>OU342741.1:132103974-132614353 GCA_910589775.1 Avena eriantha
ACGACACACACACACCGAAGTAGTGTGTGGTGATGCAGCATCTTTCAAACTAGTGCTACAATGCATGTGGCAGTTGAATCCCAACATGTGCTAGGCGTTCCTAGGCATAGTTGTACGACATCATCAATGCATGTGGCACTTGAATCGTAGAATTCTTCTAGGGTCCTGGACATGGTTGTACACATGCTGGAGTGGCATCATTGCATGTGTTATTTTCAAAACAACAATGATGTACATGATACACACACCCTCCAAGTGGGTGTGTGGTGATGCAACATCTTTCGAACTGCTGCTACAATGCATGTGGCAGTTGAATCCCAGCATGCTGCTAGGGTTCCTAGACATGATTGTACACATGCTGGAGTTGCATCATTGCATGTGTTATTTTCGAAAACAACAATGATACACATTTATACACATACACCCAAGTGAGTGTGGTCCTGCAACATCTTTCAAACTAGTGCTACAATGCATGTGGAAGTTGAATCCCAACATGCTGCTAGGCTTCCTGGACATGGTTGTACACACATGGAGTGAAATCATTGCTTGTGTTCTATCCCAAAACCATAATGATGCACATTGATACACACACACCCCAAGTGGGTGTGTGATTGATGCAACATCTTTCAAATTGGTGCTACAATGCAATGTGGCAGTTGATGAATCCAACATGTTGCTAGGGTTCCCAGACACTGGTTGGACCACATGC
Source organism: Avena eriantha (assembly GCA_910589775.1). NCBI lineage: Eukaryota > Viridiplantae > Streptophyta > Magnoliopsida > Poales > Poaceae > Avena > Avena eriantha. Next base: position 132,104,684 of record OU342741.1, read on the forward strand.
TGGAAGTGGCATCATTGCAGCATCTTGTTTCCTAAACCAAATGATGCACATTCTGAGTTACACCCACATCCAAGTAGGTGTGTGGTGATGCAACATCTTTCCAATTTCAACTAGTGCTACAATCCATGTGGCAGTTGAATCCTAGCATGCTGCTAGGGGGTGTTACTGAACATGGTTGTAACACATGCTGGAGTGGCATCATTGCTTGTGTTCTTTTCCGAAACCACAATGATGCACATTGATATACACACACACATCCAAGTGGGTGTGTGGTGATGCAGCATCTTTCAAACTGGTGCTACAATGCATGTGCCAGTTGAATCCCAACATGCTGCTAGGGTTCCTAGACATAGTTGTACACATGATGGTAGTGGCATCATTGCATGTGTTCTTGCCAAAACCACAATGATGCACATTGATACACAAACACACACATATACAAGTGGGTGTAGTGATGTAGGATCTTTCAAACTGGTGCTATAATGCATGTGGCAGTTGAATCCCAGCATGCTGCTATGGTTCCTGGACATGGTTATACACATGCTGGAGTGGGATCATTACATGTGTTCTTTTGAAAACCACAATGATGCACATTGATACACACACACACATCCAAGTGGGTGTGTGGTGATGCAGCATCTTTCAAACCGGTGCTACAATGCATGTGGTAGTTGAATCCCACCATGCTGCTAGGGTTCCTAGACATGGTTGTACACATGCTGGACTAGCATAATTGCATGCGTTCTTTGCCAAACCACAATGATACCCATTGATACACACACACCCAAGTGGGTGTGTGGTGATGCAGCATCTTACAAACTGGTGCTACAATGCATGCGGCAGTTGAATCCCAACATGCTGCTAGGGTTCCTAGACATGGTTGTACACTTGGTGGAGTGGCATCATCAATGCATGTGGCACTTGAATCCTAGCATTCTTCTAGGGTTCTTGGACATGGTCATACACATGCTGGAGTGGCATCAATGGATGTGTTATTTTCCAAAACAACAATGATGTACATTGATACACACACATCCAAGTGGGTGTGTGGTGATGCAACATCTTTCAAACTGCTTCTACAATGCATGTGGCAGTTGAATCCCAGCATGCTGCTAGGGTTCCTAGACATGATTGTACACATGCTGGAGTTGCATCATTGCATGTGTTTTTTTCCAAAACAACAATGATGCACATTTATACACACACACCCAAGTGAGTGTGGTCATGCAGCATCTTTCAAACTGGTGCTACAATGCATGTGGAATTTGAATCTCAACATGCCGCTAGGGTTCCTGGACATGGTTGTACACACATGGAGTGAAAGCATTGCTTGTGTTCTCTCCCAAAACCACAATGATGCACATTGATACACACACCCAAGTGGGTGTGTGGTGATGCAACATCTTTCAATTTGGTGCTACAATGCATGTGGCAGTTGAATCCCAACATGTTGCTAGGGTTCCTAGACATGGTTGTACACATGCTGGAGTGGCATCATTGCACATATTGTTTTCCAAAACCACAATGATGCACATTGATACACACACATCCAAGTAGGTGTGTGGTGATGCAACATCTTTCAAACTAGTGTTACAATCCATGTGGCAGTTGAATCCACAATGATGGAGTGGCATCATTGCATACTTGGATCACCACAATGATGCACATTGCATATGTTATTTGCCAAAACCACAATGATGCACATTGATACACAAACACACACATATACAAGTGGGTCTAGTGATGCAGGATCTTTCAAACTGGTGCTACAATGCATGTGGCAGTTGAATGCCAGCATGCTGCTATGGTTCCTGGACATGGTTATACACATGCTAGAGTGGCATCATTGCATGTGTTCTTTTCCAAATCCACAATGATGCACTTCGATACAAACACACACCCAAGTGGGTGTGGTGATGCCCCATCTTTCAAACTAGTGCTACAATGCATGTGGCAGTCGAATCCTAGCATGCTGGTAGGGTTCCTGGACATGGTTGTTCACATGCTGGAGTGGAATCATTGCATGCGTTGTTTTACAAAACCACAATGATGTACATTGACACACACACACACAAGAGGGTGTGTGGTCATGCAGCATCTTTCAAACTGGTGCTACAATAGATGTGGGAATTGAATCCTAGCATGCTGCTAGGGTTACTAGACATGGTTGTACACATGCTGGAGTGGAATAATTGCATGTGTTCTTTTCCAAAACCACAATGATGCACATTGATATACAAACACACACATCTAAGTGGGTGTGTGGTGATGCAGCATCTTTCAAACTGGTGCTACAATGCATTTGGCAGTTGAATCCCAGCATGCTACTAGGGTTCCTGGTCATGGTTGTACACATGCTGGAGTGGCATCATTGCATGTGTTCTTTTCCAAAACCACAATGATGCACATTGATACACACAAATATCCAAGTGGGTGTAGTGATGCAGGATCTTTCAAACTGGTGCTACAATGCATGTGGCAGTTGACTCCCAGCATGCTGCTATGGTTCCTGGACATGGTTCTACACATGCTGGAGTGGCATCATTGCATTATTTCTTTTTAAAACCATAATGATGCACATTGATACAAACACACATCCAAGTGGGTGTGGTGATGCCCCATCTTTCAAACTAGTGCTACAATGCATGTGGCGGTCGAATCCCAGCATGCTGGTTGGGTTCCTAGACATGGTTGTACACATGCTGGAGTGGAATCACTGGATGTGTTGTTTTAAAAAACCACAGTGATGGACATTGATACACACACACACCCAAGAGGGTGTGTGGTGATGTAGCATCTTTCGAACTGGTGCTACAATAGATGTGGCAGTTGAATCCCAGCATGCTGCTAGGGTTATTGGACATGGTTGTACACATGCTGGAGTGGAATCACTGGATGTGTTGTTTTAAAAAACCACAATGATGGACATTCATACACACACACACCCAAGAGGGTGTGTGGTGATGTAGCATCTTTCGAACTGGTGCTACAATAGATGTGGCAGGTTAATCCCAGCATGCTGCTAGGGTTATTGGACATGGTTGTACACATGCTGGAGTGGAATCACTGCATGTGCTGTTTTACAAAACCACAATGATGGACATTGATACACACACACACCCAAGAGGGTGTGTGGTGATGTAGCATCTTTCAAACTGGTGCCACAATAGATGTAGCAGTTGAATCCCAGCATGCTGCTAGGGTTATTGGACATGGTTGTGCACATGCTGGAGTGGCATAATTGCATGTGTTATTTTCCAAAACCACAATGATGCACATTTATATACAAACATACACATCCAATTGGGTGTGTGGTGATGCAGCATCTTTTAGTGTGGTGCTACAATTCATTTGGCAGTTGAATCCCAGCATCCTACTAGGACTCCTGGACATGGTTGTACACATGCTGGAGTGGCATCATTGCATGTGTTCGTTTCCAAAAACACAACGATGCACATTGATACACACACACACATCCAAGTGGGTGTGTGGTGATGCAGCATATTTCAAACCGGTGCTACAGTGCATGTGCTAGTTGAATCCTAGCATGCTGCTAGGGTTCCTAGACATGCTTGTACACATGCTGGACTAGCATAATTGCATGCGTTCTTCCCCAAACCACAATGATACTCATTCATACACACACACCGAAGTAGGTGTGTGGTGATGCAGCATCTTTCAAACTAGTGCTACAATGCATGTGGCAGTTGAATCCCAACATGCTGCTAGGTTTCCTAGACATAGTTGAACGATATCAGCAATGCATGTGGCACTTGAATCCTAGCATTCTTCTAGGGTTCCTGCACATGATTGTACACATGCTGGAGTTGCATCATTGCATGTGTTTTTTTCCAAAACAACAATGATGCACATTTATACACACACACCCAAGTGGGTGTGGTCATGCAACATCTTTCGAACTGCTGCTACAATGCATGTGGCAGTTGAATCCCAACATGCTGCTAGGGTTCCTGGACATGGTTGTACACACATGGAGTGAAATCATTGCTTGTGTTCTATCCCAAAACCACAATGATGCACATTGATACACACACACCCAAGTGGGTGTGTGGTGATGCAACATCTTTCAATTTGGTGCTACAATGCATGTGGCAGTTGAATCCCAACATGTTGCTAGGGTTCCTAGACATGGTTGTACACATGCTGGAGTGGCATCATTACACATCTTGTTTTCCAAAACCACAATGATGCACATTGATACACACACATCCAAGTAGGTGTGTGGTGATGCAACATCTTTCAAACAAGTGTTCCAATCCATGTGGCAGTTGAATCCTAGCATGCTTCTAGGGTTACTGGACATGGTTGTACACATGATGGAATGGCATCATTGCATGTGTTATTTGCCAAAACCACAATGATGCACATTGATACACAAACACACACATATACAAGTGGGTCTAGTGATGCAGGATCTTTCAAACTGGTGCTACAATGCATGTGGCAGTTGAATCCCCGCATGCTGCTATGGTTCCTGGACATGGTTATACACATGCTAGAGTGGCATCATTGCATGTGTTCTTTTCCAAAACCACCATGATGCACATTGATACAAACACACACCCAAGTGGGTGTGGTGATGCCCCATCTTTCAAACTAGTGCTACAATGCATGTGGCAGTTGAATCCTAGCATGCTGTTAGGGTTCCTGGACATGTTTGTACACATGCTGGAGTGGAATCATTGCATGTGTTGTTTTACAAAACCACAAGGATGTACATTGACAAACACACACAAGAGGGTGTGTGGTGATGCAGCATCTTTCAAACTGGTGCTACAATAGATGTGGGAGTTGAATCCCAGCATGCTGCTAGGGTTACTAGACATGGTTGTAGACATGCTGGAGTGGAATAATTGCATGTGTTCTTTTCCAAAACCACAATGATGCACATTGATATACAAACACACACATCCAACTGGGTGTGTGGTGATGCAGCATCTTTCAAACTGGTGCTACAATGCATTTGGCAGTTGAATCCCAGCATGCTACTAGGGTTCCTGGTCATGGCTGTACACATGCTGGAGTGGCATAATTGCATGTGTTCTTTTCCAAAACCACAATGATGCACATTGATACACACAAATATCCAACTGGGTGTAGTGATGCAGGATCTTTCAAACGGGTGCTACAATGCATGTGGCAGTTGACTCCCAGCATGCTGCTATGGTTCCTGGACATGGTTCTACACATGCTGGAGTGGCATCATTGCATGTGTTCTTTTTAAAACCATAATGATGCACATTGATACAAACACACATCCAAGTGGGTGTGGTGATGCCCCATGTTTCAAACTAGTGCTACAATGCATGTGGCGGTTGAATCCTAGCATGCTGGTTGGGTTCCTGGACATGGTTGTACACATGCTGGAGTGGAATCACTGCATGTGCTGTTTTACAAAACCACAATGATGGACATTGATACACACACACACCCAAGAGGGTGTGTGGTGATGTAGCATCTTTCAAACTGGTGCTACAATAGATGTGGCAGTTGAATGCCAGCATGCTGCTAGGGTTATTGGACATGGTTGTACACATGCTGGAGTGGCATAATTGCATGTGTTATTTTCCAAAACCACAATGATGCACATTTATATACAAACACACACATCCAAGTGGGTGTGTGGTGATGCAGCATCTTTTAGTGTGGTGCTACAATGCATTTGGCAGTTGAATCCCAGCATCCTACTAGGATTCCTGGACATGGTTGTACACATGCTGGAGTGGCATCATTGCATGTGTTCTTTTCCAAAACCACAACGATGCACATTGATACACACACACACATCCAAGTGGGTGTGTGGTGATGCAACATATTTCAAACCGGTGCTACAGTGCATGTGCTAGTTGAATCCCAACATGCTGCTAGGGTTCCTAGACATGGTTGTACACATGCTGGACTAGCATAATTGCATGCGTTCTTCGCCAAACCACAATGATACTCATTGATACACACACACACCAAAGTAGGTGTGTGGTGATGCAACATCTTTCAAACTGGTGCTACAATGCTTGTGGCAGTTGAATCCCAACATGCTGCTAGGGTTCCTAGACATAGTTGTACGACATCAGCAATGCATGTGGTACTTGAATCCTAGCATTCTTCTAGGGTTCCTGGACATGGTTGTACACATGCTAGAGTGGCATCATTGCATGTGTTATTTTCCAAAACAACAATGATGTACATTGATACACACACATCCAAGTGGGTGTGTCGTGATGCAACATCTTTCGAACTGCTGCTACAATGCATGTGGCAGTTGAATCCCAGCATGCTGCTAGGGTTCCTGGACATGATTGTACACATGCTGGAGTTGCATCATTCCATGTGTTATTTTCAAAAAAACAATGATGCACATTTATACACACACACCCAAGTGAGTGTGGTCATGCAACATCTTTCAAACTAGTGCTACAATGCATGTGGAAGTTGAATCCCAAAATGCTGCTAGGGTTCCTGGACATGGTTGTACACACATGGAGTGAAATCATTGCTTGTGTTCTATCCCAAAACCATAATGATGCACATTGATACACACACACCCAAGTGGGTGTGTGGTTATGCAACATCTTTCAATTTGGTGCTACAATGCATGTGGCAGTTGAATCCCAACATGTTGTTAAGGTTCCTAAACATGGTTGTACACATGCTGGAGTGGCATTATTGCACATCTTGTTTTCGAAAACCACAATGATGCACATTGATACACACACATCCAAGTAGGTGTGTGGTGATGCAACATCTTTCAAACTAGTGTTACAATCCATGTGGCAGTTGAATCCCAGCATGCTGCTAGGGTTACTGAACATGGTTGTACACATGCTGGAGTGGCATCATTGCATGTGTTCTTTTTCAAAACCACAATGATCCACATTGATATACACACACACACACATCCAAGTGGGTGTGTGGTGATGCATCATCTTTCAAACTGGTGCTACAATGCATGTGCCAGTTGAATCCCAACATGCTCCTAGGGTTCCTAGACATAGTTGTACACATGATGGAGTGGCATCATTGCTTGTGTTCTCTCCCAAAACCACAATGATGCACATTGATACACACACCCAAGTGGGTGTGTGGTGATGCAACATCTTTCAATTTGGTGCTACAATGCATGTGGCAGTTGAATCCCAACATGTTGCTAGGGTTCCTAGACATGGTTGTACACATGCTGGAGTGGCATCATTGCACATATTGTTTTCCAAAACCACAATGATGCACATTGATACACACACATCCAAGTAGGTGTGTGGTGATGCAACATCTTTCAAACTAGTGTTACAATCCATGTGGCAGTTGAATCCACAATGATGGAGTGGCATCATTGCATACTTGGATCACCACAATGATGCACATTGCATATGTTATTTGCCAAAACCACAATGATGCACATTGATACACAAACACACACATATACAAGTGGGTCTAGTGATGCAGGATCTTTCAAACTGGTGCTACAATGCATGTGGCAGTTGAATGCCAGCATGCTGCTATGGTTCCTGGACATGGTTATACACATGCTAGAGTGGCATCATTGCATGTGTTCTTTTCCAAATCCACAATGATGCACTTCGATACAAACACACACCCAAGTGGGTGTGGTGATGCCCCATCTTTCAAACTAGTGCTACAATGCATGTGGCAGTCGAATCCTAGCATGCTGGTAGGGTTCCTGGACATGGTTGTTCACATGCTGGAGTGGAATCATTGCATGCGTTGTTTTACAAAACCACAATGATGTACATTGACACACACACACACAAGAGGGTGTGTGGTCATGCAGCATCTTTCAAACTGGTGCTACAATAGATGTGGGAATTGAATCCTAGCATGCTGCTAGGGTTACTAGACATGGTTGTACACATGCTGGAGTGGAATAATTGCATGTGTTCTTTTCCAAAACCACAATGATGCACATTGATATACAAACACACACATCCAAGTGGGTGTGTGGTGATGCAGCATCTTTCAAACTGGTGCTACAATGCATTTGGCAGTTGAATCCCAGTATGCTACTAGGGTTCCTGGTCATGGTTGTACACATGCTGGAGTGGCATCATTGCATGTGTTCTTTTCCAAAACCACAATGATGCACATTGATACACACAAATATCCAAGTGGGTGTAGTGATGCAGGATCTTTCAAACTGGTGCTACAATGCATGTGGCAGTTGACTCCCAGCATGCTGCTATGGTTCCTGGACATGGTTCTACACATGCTGGAGTGGCATCATTGCATTATTTATTTTTAAAACCATAATGATGCACATTGATACAAACACACATCCAAGTGGGTGTGGTGATGCCCCATGTTTCAAACTAGTGCTACAATGCATGTGGCGGTCGAATCCCAGCATGCTGGTTGGGTTCCTAGACATGGTTGTACACATGCTGGAGTGGAATCACTGGATGTGTTGTTTTAAAAAACCACAGTGATGGACATTGATACACACACACACCCAAGAGGGTGTGTGGTGATGTAGCATCTTTCGAACTGGTGCTACAATAGATGTGGCAGTTGAATCCCAGCATGCTGCTAGGGTTACTGGACATGGTTGTACACATGCTGGAGTGGAATCACTGCATGTGCTGTTTTACAAAACCACAATGATGGACATTGATACACACACACACCCAAGAGGGTGTGTGGTGATGTAGCATCTTTCAAACTGGTGCTACAATAGATGTAGCAGTTGAATCCCAGCATGCTGCTAGGGTTATTGGACATGGTTGTGCACATGCTGGAGTGGCATAATTGCATGTGTTATTTTCCAAAACCACAATGATGCACATTTATATACAAACATACACATCCAATTGGGTGTGTGGTGATGCAGCATCTTTTAGTGTGGTGCTACAATTCATTTGGCAGTTGAATCCCAGCATCCTACTAGGACTCCTGGACATGGTTGTACACATGCTGGAGTGGCATCATTGCATGTGTTCGTTTCCAAAACCACAACGATGCACATTGATACACACACACACATCCAAGTGGGTGTGTGGTGATGCAGCATATTTCAAACCGGTGCTACAGTGCATGTGCTAGTTGAATCCTAGCATGCTGCTAGGGTTCCTAGACATGGTTGTACACATGCTGGACTAGCATAATTGCATGCGTTCTTCCCCAAACCACAATGATACTCATTCATACACACACACCGAAGTAGGTGTGTGGTGATGCAGCATCTTTCAAACTAGTGCTACAATGCATGTGGCAGTTGAATCCCAACATGCTGCTAGGTTTCCTAGACATAGTTGAACGACATCAGCAATGCATGTGGCACTTGAATCCTAGCATTCTTCTAGGGTTCCTGCACATGATTGTACACATGCTGGAGTTGCATCATTGCATGTGTTTTTTTCCAAAACAACAATGATGCACATTTATACACACACACCCAAGTGGGTGTGGTCATGCAACATCTTTCGAACTGCTGCTACAATGCATGTGGCAGTTGAATCCCAACATGCTGCTAGGGTTCCTGGACATGGTTGTACACACATGCAGTGAAATCATTGCTTGTGTTCTATCCCAAAACCACAATGATGCACATTGATACACACACACCCAAGTGGGTGTGTGGTGATGCAACATCTTTCAATTTGGTGCTACAATGCATGTGGCAGTTGAATCCCAACATGTTGCTAGGGTTCCTAGACATGGTTGTACACATGCTGGAGTGGCATCATTACACATCTTGTTTTCCAAAACCACAATGATGCACATTGATACACACACATCCAAGTAGGTGTGTGGTGATGCAACATCTTTCAAACTAGTGTTCCAATCCATGTGGCAGTTGAATCCTAGCATGCTGCTAGGGTTACTGGACATGGTTGTACACATGATGGAATGGCATCATTGCATGTGTTATTTGCCAAAACCACAATGATGCACATTGATACACAAACACACACATATACAAGTGGGTCTAGTGATGCAGGATCTTTCAAACTGGTGCTACAATGCATGTGGCAGTTGAATCCCCGCATGCTGCTATGGTTCCTGGACATGGTTATACACATGCTAGAGTGGCATCATTGCATGTGTTCTTTTCCAAAACCACCATGATGCACATTGATACAAACACACACCCAAGTGGGTGTGGTGATGCCCCATCTTTCAAACTAGTGCTACAATGCATGTGGTAGTTGAATCCTAGCATGCTGGTAGGGTTCCTGGACATGTTTGTACACATGCTGGAGTGGAATCATTGCATGTGTTGTTTTACAAAACCACAAGGATGTACATTGACAAACACACACAAGAGGGTGTGTGGTGATGCAGCATCTTTCAAACTGGTGCTACAATAGATGTGGGAGTTGAATCCCAGCATGCTGCTAGGGTTACTAGACATGGTTGTAGACATGCTGGAGTGGAATAATTGCATGTGTTTTTTCCAAAACCACAATGATGCACATTGATATACAAACACACACATCCAACTGGGTGTGTGGTGATGCAGCATCTTTCAAACTGGTGCTACAATGCATTTGGCAGTTGAATCCCAGCATGCTACTAGGGTTCCTGGTCATGGCTGTACACATGCTGGAGTGGCATAATTGCATGTGTTCTTTTACAAAACCACAATGATGCACATTGATACACACAAATATCCAACTGGGTGTAGTGATGCAGGATCTTTCAAACGGGTGCTACAATGCATGTGGCAGTTGACTCCCAGCATGCTGCTATGGTTCCTGGACATGGTTCTACACATGCTGGAGTGGCATCATTGCATGTGTTCTTTTTAAAACCATAATGATGCACATTGATACAAACACACATCCAAGTGGGTGTGGTGATGCCCCATGTTTCAAACTAGTGCTACAATGCATGTGGCGGTTGAATCCTAGCATGCTGGTTGGGTTCCTAGACATGGTTGTACACATGCTGGAGTGGAATCACTGCATGTGCTGTTTTACAAAACCACAATGATGGACATTGATACACACACACACCCAAGAGGGTGTGTGGTGATGTAGCATCTTTCAAACTGGTGCTACAATAGATGTGGCAGTTGAATCCCAGCATGCTGCTAGGGTTATTGGACATGGTTGTACACATGCTGGAGTGGCATAATTGCATGTGTTATTTTCCAAAACCACAATGATGCACATTTATATACAAACACACACATCCAAGTGGGTGTGTGGTGATGCAGCATCTTTTAGTGTGGTGCTACAATGCATTTGGCAGTTGAATCCCAGCATCCTACTAGGATTCCTGGACATGGTTGTACACATGCTGGAGTGGCATCATTGCATGTGTTCTTTTCCAAAACCACAACGATGCACATTGATACACACACACACATCCAAGTGGGTGTGTGGTGATGCAACATATTTCAAACCGGTGCTACAGTGCATGTGCTAGTTGAATCCCAACATGCTGCTAGGGTTCCTAGACATGGTTGTACACATGCTGGACTAGCATAATTGCATGCGTTCTTCGCCAAACCACAATGATACTCATTGATACACACACACACCAAAGTAGGTGTGTGGTGATGCAGCATCTTTCAAACTGGTGCTACAATGCTTGTGGCAGTTGAATCCCAACATGCTGCTAGGGTTCCTAGACATAGTTGTACGACATCAGCAATGCATGTGGTACTTGAATCCTAGCATTCTTCTAGGGTTCCTGGACATGGTTGTACACATGCTAGAGTGGCATCATTGCATGTGTTATTTTCCAAAACAACAATGATGTACATTGATACACACACATCCAAGTGGGTGTGTCGTGATGCAACATCTTTCGAACTGCTGCTACAATGCATATGGCAGTTGAATCCCAGCATGCTGCTAGGGTTCCTGGACATGATTGTACACATGCTGGAGTTGCATCATTCCATGTGTTATTTTCCAAAAAAACAATGATGCACATTTATACACACACACCCAAGTGAGTGTGGTCATGCAACATCTTTCAAACTGGTGCTACAATGCATGTGGACGTTGCATCCCAAAATGCTGCTAGGGTTCCTGGACATGGTTGTACACACATGGAGTGAAATCATTGCTTGTGTTCTATCCCAAAACCATAATGATGCACATTGATACACACACACCCAAGTGGGTGTGTGGTTATGCAACATCTTTCAATTTGGTGCTACAATGCATGTGGCAGTTGAATCCCAACATGTTGTTAAGGTTCCTAAACATGGTTGTACACATGCTGGAGTGGCATTATTGCACATCTTGTTTTCGAAAACCACAATGATGCACATTGATACACACACATCCAAGTAGGTGTGTGGTGATGCAACATCTTTCAAACTAGTGTTACAATCCATGTGGCAGTTGAATCCCAGCATGCTGCTAGGGTTACTGAACATGGTTGTACACATGCTGGAGTGGCATCATTGCATGTGTTCTTTTTCAAAACCACAATGATCCACATTGATATACACACACACACATCCAAGTGGGTGTGTGGTGATGCATCATCTTTCAAACTGGTGCTACAATGCATGTGCCAGTTGAATCCCAACATGCTGCTAGGGTTCCTAGACATAGTTGTACACATGATGGAGTGGCATCATTGCATGTGTTCTTTGCCAAAACCACAATGATGCACATTGATACACAAACACACACATATACAAGTTGGTGTAGTGATGCAGGATCTTTCAAACTTGTGCAATAATGCATGTGGCAGTTGAATCCCAGCATGCTGCTATGGTTCCTGGACATGGTTATACACATGCTAGAGTGGTATCATTGCATGTGTTCTTTTCCAAAACCACAACGATGCACATTGATACACACACACACATCTAAGTGGGTGTGTGGTGATGCAGCATCTTTCAAACCGGTGCTACAATGCATGTGGTAGTTGAATCCCAGCATGCTGCTAGGGTTCCTAGACATGGTTGTACACATGCTGAACTAGCATAATTGCATGCGTTCTTTGCCAAACCACAATGATACTCATTGATACACACACACACACCCAAGTGGGTGTGTGGTGATGCAACATCTTTCAAACTGGTGCTAGAATGCATGTGGCAGTTGAATCCCAACATGCTACTAGGGTTCCTAGACATGGTTGTACACATGTTGGAGTGGCATCATCAATGCATGTGGCACTTGAATCCTAGCATTCTTCTAGTGTTCCTGGACATGGTTGTACACATGCTGGAGTGGCATCATTGGATGTGTTATTTTCCAAAACAACAATGATGTACATTGATACACACACATCCAAGTGGGTGTGTGGTGATGCAACATCTTTCAAACTGCTGCTACAATGCATGTGGCAGTTGAATCCTAGCATGCTGCTAGGGTTCCTGGACATGATTGTACACATGCTGGAGTTGCATCATTCCATGTGTTATTTTCCAAAAAAACAATGATGCACATTTATACACACACACCCAAGTGAGTGTGGTCATGCAACATCTTTCAAACTGGTGCTACAATGCATGTGGAAGTTGAATCCCAACATGCTGCTAGGGTTCCTGGACATGGTCGTACACACATGGAGTGAAATCATTGCTTGTGTTCTATCCCAAAACCATAATGATGCACATTGATACACACACACCCAAGTGGGTGTGTGGTTATGCAACATCTTTCAATTTGGTGCTACAATGCATGTGGCAGTTGAATCCCAACATGTTGTTAAGGTTCCTAGACATGGTTGTACACATTCTGGAGTGGCATCATTGCACATCTTGTTTTCCAAAACCACAATGATGAACATTTATACACACACATCCAAGTAGGTGTGTGGTGATGCAACATCTTTCAAACTAGTGTTACAATCCATGTGGCAGTTGAATCCTAGCATGCTGTTAGGGTTACTGGACAGGGTTGTACACATGATGGAATGGCATCATTGCATGTGTTATTTGCCAAAACCACAATGATGCACATTGATACACAAACACACACATATACAAGTGGGTCTAGTGATGTAGGATCTTTCAAACTGGTGCTACAATGCATGTGGCAGTTGAATCCCAGCATGCTGCTATGGTTCTTGGACATGGTTATACACATGCTAGAGTGGCATCATTGCATTTGTTCTTTTCCAAAACCGCAATGATGCACATGGATACAAACACACACCCAAGTGGGTGTGGTGATGCCCCATCTTTGAAACTAGTGCTACAATGCATGTGGCAGTTGAATCCCAGCATGCTGGTAGGGTTCCTGGACATGGTTGTACACATGCTGGAGTCGAATCATTGCATGTGTTGTTTTACAAAACCACAATGATGTACATTGATACACAAACACACACCCAAGAGGGTGTGTGGTGCTGCAGCATCTTTCAAACTGGTGCTACAGTAGATGTGGCAGTTGAATCCCCGCATGCTGCTAGGGTTACTAGACATGGTTGTACACATGCTGGAGTGGCATAATTGCATGTGTTCTTTTCCAAAACCACAATGATGCACATTGATATACAAACACACACATCCAAGTGGGTGTGTGGTGATGCAGCATCTTTCACGCTGGTGCTACAATGCATGTGGCAGTTGAATCCCAGCATGCTACTAGGGTTCCTGGTCATGGTTGTACACATGCTGGAGTGGCATCATTGCATGTGTTCTTTTCCAAATCCACAATGATGCACATTGATACACACACACATCCAAGTGGGTGTGTGGTGATGCAGCATCTTTCAAATAGGTGCTACAATGCATGTGGTAGTTGAATCCTAGCATGTTGCTAGGGTTCCTAGACATGCTTGCACATCCAGAAGATGTGCTACTGCGTTTACCTGGCATCCAAGAAGCTCAAGCACTACTTCTAGGAGCATCCGATTAAAGTCGTGTGCACTGCACCCCTTTCGGAAATCATCGGCAACAAGGACGCCACCGGCCGAGTCGCCAAGTGGGCCATCGAGCTTGCCGCTTACTCCATCCAGTACGAGCCCTGGCTCACGATCAAGTCGCAAGCATTGGCGGACTTCCTCGTCGACTGGGCCGAGACCCAGTATCTCCCACCGGTTCCGGATTCGGACCATTGGCGGATGCACTTCGACGGATCAAAGATGCTCGGGGGCTTGGGAGCCGGCATCGTGCTCACCTCGCCCAAGGGAGACCGGCTGGAGTACGTACTACAGATCCACTTCAAGGCCTCCAACAACGTAGCCGAATACGAGGCACTGGCGCATGGACTCCGGCTGGCCAAGGAGATCGGTGTCAACCGGATCCTGTGCTTCGGCGATTCGGACTTGGTGGTGCAGCAAGTATCCGGGGAATGGGACGCCAGAGACGCAGACATGGCTCTCTACCGGTTCCACATCTAGAAGCTCAGCGCCTCGTTCGACGGGTGCGAATTTCACCACATCCCCCGCGTCAACAACGAGGCAGCCGACGGGCTCTCCAAGATCGGATCCACCAGGCAGTCCATCCCACCGGGGGTGTCCTTGGAGCACCTACGCAAGCCATCCATCAACCCGTCGCCAGAATCGGACTCCATCGTCTGGGCAGGAACCGTTCCGGCCGGCGGGACGGCGGAAGCAGAGCCGGCAGAACCACCAAAAAAGAAGACCCGCACCAATTCCGGCCGGACAGCGCCTTCCGACTCGCAAGGCCCGGGGGCTGCCGGCTCGCCCAGCGGCTCGGGGGCTGCCTCTCCGGATACGCCATTCGGACGACCCCCGGATACCCGTCAACCGGAGAACGTGGGTATCCTCGTCACTCGGGAAGTGCCATCCTGGGCACAGCCCTTCATGAGCTACATCGCCAATGGAGAACTTTCGGACGACGAGGTGCAGGCCAGGCAAATCCGGCGCCGCGCGCATGCATACACCATCATAAACGGCGAGCTATACAAGCGCAGTGTATCCGGAATCTTCCAAAGATGTGTCGATACGGATACGGGCCACCTGCTACTCAAGGACATCCACCAGGGCGAGTGCGGGCACCATGCTTCGTCAAGGGTGATAGTCGCCAAGGCGTTTCGCCATGGTTTCTATTGGCCCACCGCCCTCGAGGACGCTGAGCAGCTGGTCCGCGCATGCAATGGGTGCCAGCGCTTCGGGCAGCTCAGGCACATGCCAACTTCGATACTCAAGACCATACCGATCACTTGGCCGTTCACAGTTTGGGGCCTTGACATGGTCGGTCCCTTCAGGCGAGCGCGCGTGGGCATGACCCACCTGCTGGTGGCGGTGGACAAGTTCACGAAGTGGATCGAGGCCAAGCCTATCCAAAAGCTGGACGGGGTGACGGTTGTCACCTTCTTCACCAACATCATCAACCGCTTTGGCTACCCCAACAGCATCATCACCGACAACGGCACGAACTTTGCCAAAGGGGCATTCGCCCGGTTCTGCAGCAACAAGGGCATCCGGCTGGACCTCGCTTCCGTCGCGCAACCGCAATCCAACGGGCAAGTCGAAAGAGCAAACGGCTTAGTGCTAGCTGGCATCAAGCCACGTCTCATCGAGCCGTTGGAGCGTTCACCTGGATGTTGGATCGAAGAACTTCCGCCTGTGCTGTGGAACCTCCGCACCACGCCGAATAGGTCAACCGGCTACACGCCGTTCTTCCTGGTCTACGGATCGGAAGCCGTCCTCTCCGCTGACATCGAGTTCGACTCCCCTCGCAAGGTTCTCTACAACGAAAAAGCCAACCAGGAGGCGCGGGAGGACGGAGTGGACCTCCTGGAGGAGGCCCGCGAGCTGGCCTTGTCCAGATCAGCCCTGTACCAGCAGCGACTACGTCGCTACCATTCAAACCGGATCCGCCCAGTCACATTCCGCGAAGGCGACCTGGTTCTCCGGCTGGCGCAAGACACGAAGGGCATGCACAAGTTATCGCCACCCTGGGAGGGCCCCTTCATCATCAGCCGGGCGCTGCCCAATGACTCCTACTACCTCATCGACGCGTAGCAGCCACGCAAGAACAAGATGGACAAGTCAGATGAGGAGACCGAGCGTCCCTGGAACGCGGCCCTACTGCGCCCATTTTACACCTAGTCGCCAGACAGTGTATCTATCCCGAAACCCCTATGAATAAAAATACGGACCCCCACGAGAATCTCGGGGGCTCCTTGCCAGAAATATGGATGCACCTGTTTTCCGGTTATTATTTTCCGGCTCCGTAAACCCCTACCGGAGCTCGCCGGCTGGCCCGGCCTGCTAAGTCAACAAACCGGCTGAGTACTGTGCGATGATGTCAGAGGCCCACTCTTCTTCTCAGCTACAGACCGCAACCCGGCTGTCCGGCTAGCAAGAGCAAAAGCCCAAGGCATCCCACACGAAAAATGGGGAGGAGACGCGACAGATCGGGTGTCCTGGCCCTGCAACTAGCTCGAACCAATCCAGCCGCTAAGCCTTTAGTACCGTGTGCAATGTACTGTCAGCTCCCTTCGATTCCGGCTGCAGACCGCAACCCGGCTGCCCGGCAGGGACGCAGCGAAAACAGCAGAACGCACGGGAAAGCGACTAAGTGTCTAGAAAGGGACAAGCCAGTTTTCGAGAAACAAGCCGTTTCCCGGCTACAATTTGGCAGACTAACCTACTAACCTATGTGGACATGTGTGTATGGGTACGTACGTTTCATCTGGCTACCTCTAGTCGAAATTTAGGAAAAGGAAAGAAGATTCGAAGTCCTTGCCTTCATCAAGCGCTCCGAATCTCGGGGGCTACACCCACTGGGTGCGCTCGCGCGCCCCCAGTGGAATCTTGTGGTTCCCGTCCGGCTAAAGGCGTCTAGCCGGCCGATCGGAGCCCAGGTGAGGGAAAGGGCAGGAGCAAGAGAAGACAAGGAAGATTCGAAGCAGCTGGCTACTCCAGCCACTCCGAATCTCGGGGGCTACACCAAGTGGGTGCGCTCGCGCGGCCCCATTGGAATGTTAGTTCCCCCGGCTAAAAGGGTTCAGCCAGCGAAAGCAACTGACTGAGACGAGTCTAGTCGGATAAAGGTAGAAGAACTGGGAAAGAAGGAAGATTCGAAGCACCTGCCTTCGCCAACTACTACGAATCTCGGGGGCTACACCCAGTGGGTGCGCTTGCGCGCCCCCACTGGAGGTGTAGGTTATCCGGCTAAAGGCGTGTCGCTGGACAAGGTTAGCCGGGCAAAATGGCAAAATGGCAAAAGGCCACTCAGCGCACAAGTAAGGAAAAAGGATTTCAACAATAACAAGCAAAAGAGAGACGAAGCTCTTGCAACTTACCCGGCGTCAAAGACAGCCGGCTCAAACAGACAAGGTTTACAAGTGTACAACACAAGACAATTACATCCGGCATCCCGGGGCGATATCTAGGCAGCAGGACCCTTGCCGTGGGGGAGATCTTGGCCAGCGGAGGCTTCAGGCGGTGGAGGAGGCGCGGGGCTTGATCCGGTCCCAGCGCTGGCAGGCGGCGGCATCGGGGCCTCCACATCAGGAGTGCCAAGGGACTCCGAGTCGGTGAGGACCTCGTCGGGGTCCACATAGTCGGCGATCTTGATGGCGGACCCGCGGAGCTCCGGATGGGCTTGGCGGATGGCGGCAAGGTCAGCCCCGGCACGGAAGCCTCCGTCGATCTTCTCGACGCGGGCGTCCTTGTACCAGGAGAGCATCAAGGCCAAGGCCATCTCTGCTCCGGCTCGGGCAGCCAGATCCCGCAGCCGGTCCACCGCAGCCAGCACCTCTCCCACCTTCGCAGCCAGCTACGCCATTGTCTCCGGGACCGGAGCTTCTGGCCAGACAAAGGAGAAGACGTCCCTCGCCGCCTAGCGAAGCTTAGAAGCCTCCTCGCCAAGAAGGACGACGAGGTCCTGGGCCGTAGGCTGTGCTCCCGGCCAATTCTCCTGCAGCCGGTTGTAGGCCAGCAGGTCTATGCCAGGGTAAAAAGCTGTCAAAAAAGAGAAGTCAGATCCGGCTACCGGATCTGGAAAGAAAAAGAGACGAAAAGAAGACTCACCTTTGGCGGTGTGGCCGACCTACATCAGCTCCTCCACCAGCACCTTCTCCTTGAGCGCCAACCGTTTGATCTCCTTCTCTTGGTCCTTGTTCTGGGCCTCGAGAAGGGAGAAAGCCTCGGTCCGGCTGGCGAGCGAGGCGTCGCGCTCCTTGATGGTGGCCTCCAGACCGTCAACCCGCGCGTGCCAGTCCTTGTTCTGCAGCCGCAGAGTGGAGTTGGACTTGCTCAACCGGTCGTTCGCCTTCTTCAAGCGATCGATCTCATGCTGAGCGCACACGAGGATGGCTACAACAAACAGGCTATCAGTCCCAAAAAAAAAGGAAGGAGCCGGACAAAGTGAACTCACTCTGGGAGGTCCCGTTGGCGGCAGCGAGCTTCTGCTCCAACGACTGGTTCTGGCCGGCTGTGGCCTCCAGCAGCCGGATCTCCTTCACCGCCAGCTCCAGCGTGGCGGCAAGGTCCGACAACGAGGCAGCGGAAGAGGCGTCGTCGTCCACGGCATTGACGGCCAGGGACTCCTTCGCCGCGACCACCGCCGCCTGCCACTCCTCCCCGGCCTCCTCGTCGGAGTTATCGTCACCAACGACGACGAGCTCCTTGCCAACAGTCCCCCACGCGCCCGTGGAGGAGTCTTCCGGCTGGGAGGACCTCGCCTCCGGCTGGGGGACTTCCGGCTGGGCGGAGGCAGTCGGCTCAGCCCGTGGGGGAGGCGAAGGCTGCGCCTCGGCGGAAGGAGGAGCGCTGGTCGGCGCAGTCGGGGTGCGGGGCGGCGACCCGACGGGCACGCGAGTCGGGCTCGCGGCTCCAAAGGAAACAAGCGTGCTAAGGAAAAAGCTAGGAAGACAGGAGCAAAACAAGCCAAAGTCAGAAAAGGAGGAAAAAGGCAAACAGACAGAAAGGGAAGGGGGAGAAGGAACATACCCTGGCACTATAGGAGGCGGCCCCTTCTTCCGGCCAAGATGGCTTGACGGCAGGGTGCTAGACCGGCTTGGCGGCGGGGCGCCGGACCGGCTTCTCTTGGGCGCCGGCTCCTCCTTCGCGGGGCGGCAGGAGCCGGAGCGGCTGGAGCCGCTCGCGCCTGCTCCCCCGTCCGTCGTGGAGCGCGTCGCCGGCTCCGCGGTCGGCATGGCCTCCTCCTCGTGCACCTCCGGGTGCGGGTCGGCGGCCGGCTCGTCGTTCCGACTAGGGAAGGCGTCGCCATCCCCATCCGATTCCTCGCCGAACCGCCGAGCGCGTGGCTCGGGCAGGTTGGGCACGAACTCCTCGAGGACCGCCACGCCCTCCTCGCGGATGATGCAGGGGAACATCTGCCGAACACAAAGGTCAGCCAGACGAAGACAAAGAACAAGAACAAGAAAACATCAAAAGTGCATCCGGTCAGAAGAGCTTACCCGAGGCGCGCGGTTCTCCCGCGTATACGGCGCCAGGATGAACTTCCAGTTCTCCAGTAGCCGCTCCTTGGTGATCGTCCACACCCACTCCTTCAGGTTGTGGTAGCGGGGATCGCGGCGCGACAGCCGGGTCGGGTCCAGCCGGCCCGAATAGTAGCACATCTTGTGTGCTCGTTGCTGCAACGGTATCATCAGCCGGGACATCCAGCTAAGAGTGACGTCCAGGCCAGTCAGCCGGCACTGGACGAGGGAGCGCATGCGCTTCAGCATCTCGTCCGTATCCGCCTTGTCGCCGCAGAGCTTCAAGTCCTAGTTCTGCCGGCTGGACTCGACGTCCTGGAAGGCCGGCAGATTGATCCGGTCGACATTGGTGAGGTTCTTCACGTAGAAGTATGACTGCTGCCACAGTCGCACCGTATCGTGAAGAAGGAACTTGGGGTAGCCGGTCTGTGAGCGGGAGTAAATGGAGGCGCCGCCGCAGACGACTAAGGGCCCCTGGGTGAACTGCACCTGCGGCCAGACTCGAAAGAGCCAGCAGAAGAGCCCAAGATCCGGCTGGATCCCAAGATAGCTCTCGCAGAAAGCAATGAAATGTGCCAACGTTCCGATTGCGTTGGCGCCGAGGTGGTGGAGACGAAGGTCAAAGAAGGCGAGGAAGGTCAAGAGGAACGGGTTCACCGGAAGGGCGAACCCGCGGGCCAGATGGGACAGGAATATGACGCGTTCGCCCTCCTCCGGATGCGGCAACACTTCCCCGGCCGGCGCCAGCCGCACCGCCACCGCCTCCGCCGGCGGGAGGACGCGGGTGGCGCGGTACTTCGCAATCTGGTCCTCGGTAACGGTGGAGCCGCACTAGGCCCCGTGGTCGGCGGCCATCTCCGGTTGATGAGGGAGAGCGGCGACGGAAGAGTGGCGGTGGCCCGTAATGACGACAATGGCGAGCGGGCGGCGCACAGAGCAAGAGCACGGAAGCCGGAGCACGCGGGGAAGAAGGAATTGCAGCGGGGGAGCGAAGGAAGGAAATCGCCTCCCCCGCGGCGTCCCTTTAAAGGGCCAGAAGGGCAACCGTCGGTGGGGCACGTGGCGCGCATCCGGGCGACCCACACCCCAACCGCCGCCTAAGATCCCGTGTGCCGGAGCAGGATGCGCAGAAGATCCTGGGGCGGGAACCAAAGCGCCGGACATCAGCTTCCCGAGGCGACGTGCGACGGGACGTTACGCTGCCCGCCGCAGAGTAATGATGGCGCGTGCGCGCGTGGCCGGCATCAGCACGGACGTCACAGGTAGCGCAACCGCCAAGCTCAGCCGGACGCAAATTCAAAAACAAGAGGAAGCGCGGGCACATTTGGCCTAAGGGCGGAATCCACACGCGCTCGGGGGCTAGTCAGGGGGATGATCCCCGGGTATCCCAACCAAATAAGAAACAAGACAGTCAGAGCGCGTACGGCTGACCAGATGCAGCCGAACAAGGCAAGACAGGCCGGTTATCCCCTGGTAGCCGGATCAGCAGGAGGCAGCTGGATACAGCTACATAGCCGGACTCAATCAATGGGACGGGGCGACGTGTGTATCAGTGCACGGTACGCCCTGTACGGTGACAAGACTGGCAACTACCCGGCCATACCGCTCGTACAGGCGCGCACGGCGTCCACTGTGGCCGGTGCTGACGACAGGCGCGCACGGCGTCCACTGTGCCTACGATAGCCATACCGCTCGTACTCCGACAGGACAAGCCATACCGCTCGTACTCCGACAGGACAAGCCATACCGGACACTGTGGATGACTAGTCGGCTGGTACCCGCCTGTGGGGCCCGCCAGTCGGACTAGTCAGTGAGGCCTTTGCCTCTCTGCCTATATAAGGAGAGGCAAGGCCTCAGTAGAAAGGGTGGGTCTCATTGCATTTAAGGCAGTAGCTAGAGGATACAACTCGAGGAGCACTTGTAGTTCGTATAGTCCACATAGTCAGATCCGGCAGGAGTAGGGGCTTTACCTCGACCCGAGGGCCCCGAACCTGGGTACTTCTTGCGTCCCGCTACGCTCGCTTGTATCCAATCCCGCCTGCGGACGCCGTCGATAGCTTCCCTGCTAGTCCCCACACCTCTATCTAACCTCCTCAGTTACTGCCGTTCCCAACACAACGACACACACACACCGAAGTAGGTGTGTGGTGATGCAGCATCTTTCAAACTAGTGCTACAATGCATGTGGCAGTTGAATCCCAACATGCTGCTAGGTTTCCTAGGCATAGTTGTACGACATCATCAATGCATGTGGCACTTGAATCGTAGAATTCTTCTAGGGTTCCTGGACATGGTTGTACACATGCTGGAGTGGCATCATTGCATGTGTTATTTTCCAAAACAACAATGATGTACATTGATACACACACCTCCAAGTGGGTGTGTGGTGATGCAACATCTTTCGAACTGCTGCTACAATGCATGTGGCAGTTGAATCCCAGCATGCTGCTAGGGTTCCTGGACATGATTGTACACACATGGAGTGAAATCATTGCTTGTGTTCTATCCCAAAACCACAATGATGCACATTGATACACACACACCCAAGTGGGTGTGTGGTGATGCAACATCTTTCAATTTGGTGCTACAATGCATGTGGCAGTTGAATCCCAACATGTTGCTAGGGTTCCTAGACATGGTTGTACACATGCTGGAGTGGCATCATTACACATCTTGTTTTCCAAAACCACAATGATGCACATTGATACACACACATCCAAGTAGGTGTGTGGTGATGCAAGATCTTTCAAACTAGTGTTCCAATCCATGTGGCAGTTGAATCCTAGCATGCTGCTAGGGTTACTGGACATGGTTGTACACATGATGGAATGGCATCATTGCATGTGTTATTTGCCAAAACCACAATGATGCACATTGATACACAAACACACACATATACAAGTGGGTCTAGTGATGCAGGATCTTTCAAACTGGTGCTACAATGCATGTGGCAGTTGAATCCCCGCATGCTGCTATGGTTCCTGGACATGGTTATACACATGCTAGAGTGGCATCATTGCATGTGTTCTTTTCCAAAACCACCATGATGCACATTGATACAAACACACACCCAAGTGGGTGTGGTGATGCCCCATCTTTCAAACTAGTGCTACAATGCATGTGGCAGTTGAATCCTAGCATGCTGGTAGGGTTCCTGGACATGTTTGTACACATGCTGGAGTGGAATCATTGCATGTGTTGTTTTACAAAACCACAAGGATGTACATTGACAAACACACACAAGAGGGTGTGTGGTGATGCAGCATCTTTCAAACTGGTGCTACAATAGATGTGGGAGTTGAATCCCAGCATGCTACTAGGGTTACTAGACATGGTTGTAGACATGCTGGAGTGGAATAATTGCATGTGTTCTTTTCCAAAACCACAATGATGCACATTGATATACAAACACACACATCCAACTGGGTGTGTGGTGATGCAGCATCTTTCAAACTGGTGCTACAATGCATTTGGCAGTTGAATCCCAGCATGCTACTAGGGTTCCTGGTCATGGCTGTACACATGCTGGAGTGGCATAATTGCATGTGTTCTTTTCCAAAACCACAATGATGCACATTGATACACACAAATATCCAACTGGGTGTAGTGATGCAGGATCTTTCAAACGGGTGCTACAATGCATGTGGCAGTTGACTCCCAGCATGCTGCTATGGTTCCTGGACATGGTTCTACACATGCTGGAGTGGCATCATTGCATGTGTTCTTTTTAAAACCATAATGACGCACATTGATACAAACACACATCCAAGTGGGTGTGGTGATGCCCCATGTTTCAAACTAGTGCTACAATGCATGTGGCGGTTGAATCCTAGCATGCTGGTTGGGTTCCTGGACATGGTTGTACACATGCTGGAGTGGAATCACTGCATGTGCTGTTTTACAAAACCACAATGATGGACATTGATACACACACACACCCAAGAGGGTGTGTGGTGATGTAGCATCTTTCAAACTGGTGCTACAATAGATGTGGCAGTTGAATCCCAGCATGCTGCTAGGGTTATTGGACATGGTTGTACACATGCTGGAGTGGCATAATTGCATGTGTTATTTTCCAAAACCACAATGATGCACATTTATATACAAACACACACATCCAAGTGGGTGTGTGGTGATGCAGCATCTTTTAGTGTGGTGCTACAATTCATTTGGCAGTTGAATCCCAGCATCCTACTAGGATTCCTGGACATGGTTGTACACATGCTGGAGCGGCATCATTGCATGTGTTCTTTTCCAAAACCACAATGATGCACATTGATACACACACACACACATCCAAGTGGGTGTGTGGTGATGCAACATATTTCAAACCGGTGCTACAGTGCATGTGCTAGTTGAATCCCAGCATGCTGCTAGGGTTCCTAGACATGGTTTTACACATGCTGGACTAGCATAATTGCATGAGTTCTTCGCCAAACCACAATGATACTCATTGATACACACACACACCAAAGTAGGTGTGTGGTGATGCAGCATCTTTCAAACTGGTGCTACAATGCATGTGGCAGTTGAATCCCAACATGCTGCTAGGTTTCCTAGACATAGTTGAACGACATCAGCAATGCATGTGGCACTTGAATCCTAGCATTCTTCTAGGGTTCCTAGACATGGTTGTACACATGCTCGAGTGGCATCATTGCATGTGTTATTTTCCAAAACAACAATGATGTACATTGATACACACACATCCAAGTGGGTGTGTGGTGATGCAACATCTTTCGAACTGCTGCTACAATGCATGTGGCAGTTGAATGCCAGCATGCTGCTAGGGTTCCTGCACATGATTGTACACATGCTAGAGTTGCATCATTGCATGTGTTTTTTTCCAAAACAACAATGATGCACATTTATACACACACACCCAAGTGGGTGTGGTCATGCAGCATCTTTCAAACTGGTGCTGCAATGCATGTGGAAGTTGAATCCCAACATGCTGCTAGGGTTCCTGGACATGGTTGTACACATATGGAGTGAAATCATTGCTTGTGTTCTATCCCAAAACCACAATGATGCACATTGATACACACACACCCAAGTGGGTGTGTGGTGATGCAACATCTTTCAATTTGGTGCTACAATGCATGTGGCAGTTGAATCCCAACATGTTGCTAGGGTTCCTAGACATGGTTGTACACATGCTGGAGTGGCATCATTGCACATATTGTTTTCCAAAACCACAATGATGCACATTGATACACACACATCCAAGTAGGTGTGTGGTGATGCAACATCTTTCAAACTAGTGTTACAATCCATGTGGCAGTTGAATCCTAGCATGCTGCTAGGGTTACTGGACATGGTTGTACACATGATGGAATGGCATCATTGCATGTGTTATTTGCCAAAACCACAATGATGCACATTGATACACAAACACACACATATACAAGTGGGTCTAGTGATGCAGGATCTTTCAAACTGGTGCTACAATGCATGTGGCAGTTGAATCCCCGCATGCTGCTATGGTTCCTGGACATGGTTATACACATGCTAGAGTGGCATCATTGCATGTGTTCTTTTCCAAAACCACCATGATGCACATTGATACAAACACACACCCAAGTGGGTGTGGTGATGCCCCATCTTTCAAACTAGTGCTACAATGCATGTGGCAGTTGAATCCTAGCATGCTGGTAGGGTTCCTTGACATGTTTGTACACATGCTGGAGTGGAATCATTGCATGTGTTGTTTTACAAAACCACAAGGATGTACATTGACAAACACACACAAGAGGGTGTGTGGTGATGCAGCATCTTTCAAACTGGTGCTACAATAGATGTGGGAGTTGAATCCCAGCATGCTGCTAGGGTTACTAGACATGGTTGTAGACATGCTGGAGTGGAATAATTGCATGTGTTCTTTTCCAAAACCACAATGATGCACATTGATATACAAACACACACATCCAACTGGGTGTGTGGTGATGCAGCATCTTTCAAACTGGTGCTACAATGCATTTGGCAGTTGAATCCCAGCATGCTACTAGGGTTCCTGGTCATGGTTGTACACATGCTGGAGTGGCATAATTGCATGTGTTCTTTTCCAAAACCACAATGATGCACATTGATACACACAAATATCCAACTGGGTGTAGTGATGCAGGATCTTTCAAACGGGTGCTACAATGCATGTGGCAGTTGACTCCCAGCATGCTGCTATGGTTCCTGGACATGGTTCTACACATGCTGGAGTGGCATCATTGCATGTGTTCTTTTTAAAACCATAATGATGCACATTGATACAAACACACATCCAAGTGGGTGTGGTGATGCCCCATGTTTCAAACTAGTGCTACAATGCATGTGGCGGTTGAATCCTAGCATGCTGGTTGGGTTCCTGGACATGGTTGTACACATGCTGGAGTGGAATCACTGCATGTGCTGTTTTACAAAACCAGAATGATGGACATTGATACACACACACACCCAAGAGGGTGTGTGGTGATGTAGCATCTTTCAAACTGGTGCTACAATAGATGTTGCAGTTGAATCCCAGCATGCTGCTAGGGTTATTGGACATGGTTGTACACATGCTGGAGTGGCATAATTGCATGTGTTATTTTCCAAAACCACAATGATGCACATTTATATACAAACACACACATCCAAGTGGGTGTGTGGTGATGCAGCATCTTTTAGTGTGGTGCTACAATGCATTTGGCAGTTGAATCCCAGCATCCTACTAGGATTCCTGGACATGGTTGTACACATGCTGGAGTGGCATCATTGCATGTGTTCTTTTCCAAAACCACAACGATGCACATTGATACACACACACACATCCAAGTGGGTGTGTGGTGATGCAACATATTTCAAACCGGTGCTACAGTGCATGTGCTAGTTGAATCCCAGCATGCTGCTAGGGTTCCTAGACATGGTTGTACACATGCTAGACTAGCATAATTGCATGCGTTCTTCGCCAAACCACAATGATACTCATTGATACACACACACACCAAAGTAGGTGTGTGGTGATGCAGCATCATTCAAACTGGTGCTACAATGCATGTGGCAGTTGAATCCCAACATGCTGCTAGGGTTCCTAGACATAGTTGTACGACATCAGCAATGCATGTGGTACTTGAATCCTAGCATTCTTCTAGGGTTCCTGGACATGGTTGTACACATGCTGGAGTGGCATCATTGCATGTGTTATTTTCCAAAACAACAATGATGTACATTGATACACACACATCCAAGTGGGTGTGTCGTGATGCAACATCTTTCGAACTGCTGCTACAATGCATGTGGCAGTTGAATCCCAGCATGCTGCTAGGGTTCCTGGACATGATTGTACACATGCTGGAGTTGCATCATTCCATGTGTTATTTTCCAAAAAAACAATGATGCACATTTATACACACACACCCAAGTGAGTGTGGTCATGCAACATCTTTCAAACTGGTGCTACAATGCATGTGGAAGTTGAATCCCAAAATGCTGCTAGGGTTCCTGGACATGGTTGTACACACATGGAGTGAAATCATTGCTTGTGTTCTATCCCAAAACCATAATGATGCACATTGATACACACACACCCAAGTGGGTGTGTGGTTATGCAACATCTTTCAATTTGGTGCTACAATGCATGTGGCAGTTGAATCCCAACATGTTGTTAAGGTTCCTAGACATGGTTGTACACATGCTGGAGTGGCATTATTGCACATCTTGTTTTCCAAAACCACAATGATGCACATTGATACACACACATCCAAGTAGGTGTGTGGTGATGCAACATCTTTCAAACTAGTGTTACAATCCATGTGGCAGTTGAATCCCAGCATGCTGCTAGGGTTACTGAACATGGTTGTACACATGCTGGAGTGGCATCATTGCATGTGTTCTTTTTCAAAACCACAATGATCCACATTGATATACACACACACACATCCAAGTGGGTGTGTGGTGATGCATCATCTTTCAAACTGGTGCTACAATGCATGTGCCAGTTGAATCCCAACATGCTCCTAGGGTTCCTAGACATAGTTGTACACATGATGGAGTGGCATCATTGCATGTGTTCTTTGCCAAAACCATAATGATGCACATTGATACACAAACACACACATATACAAGTTGGTGTAGTGATGCAGGATCTTTCAAACTTGTGCCATAATGCATGTGGCAGTTGAATCCCAGCATGCTGCTATGGTTCCTGGACATGGTTATACACATGCTAGAGTGGAATCATTGCATGTGTTCTTTTCCAAAACCACAACGATACACATTGATACACACACACACATCTAAGTGGGTGTGTGGTGATGCATAATCTTTCAAACCGGTGCTACAATGCATGTGGTAGTTGAATCCCAGCATGCTGCTAGGGTTCCTAGACATGGTTGTACACATGCTGGACTAGCATAATTGCATGCGTTCTTTCCCAAACCACAATGATACTCATTGATACACACACACACACCCAAGTGGGTGTGTGGTGATGCAACATCTTTCAAACTGGTGCTAGAATGCATGTGGCAGTTGAATCCCAACATGCTACTAGGGTTCCTAGACATGGTTGTACACATGTTGGAGTGGCATCATCAATGCATGTGGCACTTGAATCCTAGCATTCTTCTAGGGTTCCTGGACATGGTTGTACACATGCTGGAGTGGCATCATTGGATGTGTTATTTTCCAAAACAACAATGATGTACATTGATACACACACATCCAAGTGGGTGTGTGGTGATGCAACATCTTTCAAACTGCTGCTACAATGCATGTGGCAGTTGAATCCCAGCATGCTGCTAGGGTTCCTGGACATGATTGTACACATGCTGGAGTTGCATCATTCCATGTGTTATTTTCCAAAAAAACAATGATGCACATTTATACACACACACCCAAGTGAGTGTGGTCATGCAACATCTTTCAAACTGGTGCTACAATGCATGTGGAAGTTGAATCCCAACATGCTGCTAGGGTTCCTGGACATGGTTGTACACACATGGAGTGAAATCATTGCTTGTGTTCTATCCCAAAACCATAATGATGCACATTGATACACACACACCCAAGTGGGTGTGTGGTTATGCAACATCTTTCAATTTGGTGCTACAATGCATGTGGCAGTTGAATCCCAACATGTTGTTAAGGTTCCTAGACATGGTTGTACACATTCTGGAGTGGCATCATTGCACATCTTGTTTTCCAAAACCACAATGATGAAAATTTATACACACACATCCAAGTAGGTGTGTGGTGATGCAACATCTTTCAAACTAGTGTTACAATCCATGTGGCAGTTGAATCCTAGCATGCTGTTAGGGTTACTGGACAGGGTTGTACACATGATGGAATTGCATCATTGCATGTGTTATTTGCCAAAACCACAATGATGCACATTGATACACAAACACACAAATATACAAGTGGGTCTAGTGATGCAGGATCTTTCAAACTGGTGCTACAATGCATGTGGCAGTTGAATCCCAGCATGCTGCTATAGTTCTTGGACATGGTTATACACATGCTAGAGTGGCATCATTGCATTTGTTCTTTTCCAAAACCGCAATGATGCACATGGATACAAACACACACCCAAGTGGGTGTGGTGATGCCCCATCTTTGAAACTAGTGCTACAATGCATGTGGCAGTTGAATCCCAACATGCTGGTAGGGTTCCTGGACATGGTTGTACACATGCTGGAGTGGAATCATTGCATGTGTTGTTTTACAAAACCACAATGATGTACATTGATACACAAACACACACCCAAGAGGGTGTGTGGTGCTGCAGCATCTTTCAAACTGGTGCTACAATAGATGTGGCAGTTGAATCCCCGCATGCTGCTAGGGTTACTAGACATGGTTGTACACATGCTGGAGTGGCATAATTGCATGTGTTCTTTTCCAAAACCACAATGATGCACATTGATATACAAACACACACATCCAAGTGGGTGTGTGGTGATGCAGCATCTTTCACGCTGGTGCTACAATGCATGTGGCAGTTGAATCCCAGCATGCTACTAGGGTTCCTGGTCATGGTTGTACACATGCTGGAGTGGCATCATTGCATGTGTTCTTTTCCAAATCCACAATGATGCACATTGATACACACACACATCCAAGTGGGTGTGTGGTGATGCAGCATCTTTCAAATAGGTGCTACAATGCATGTGGTAGTTGAATCCTAGCATGTTGCTAGGGTTCCTAGACATGCTTGCACACATGCTAGACTAGCATAATTGCATGTGTTCATTGCCAAACCACAATGATACTCATTGATACACACACACACCCAAGTGGGTATGTGGTGATGCAGCATCTTTCAAACTGGTGCTACAATGCATGTGGAAGTTGAATCCCAATATGCTGCTAGGGTTCCTAGTAATGGTTCTACACATGCTGGAGTGGCATCATCAATGCATGTGGCACTTGAATCCTAGCATTCTTCTAGGGTTCCTGGACATGGTTCTACACATGCTGGAGTGGCATCGTTGCATGTGTTATTTTCCAAAACAACAATGATGTACTTCGATACAAACACACATCCAAGTGGGTGTGTGGTGATGCAACATCTTTCGAACTGCTGCTACAATGCATGTGGCAGTTGAATCCTAGCATGCTGCGAGGGTTCCTGGACATGATTGTACACATGCTGGAGTTGCATCATTGCATGTGTTATTTTCCAAAACAACAATGATGCACATTTATACACACACACCGAAGTGGGTGTGGTCATGCAACATCTCAAACTGGTGCTACAATGCATGTGGCAGTTGAATCCTAGCGTGCTGCTAGGGTTCCTGGATATGGTTGTACACATGATGGAGTGGCATCATTGGATGTGTTCTTTTCGAAAACCACAATGATGCACATTGATACACACACAAATCCAAGTGGGTGTGTGGTGATACCACATCTTTCAAACTAGTGCTACAATGCGTGTGACAGTTGAATCCCAACATGCTTCTAGGGTTCCTAGATATGGTTGTACACATGCTAGAGTGGCATGATTGCATGTGTTATTTTCCAAAACCACAATGATGCACATTGATACACACACACAAGTGGGTGTGTAGTGATGCAGCATCTTTCAAACTGGTTCTAAAATGCATGTTGTAGTTGAATCCCAACATGCGGCTAGGCTTCCTGGAATTAGTTTTACACATGCTGGAGTGGTATCATTGCATGTGTTCTTTGCCATACCCACAATGATGTACATTGATACATACACATACATCCAAGTAGGTGTGTGGTGATGCAGCATCTTTCAAACTAGTGCTACAATGCTTGTGGCAGTTGAATCCCATCATGCTGCTAGGGTTCCTAGACATGGTTGTACACATGCTGGAGTGGCATCATTGCATGTGTTCTTTTCCAAAATTACATCGATGCACATTGATACACACACATACAAGTGGGTGTGGGGTGATGCAACATCTTTCAAACTGGTGCTATAATGCATGTGGCAGTTGAATCCCATCATGCTGCTAGGGTTATAGGACATGGTTGTACACATGCTAGAGTGGCATGATTGCATGTGTTCTTTTCGAAAACCACAATGATGTACATTGATACACACAATATCCGAGTGGGTGTGTGGTGGTGCAACATCTTTCAAACTGGTGCTAAAATGCATGTTGTAGTTGAATCCCAGCATGCTGCTAGGGTTCCTGGACATGGTTATACACATGCTGGAGTGCATCATTGCATGTGTTCTTTTACGAAAACATAATGATGCACATTGATACACACACACACACACCCAAGTGGGTGTGTGGTGATGCAGCATCTTTAAAATTGGTGCTACAATGCATGTGGCAGTTGAATCCTAGCATGCATCTAGGGTTCTTGGACATGGTTGTACACATGCTGGAGTGGCATCATCGCATGCGTTCTATTCCTAAATCACAATTATGCACATGTATACACACACACCCAAGTGGGTGTGTGGTGATGCAGCATCTTTCAAACTAGTGCTATAATGCATGCAACAATTGAATCCCACCATGCTGCTAGTGTTCCTGGACATGTTTGTACACATGCTGGAGTGGCATCATTGCATGAGTTCTTTTCCAAAACCACATTGATACACACCCATACATCCAATTGGGTGTGTGGTGATGCAGCATCTTTCAAGCTGGTGCTATAATGCATGTGGTAGTTCAATCCCAGCATGCTGCTAGGGTTCTTGGACATGGTTCTACACATGCTGGACTGGCATCATTACATGTGTTCTTTTCCAAAACGACAATGATGCACATTGATACACACATATCCAAGTGGGTGTATGGTGATGCAGCATCTTTCAAACTGGTGCTACAATGCATGTGGCAGTTGAATCCCCGCATGCTGCTAGGGTTCCCGGACATGGTTGTACACATGCCGGAGTGGCATCATTGCAACTTTTCTTTTCCAAAACCACAATGATGCACATTGATACACACACACAGACACACATCCAAGTGGGTGTAGTGATGCAGCATCTTTCAAACTGGTGCTACAATGCCTGTGGCAATTGAATCCTAGCATGCTGTTAAGGTTCATGGACATGGTTGTACACATGCTAGAGTGGCATCATTTCATGTGTTCTTTTCCAAAACCACAATGATGCACATTGATACACACACATCTAAGTGGGTGTGGTGATACCGCATCTTTCAAACTAGTGCTATAATGCATGTGGTAGTTGAATCCCAGCATGCTGCTAGGATTCTTGGACATGGTTGTACACATGCTAGAGTGGCAATATTGCATGTGTTTTTTGCCAAAACCACAATGATGAATATTGATACACACACACATCCAAGTGGGTGTGGTGATGCTGCATCTTTCAAACTGGTGCTACAATGCAAGTTGTAGTTGAATCCCAGCATGTTGTGAAGGTTCTTGGACATGGTTGTACACATGCTGGAGTGGAATCATTGCATGTGTTCTTTTCCAAAACCACATTGATGCACATTAATACATTGCTAACGTATATATAATTTTTGATGTTCCATGCTTATTTTATATCTACTTTCTTATGTTTTGTCCACACTTTGGAGTACTTTTACACATTTTCTGGAACTAACCTATTGATAAGATGGCACAGTGCCAGTTGCCTGTTTTCTTTTGTTTTTGGTTCCAGAAAAGCTACAAAATGAATATTCTCGGAATTGGACCGAACAAAATCCAAAGTCGATATTTTACCGGAATACTCACGGAGCCAGAAGACGAGACGGAGAGGGGTCAGGGGCTGGCCACACCATGTGGTGGCCGGGTCCATCACCGTTGCTGACTCCCATGATGAGGAGGGAGTAGTTCTTCCTCGAGGCTAAGGGTTCTACTGGTAGCTATCTATTCATCTCTCTCTATATGCATGCTCATATTGTGATCATGAGCTTTGTAATCAAGTAGATCTACCTTGCTACTCAAGTACTTTAATACATCTCTGCTCTCCCCATGTGTGTGAAAGTGACAGCGTGCACACCATGGTGGCACTTAGGCTAGATATTACAAATACTTGTTATGAGTTATATTTGGAGTTGGATGTCTCTATGAAATTGTGGTGTTTTTTGGAACCAGCTAGAGCTCAAGGTGACAGTGTGTGGTTATCTAGATGGGGAAAGCAAACTTTGAGGAGTGCTATTATAGCCCTACCATGGATTAGAGTGTTCAACCGGAGAGTAGTTCAGAGTAGTATCATGAAGAGAAGATATTCATATGAGAGTGTTCACTAGCGAAAGTATGATCCCTAGGCCTTGTTTCTAAGCATTGAAACACCGTTTGCAACTAGATCTGTTACATGTTTGCTTGCTTCCATCTTTATTTCAAATTGCCTTTAGTCTCTTCCTACCTGTCAACCACGCGCCATCAAAGCTATTTTCTGGCATTGTTACCAGTTATAATTATCCATACCACTTGTATTACACTATCTCTTTGCCGAACTAGTGCACCTATACACCTGACAAGTGTATTGGGTGTGTTGGGGACACAAGAGACTTCATGTCTCTTGATTGCAGGGTTGCTTGAGAGGGATACTTTTGACCACTTCCTCCCTGAGTTCAATAAACCTTGGGTAATCCATGTAAGGGAAACTTGCTGTTGTTCTACAAACCTCTGCACTTGGAGGCCCAACAACTGTCTACAAGAATAGAAGTGCATAGACATCAAGCTATTTTCTGGCGCCGTTGCCGGGGAGGTAAGGCAAAAGGTACTCACATCCTCCGGTGTTAGTGCTTGAAGTTATTTCCTTTAGATTCTGCAATTTTGTCTTTTTGTTTCTTGTTTTCACTAGTTAGGCTTAATGGAAAACAACAACAAAAAATAACTTTATAGTATTTATCTTGAGTTAGGACATCAAGTGTTTGAAGAGAAAATTAAAAAACCTATGGAACTTTATTTGCATGCTAATAGCATTGTTGTTTGTATGAATTCTTTGGACACCATTATTGCTAATGCTATGGAAAAGTCTAATCTTGGGGAAGCTAGTTTTTATGAAAATGATCTTTTTAGTTCCCTAGCTTTGGAAGATAGCTATTCTATTGCTTATGATGATACCAAACCTCCAATATATGATGATTACAATGATGAATATGATATTTTAAGTCCACCTACTATTGAGGAGAAAATTACTTATGATTACAATATGCCTCCTATATTTGATGATTATGGTGATGAGAACAATAATGATAGCTATTTTGTTGAATTTGCTCCCACCATAATTAATAAGAATGACTATGCTTATGTGGAGAGTAATAATCATTTTATGCATGTGGCTCCCACCACAATTAATAAGAATGTTTTATGTGAGACTTATATTGTTAATTTTATTCATGATTCTACTGAAAGTTATTATGAGAGAGGGAAACATGGTTTTATGTATCTAAACAATATTAAGTTTCCCCTCTTTATGTTGAAATTTTTGAAGTTGCACTTGTTTTGCTTTCCTATGCTTGTTGCTTTGTGCTTTCATGACTTTTTTCTTTACAAGATTCCTATGCACAGGAAGTGGGTTAGACTTAAATGTGTTTTGAATTTTATTTTTGGTGCTCTCTTTTACTTCAATTCATATTTCCTATGTGAGCATCTTCTCAAACTATCATGCCTAACTTAAAGGCGTTAAAGAAAAGTACTTATTGGAAGATAACCCAAAAGTTTTAGTTGAGTCTTGGAAGTTATTGCCTCTGTAATAACCTCTCCTTATCATTTTTGTGTGGTTTTTGTGCCTAGAGTAACCTCTAATGAGAGAGAAGTAATGCTTGGGAAAGTTGCTACCCCGAAACAGATTTTTATGCTTCGCTGTAAAATTTCGTAAAAAATCTCTGTACATCGGTTTGAGGTGTAATTTTTTTTCTTCTGCCCCTGGTTGTTATCTAACTTTTGTTAGTTCAACACTTTTCGTTTGAGCAACAGAAGGTCTTCGAAAAAATCGGTTTTTACCTGCTGGTCTGTTTTGACAGATTTCAGCCATTATTTGCATATGCCTCTTAATCTCTTTCTCTTTGAGTTTTCTTTGATCATTTGAACTTTTTAAAGGAAGTGACACAGTAGCTTGTGTGTTTTAATGGAAGTTTTACTTGTGTTGGAACTGAACCAAAAAGACTTATTATATTAAATACACTAATGTTGCTAATGAAGATTGTGTGAAGTTTTGTATGAAGGAAATTTTCAGGTGTAGGGAAAGAATGTTATAATGAGATGAAGAATGGACAAAAGCTCAAGCTTGGGGATGCCATACCGTGTCATCCCAAGAAATATTGAAGAAGTACAAACGTCAAAGCTTGGGGATGCCCAAGGAATCCCTTCTTCATCAATAAAAATCTCAGGTTTCTTCCAAACACTTCATTTTTATTGTTTCATGCACAATTGTGTTGTTCTTGGAGCGTCTTCGTTTTTGTTTTTGGTTTTCGTTTTCTTAGTTTGCTTGAATAAATTGGTTGGACCCCCTCATTCATACATTAGTCTTCAGATAAATTGGTTTGGATTGGAAAAGAGTAGGAAAAGTTCATGCTTAAATGGTAAAAAGGAGTCTTGTTTTTGACTATGGCCTATGCTTCGTCATGTCATGCATGGTATTGTTTTGGATTTATGCTGAGTGATTTTTTGCTGTAGCATGACATGCTATAAACAATTGAGATTGCTTAATGTGCCTTCAAAGAATCATGCATTGTTTTAGCATATAAAAGCATAATATTGTGGTATTCTCCTTTAATGCTTTATTTGGGTTGACTTGGGGAATGCTCACACCATTTTAAGACTATACCAAGTCACCATAGCCTCTATGATCATTTAGTTTTCGACTTGTAATATCACTTTATGCTTTGATTGATAATGTTTTGTCGCTTTGCATGATTATGGCCATTATTGCTCTCTTAGTTGGTCGCTCCTAGTCTTTTGCTAGCCTCCATACCAAGTATGAGTCCCACTCATGCATCCAACTCCAAATAAAACCAAGTTATTCCAAAGAGTCCACCATACCTACCTATTAGCATTTGCTATTCCAAGTATATTCATGTTTTTATCTACCTTCCGAATTAAACTTTTTATGTGAAAATTAGTGATTAAATCTCTCATGAACTTGATGGCACACTTTACTTTTCTTGCACTTAATAAACTTGAACCATTGTGTCATTTATGTTGTATATGCTTGCATTTATACGTTGGGGATTAGCAGAACCATGATGTCATGGGGAACGCTTTCAACATTGCACTTGTACATTGTACCTAGTTGATATCATGCTCTTTTGTTGATGGATGTCGTCGGTGTGAAATGAAAGGGGAGATTGTAAGTCCATGGAGTTATGTATGTCTGTTAGAGAAATGCCTGGGCGACTGGTGTAATCCATGCCTAATCATGGTGGAAACCAGCAGCGTAACCATAATGAGCAATATATGAAGCATTCTTCTTATAAAAAAGAAGAGATAGAGATTGGGAAAAATAGAAAAAAAAGATGAGAAAAGAGATAAAAAAGCACCATTTTCCCATGGTAAATAAGAAGATGCTGAGATGATTATTGTCTGCTTGCCTTGTCATTTTGATATGGGGATTCATCCGTATCATCGGGCAAGGGGTACCCTGTTGGCAGTTCTCTATGATACACATGTACTTACTATGACAAGAACTTATTGGTAACTAAACTTGAGTAGCATGAGGAGCGACCCTCGTATTCAAGGGACATGAGATTGCTAAATTATACTTTGTCAAGCATATACTCCATAGTTTGTTCACTTTAACCTTAATCACTTCAAGATGCTTATGATAGGGGCAATGAGAGCTGAAAGCTAATAAGTACAATAATTTTTGGAAGCTCTTTATGAAAATTGAAATCCCTGCTTCCCTCTGTGAAGGGACTATCTTTTACTTTTATGTTGAGTCTCCATCTTCTATCTTTATGCACCTATTGAGAGAGCATAGTGGCCATTCTTAGTTCTATGTGCATTGGCCCAAAACTTATTGATTGATTCATAATGTTGATATTGCTTGTTCTTGAACTATTTGTATCTAGTCACCCTTATGAACTTTGAAGGTGTCCTATGCATTTATGTTTTGCTACTCCATGAGGGACAAGCTGAATGCCACTATGCTATGTTTTCTATATGTGAAACAAACAAACCCCTTTCAATGCATTGTTATTCATGATCTTAGTTTGTATCCTTTCATGTTTCATGCATAGTCACTATGTCTTATTGCTAGAACTATATCTTTCATGCTATGTTAAAGCACTATGATCCTAGCTATCAATGTTTTATACATGCCTTGATCAAGATTGTGATGGTGCATGACACCTCAAAAATTATTCTTTCTTTTTATCACTTACCTACTCGAGGACGAGCAGGAGTTAAGCATGGGGATGTTGATACATTGCTAACGTATCTATAATTTTTGATGTTCCATGCTTGTTTTATATCTACTTTCTTATGTTTTGTCCACACTTTGGAGTACTTTTACACTTCTAGAACTAACCAATTAAAAAGATGCCACAATGTCAGTTTCCCGTTTGCTTCTATTTTTGGTTCCCGAAAAGCCAGAAAATAAATATTCTCGGAATTGGACCGGACAAAAGCCAAAGTCGATATTTTACCGGAAGACTCATGGAGCCAGAAAATGAGACGGAGAGGGGTCAGGGGTTGGCCACACCATGTGGTGGCGCGGGTCCCCCTGGTCCCGCCACCAGGTGGTGTGGGCCCCTGGTTGACCCTCTGACATCGCCCTTTTTTATAAGAAGCCTCTGAAGCAGAAACCCTAAAGAATCGAGCCTCCATCCACGAAAAGTTCCGCAACACCGCCGCCACCGAAGGGGAGATTCGGGGGACAGAAAGTCTCTGTTCCAGCACCCTACCGGGACGGGGAAGGGCCCCTAGAGCCATCTCCATCGATCTCCACCACCATCTCCATCGATGTTGCTGACTCCCATGATGAGGAGGGAGTAGTTCTTCCTCGAGGCTAAGGGTTCTACCGGTAGTTATGTGTTCATCTCTCTCTATGCATGATCATATTGTGATCATGAGCTTTGTAATCAAGTAGATCTACCTTGCTACTCAAGTGCTTTAATAGATCTCTACTCTCTGCATGTGTGTGGAAGTGACAGCGTGCACACCATGGTGGCACTTAGGCTAGAGATTACAAATACTTGTTATGAGTTATATTTGGAGTTGGATGTCTCTATGAAATTGTGGTGTTTGTTGGAACCATCTAGAGCTCAATGTGACAGTGTGGGGTTATCTAGATGGGGAAAGCAAACTTTGAGGAGTATTGTTATAGCCCTACCATGGATTAGAGTGTTCAACTGGAGAGTATTTCAGAGTAGTATC
The DNA here is from genome assembly GCA_910589775.1 of Avena eriantha. Lineage (NCBI taxonomy): Eukaryota > Viridiplantae > Streptophyta > Magnoliopsida > Poales > Poaceae > Avena > Avena eriantha. The sequence goes on from OU342741.1 coordinate 132,143,764, forward strand.
ATGAAGAGAAGATATTTATATGAGACTGTTCACTAGCGAAAGTATGATCCCTAGGCCTTGTTTCTAAGCATTGAAACACCGTTTGCAACTAGATCTGTTACATGTTTTCTTGCTTCCATCCTTATTTCAAATTGCCTTTAGTCTCTTCCTACCTGTCAACCACGCGCCATCAAAGCTATTTTCTGGCACCGTTACCACTTATAATTATCCATACCACATGTATTTCACTATCTCTTCGTCAAACTACTACACCTATACACCTGACAAGTGTATTGGGTGTGTTGGGGACACAAGAGATTTCTTGTATATTGATTGCAGGGTTGCTTGAGAGGGATACCTTTGACCACTTCCTCCCCGAGTTCGATAAACCTTGGGTAATCCACTTAAGGGAAACTTGCTGCTATTCTACAAACCTCTGCACTTGGAGGCCCAACATTTGTCTACAAGAATAGAAGTGCGTAGACATCACACATTGATACACACACATCCAAGTGGGTGTGTGGTGATGCAGCATCTTTCAAACTGGTGCTACAATGCATGTGGCACTTGAATCCCATCATTCTTCTAGGGTTCCTGGACATGGTTGCACACATGATGGAGTGGCATCATTGCATGTGTTATTTTACAAAACCACAAAGATGCACAATTATACACACACATCCAAGTGGGTGTGTGGTCATGCAACATCTTTCAAACTGATGCTACAATCCATGTGGCAGTTGAATCCTAGCATGCTGCTAGGGTTCCTGGACATGGTTATACACATGCTGGAGTGGCATCATTGCATGTGTTGTTTTACAAAACCACAAGGATGTACATTGACAAACACACACAAGAGCGAGTGTGTAGTGATGCATCATCTTTCAAACTGGTGCTACAATGCATGCTGTAGTTGACTGCCAGCATGCTGCTAGGGTTCCTGGACATGGTTTTACACATGCTGGAGTATCATCACTGGATATGTTCTTTTCCAAAACCACAATGATGCACATTGATACACACACATCCATGTGGGTGTGTGGTGATGCAGCATCTTTCAAACTGGTGCTACAATGCATGTGGCAGTTGAATATCATCATGCTGCTAGGTTCCTGGACATGGTTGTACACATGCTGGAGTGGCATTGTTGCATGTGTTCTTTTCCAAAACCACAATGATGCACATTGATACACACATCCAAGTGGGTGTGTGGTGATGCAACATCTTTCAAACTAGTGCCACAATGCATTTTACACTTGAATCCCAGCATGCTGTTAGGGTTCCTGGACATGGTTGTACACATGCTGGAGTGGCATCATTGCATGTGTTTATTTCGAAAAGGACAATGATGCACATTGATACACACACACAAACATCCAAGTGGGTGTGGTGATGCCCCATCTTTCAAACTAGTGCTACAATGCATGTGGCAGTCGAATCCTAGCATGCTGGTAGGGTTCCTGGACATGGTTGTTCACATGCTGGAGTGGAATCATTGCATGTGTTGTTTTACAAAACCACAATGATGTACATTGACACACACACACAAGAGGGTGTGTGGTCATGCAGCATCTTTCAAACTGGTGCTACAATAGATGTGGGAATTGAATCCCAGCATGCTGCTAGGGTTACTAGACATGGTTGTACACATGCTGGAGTGGAATAATTGCATGTGTTCTTTTCCAAAACCACAATGATGCACATTGATACACACACACAAACATCCAAGTGGATGTGTGGTGATGCAACATCTTTCTAACTAGTGCTACAATGCATGTGGCAGTTGAATCCCAACATGCTTCTAGGGTTCCTAGACATGGTTGTACACATTCTAGAGTGTCATCATTGCATGTGTTCTTTTCCAAAACCAAAATGATGCACATTGATACACACACAAGTGGGTGTGTAGTGATGCATCATCATTCAACTGGTGCTAAAATGCATGTTGTAGTTGAATCCCAGCATGCTGCTAGGGTTCCTTGACATGGTTTTACAGATGTTGGATTGGAATCATTGCATGTGTTCTTTTCCAAAACCACAATGATGTATATTGATAGACACACACATCTAAGAGGGTGTGTGGTGATGCGTCATCTTTCAAACTGGTGCTACAATGCATGTGGCAGTTGAATCCCATCATGCTTCTAGGGTTCCTGGACATGGTTTTACACATGCTGGAGTGGCATCATTGCATATGTTCTTTTCCAAAACAGCAATGATGCACATTTATACACACATATCCAAGTGGGCGTGTGGTTATGGAGCATCTTTCAAATTGGTGCTACAATCATGTTGCAATTTAATCCCAGCATGCTGCTAGGGTTCTTGGTAATGGTTGTACACTAGCTAGAGTGGCATCATTGCATGTATTCTTTTACGAAACCACAATGATGCACATTTATACACACACACACACCTAAGTGGGTGTATGGTGAGGCAACATCTTTAAACCTAGTGCTACAATGCATGTGGCAGTTGAATCCTAGCATGCTTCTAGGGTTCCTAGACATGGTTGTACACATGCTGGAGTGGCATCATTGCATGTGTTCTATTCCAAAACCACAAGGATGCACATTGATACACACACACCCAAGTGGGTGTGTGCTGATGCAGCATATTTCAAACTGGTGCTTCAATGCATGCGACAGTTGAATCCCAGCATGCTGCTAGTATTCCTAGACATGTTTGTACACATGCTGGAGTCGCATCATTGCATGTGTTCTTTTCCAAAACCAAAGTGATCCACACTGATACACACCCACACTTCCAAGTGGGTGTGTGGTGATGTAGCATCTTTCAAACTGGTGCTACAATCATGTTGCAATTGAATCCCAGCATGTTGCTAGGGTTCCTGGACATGGTTGTACACATGCTGGAGTGGCATCATTGCATGTGTTCTTTTACGAAACAATAATGATGCACATTGATACACACACACCCAAGTGGGTGTGTGGTGATGCATCTTTAAAACTAGTGCTATAATGCATGTGGCAATTGAATCCTAGCATGCTTCTAGAGTTCCTGGAGATGGTTGTTGTAATATCCAAATTTCAGCAACCCTGATTAGTTGTCAAGAATGCAAAAATCAGGGGGAACAAAAACTTTTTTTCTTGTTTAATGATGAAGTGTTTGCCTGTTGTTTGAATATGTTTATGCTTACGAATGTGCATTAGAAGATATACTCCTTACCTAAACACACCAGTTGACAAAGTCTATTTCCCAAAATTGTCTTGGCTTATTTTCCAAATTCTCAAATGTTCTAGCATTTCAAAACCTGAGCCAAGAAGCCTTTGCAAACCAACTATTTTAGTAGATTATATTTATAAAACTATGGAGAGCTATAGAATACTATCTCCTTATGTTTCAAGATAGAACCTTCAACTACTCTTCTCTCTAGGTTTCCCAAAACACCTTTATTAAGCTTTTGAATTCTACTCTTGGTAGAGATACCAAGGACTCTCATCTAATTCAAAGTCCAACCCTTTTCAAATTTCCCAACCTTACCTCAAGTCAGACTTGATGGTAACCCTAGTAGTGGATGTGCTTATTTTATAAGATGAGTTGCCTTGATCTGTTGTCTGATGAATTGCCTTGATCTGCTGGTTGATTTGTATGCTTAGGAGATAGTATGAGCTACTCTAGGATCTCATCACTATAATAAATATGTTTCCAAATCACCACACTCTAAGAAACAATACAAAGCTGGATCTGATCTCTAGCTACTAGGGATCATCTAAAACCCCTAACTAGACCCCTTCTGAAGTGATCCCTTCTAGAAGCTTCCAAGTCAATGAAGACCAGTATCAAGCAAGGATCCTTCCTACTCAATCTACACTTCAACATCATCCACTTGATGATGCTTTGGTACCTTGCAACCCATCAAAATCATCACCACCCACATTTTAGTCAAAAACACTAAATCTGCCAAATTTGGCTAAGTCTGGAATTTGTTTCAACCTCACTTTTTTGAATGTCTCCCTTTCTCAATACTTGTGCATTTTTGGAAATGAATTTTAACCATCTTGTAAACCATACTAAGTACTACCAAGGCCCACTCTTGCCCTTGGTGATATCATCCTCCAACCCACTTGTTCCTGATGGTTTTGTAGGCAAGAAAATAACTATTCCTGCAAATCTAGTCAACCTGCCTACTTTGACAGGAACTCACACCATCATCCAACCTTCTATGGACCAACTCTTTGCATGGTTTTGTTCTACTCATATAGGTCTATAAATATATACTTCACTTGTTCCAATTGGATCCTTGTGCTTCTTAAACCCACAAGGTTTTGAAGGCTAGTTGATAACCTGTTTTGGCAGGCTTATTTTATTCAAAGTTCAAAAGCCTTTCTTAGTGAGCTCAAGCAGGATCAAGCTCAAACCTCTACACCATTATGATCTACATCACTTGGTCTATCCATCCATATATCCTAGGAACCAAGGAGAGCTTTGAGCTCCAATATCCAACATGGTTTTGATGGTATGAAAATAACATCACCCTACATCCTTAATCTAGTGTATTCCACCAAAATCACCTTGGATTATCCACTCCCAAGGTTGCAAGTGCTTGATAAACATGTTGTATATCAACTAACATGATTACAAGGATTTATAAAATTTTATCCATATTTATTATGGACCAAATCTATTTAATTCCTTTAATAGACAAAATCCCCAAAACTTCTTCCACAATGGAAAGTTTGGTTTTTGCCAAAACACTTCTCCAGACTTTGGCTCAATTGAGGTCAATATATCATACCCTAACCTCCCATATAAAAAATAATTATTTTTGAGATCCTTTATTGTTGCTTTTTGCCTTTTTTCTTAACTGGCAGAAATGGAATAATAATAGTTTTAAATACTTTTGAGCCTCATTAAATCATGGGAAAATTCCCCTAAGTGTGTATTAATATTTGGGACCATATCACATAAAAAAATCAACTTGTCTAATTCAAACATAGCAAATAAATTCCTAAAAATCATTTCTGCACTATTTGAATAATTGATATAAAGTGCATCTAGAATTCTCGAAAAAATCCCAAATAATTCTTGGATACCTATCTTGACCTTACCAAGCTACCCATACCCTCACCCCATATAGACCTGACCCAAATATAAGGAGTTCTTCATGATCATCTCTATGACCATAATTTGAGAGTAGACAATACTAGGAGCTAAACCAACTACCACCACCAATCTTGTGCAGCAATGCTCCTAGGGCACCACCCCCCTCCTCTGGTCGTGCCCACACTGTAACCCAGCTACTGTAGCACCCTTCCCCCTTGTCTCCTGTGCTTGGCAAGAAAGTAGAGAGAGAGTGAGAGAGAAGAGACAAGCCACTTGTGGCCAAGCCTTTTCCAACATCAGCACTACATCATCCTCTCTGTCCCTGCCGACCAGGTGACTCACACCACCCCTCCACCGCCCTCCTTGACCAATCCCAAGCCAGCTCCACCCCTCCTCCATGCCCAAAATGGACATTTCCACCCTAGGCCACCATACCTCGGGTTAAAGGCACCCCTGTGCCTCTCTCGCCCCTCATTCTCCCCCTACCCCTCACACCTACCTCCCCCGAGCTTCCCTAACTCTCCCTACCTATGTCCTAGCCAGGAGAAGACAGAAAACTCCTCTTGGCCATTGATGAGCTCGAGCTCGAGGTGCCCTCTCCTGAGATCTTCTCCACTTGCATGTGGCCCTCCTGCACCCCTCTACCCCTGATCTACCGTCCCCTAGCTCCAAAGCTCCTTCCATGTCGCATCCTGACCAGGAAACAAGGAATAGCTCCTCTCGGCCTTATTCAAGATATGGCCCGTGTACTCCCTCCTCTACTCTTTTCCCTCATGCGTGAACCCTCCCGGACTCGCCTTGATCTGCTCTACCTAACCCTACCTTTCTTCTCGGCTCCTCCCTGTCGTAGGTACCAACTCCGGTGGGCTCTGACAAGCCACTCTCGGACGTGGACATGCGGGCTGCCTCTCGGTGCCGAACCAACCCTTGCCGCCCACAACCGGCCTTGCCGTGATGCGCCACATCTCCCCGTCGTCTCCCCGACATCTCCCTCGCCCCAGGTGAGCCCCGCCGCCGCTCCCCGAGCCCAGCTAGGGTTCCGCCGCCGCCGGATCGTCTGTCTGGGGATGACAGTGGGCAGTCGTTCGATCTTACTAGATCCAACGGCCCACGCACCCCCGTACCGCTTCGCTGACGTCTGTGGCTGACAAGCGGGATCCGCCTGTCGGTTTAAACCGCCGGATCCCGCTCACTGCCTGGCCTAGTGGGCCGACGCCGCGCTCCGCGGCCCATTTCGGTGCCCGACCCCGGCCTGCTACGCCGGTTCTTTTCTTTTTAACTAGAATTTTCCCAGTAGGCTCTAAATTGACTCAAAGGTTTAATGTAAAAAAAAATGGAAACTACCCTTTCTGTCCAGATCAAAAAAATAGCACGTACCTTAGTGTGTTGTGCAACATGTAGAACTAGTCTTTTGGCAAAAATAATTGTTATTATTTATTGGCAAATTATCTACTAAGATGTATCCATCTCAACCAATAAATTCCTCACAGAACTCCATAGATCCATTTAACATGAAACAAGATTCATCTGTTAGATATTCATTTTACCCATCAATGGACTTTCAACTCTCTATGAGGACAAATCTTAATTCAGAAAATTCCACAGATCAATTGGTGCTAGCTTCTGAGGTGGTTTCAACTCTCTATGAGGTGGCCCACCAATATCTATCAAAACCAAGGAGCTCATGATTTATTGAGCTTCTGAGGAATTTTAAGAATTTAAACATTTGTTCCCATAGTGTTATCACTATATAAATCATCACAGTAGTTCCACAATTCCAAAAAGGTTGATCCCAATTTCTACAGAAAGGTATTCTAAATACCTGCCATTTTCCCTTGGAATCAACTCAAAAGCTTAGGTAGATTTAATTTGGTGAAAAAGACAAAACAGCTCCAGAACTGCCTTTTGGAATTTCCCGAGGGCATTCTGGTAATTATTTTGGAGTGATTCCAACTCTAAGCTATTCCTTACATCGAATCCTACAAATTCATCCAAGGAAATATTTTTTGGAGCTCTAGAAATTTCTGGTAAATTATTTCCTAAAACTAGAGCTTTTATCACTAGGAAATTCATAAGTAATTCAAGAAAAGTGATAAAATAGTGAAACCACTTTTGTTGGTTTCATTTTATCAACACCTATCTGTTGGTATCATTTTTACACAATGGTATCATACTGAATATGTCATTTGTCCAAAACCCCCTCTTAGGTAGTTCCTCGACAATAAACCCTAAGGGGTGTTCATCCCCTTCTCCAAGGCCAACTCAATCTCCTAAATCCAATCCTCTCTAAAACTACTAAAACTTAATTGGAGATTGTTCAATTGCTTGATGTATGTACGTCTACTTGTATGCCTTGTGTTGATTGTGCTTTTGTTTGTTTGCATGTGCTATCTCGAAGACGATAGTGGCAATTACACCGGAGACGAGAAGAGGTGATTATTATTGTATATTATTGGGTATTATAAGAAGAAGTACAGGGATAATTATGCCATATTTCTGATCATAGGCAAGCCACCTTCTTGCTCATAAACCTTGTCCTACTATTTTACTTATGGATGTTTTATCTACTATTTGCGAAACTGTATTGGTTTATTGTATGATGAGGTATATCTATTAGTGGTTTGGCTCCTCCAAACCATTTTACCTTGGTACTAGTAAGTACAACCACCTTGATGACACCTACTTGACCCTAGTACGGTAGATGTGTATAATACCATAACCCCTTGGAGACCCCGTTTTAGCCGAAGCCAAACTAGAGGATGGGAAAACCCCAGGGAAAAGTTCTACTAAATGTTTTATGATAAAACCTTGGTGAGCTGAGACCTCCCAAGAGTTGTTGAGAAAGAAAAGGTTTTTGTTTTACAAAATGCTGGAGGAAAACCGGAGGAAAAAGGTTTACAAAAATGCACCCGGTTCTTTGAAGTTTGCTAGAACAATTAACTCGTGCAACCACATTACCCTGAAATGGGACAGGGCTAGATTTTAAGATTGTTTATTCTGGTGTAAGAAGCCTCGCAACAACTACAGGGGATGCCAATCCCCGGAGGGTGGGACTTCTCTGGACAATGGCCCATGTAAAACATCGACCAGGAGAAGGAACGAAGGGTCTACGGACCTCCATGCGTTACTATGAGCCCCTCATTGAAAGCGCACACTCGGGAAGTGGAAAAAGCGCTTCGGTTGGCTGTGAACTATATAGGGCGTCCCGGTGTTGAGGGGGATAACACTCATAGGGTAGGCACTTATACTGGAGTTGGCTTTCAGAGAGTCTTGGTCGGTTACTCCACCCACGATCGGTGTAGATCAGGGTAGAGTAGCCGGATGGTGTGGATAAAGTGTATACCCTCTATAGAGTGTAAATATATTCGAATAGCCATGTCCGCGGTCATGGACGGTTGGGAAGGTTCTTGTAGAGCGGTGCTGGTTTTGTTTTCAAAAAGCATTTCGTAAAAACAAGGGCTTTGAAAATGTTTTGACCATGAGATGGTCGGGAAGGAGGATGGTTTTGACCAGGGGATGGTCGGAAGGGGAAGGAAAGGAGTTTGGTCGTGAGACGACAGGAAGAAGGGAACAAATGGGTGACCCAATCCTAGTGATTTCCAAAACTTTTCAAAAAGGTTTCCAAAATGCTTTACCAAAGTTTTCAACAAAGATATGGAGATGCCATATCTACAAGAGAAAACTATTTAAGAAAAGAACCCTCTTGGAGCCCTCCTACTACCATAGCCATATTGCACATCTCCTTGTTTTTATTACTCACTTAAGGTGGTTTGCAAGTACATTCAAAGTACTCACTGGCATTGTCCCTGGCTATTGACTTGGCCAGATAGCGAGAAGAAGACGAGGATGGTGACTATGCGAGCTAGGACGTTCTCCCAGTCAGTTGCCTATAGGTTAAGGCATGGCTCGGGCTCTACGCTTGATGAAGTCCGCTGATGATTATTGATGTAGCCATAATGGCATGTAAGGTATGACATGTATCCGCTTAAGTAATGGATGTTTTACTTTGAGACTTGTCGGTTATGTGACACGACTAACTGATCATCGGATCGTGGTGTATGCATAACAGGGATTCTCAGAGGATTAATCCGGGGCCCCATAGACTTGGTATCAAAGCCAGGTTGACAGTAGGAGAACCTTAGTCAGCATGGTCGTTAGACAGGAACCTTATTTTGAAAACCCCGGCTTTTGAAAACTAGTTTCTCAATGAGTTTCAAAAAGTTCTACTTCTTCTCTTACTCTAATTAAATGCTTTCGAAAATGGTTTCCTCTAACTCCAAAGTTCAAACCTACGGATTTTAAATAACTAGGATCTAGAACCTAATGAAGACAATGAGAACAAGATGAAGACAAGCAACTACTAGCAAACACAAGGAGACTACAATATTGCTCTACTAGCAGAATCCTCACAATCAGAAGACATCGGGTGTTGCAATATCAAGAAACGTCCAAGATATGACGAAGGTTTCATCTGCAAGATAGTAACTCTGACTTGAAGAAAGACGATATCTAGGGTCAATAGTCCTAAGAATAGGATTCCCCTACATCACGAGTAGTTAACTCCTTGGTCCCTAACGTTGACTGTGTTTGCTTGCCTAAGTGCATTATGTGTGGCTTGATGTGTGTTGTCTGCCGAGGACATTGCGATTAAGTCGCTCTGTTCGCCTTGTTTGCATGTTATGGTTTGCTGGGACCTCCGTAACAGTGTGACCCAAGGAGCGATAACTCACCTAGTACCTCAGGCACCCCTATTAGTTGTCGCTAACGATAACCTAGACTAACCTCGAGAGTATATGAGAGGGAAAGCATCGGAAGAACTAGGAGTTCGACATCGACTAGTCAAGAAAACTCGAAGGCTTCACCTCAGCAGGATGACATATCTCGTCCAACTTAGCGCAACACTCCCTTGTTCATCAGTCTACTACAGCAAGAATCCCGTTGAAGCCGGAAGTCGATCACTGAAGGATCCTCAATATCCACAAGAAACCACCCGATAAGTCAACCAAGACAAGAAGTGAAGACCTAACCCCACTAACCTTTAGTGTATTAGAGCTTATAACCGCCTCAGGAGACTAACTAATCTAGTCGACCCTACCCAAACTAACGGAATGATCCTCCCTAGAAGGTCAGAACTACCCCTGAAGCCAGATGATAAGGAAGCGTGAAGACAACGAGTCTACCCCGCCCTCGTGCAGAAACAACGCCACGTGTTCAAGAGACGACAACTCCTCTGAAGCTAGATGCCTCTACTCTGATGGAACACTCTCAAGAGGAGTCGTAAACCGCTAACTTGTGCTGAGCTAACTCCTTAAAAGCTTCGTTAGGAGACCACCCCCACCAAGGGTTGCGAGAATAGGGCGTCACTCGAAAACCTCAAATCAAGAATCAAGAAGATACAACCTTCCGCTAACATCAGGTCAGCACTCCTAGACAGAAGATCTGCACCACTCCTAAAGCACCTTAATGAAGCTCTAAGGTGGAAAGACTACGTCTTTCGACTCAATCCTCAGAAGACTGTCTACCAGAAGATACTTCAGAAAAGATCCCTCGATCAGACATATTCTCGCCAAATAGCAACTCGCGAGTCATCAGAGAAACTAGCTGAAGATGCTACGAAGTCCCTTCACTACTTCAGCTGAAGACCTACCTGAAGGACCCCAAGATCGCTAACCCCTCAGTTCCAATCACTTAGAGGCCGAGAGACTTCAAAGGCTCCATCAGGATAAGTATGACAAATTGTTGTATATAAGCCTCGTAGGACCTACATTCGCAGACATCATCGGAAGTTTCCAACTCTAGGAAAAAGAGTGATGATAGTCTTCAAAACATCAAGTTACGGCTCCAAGAAGGAAGGATTACGTCAACCTCCTCGCAATCTACCCAAGTCTAATCCTAAGGGGGAAAGACTGCATCTTTCTGACTAAAAATAGAATAACCTTTCACCAGAAGCAAACCTAGGAGTCTCGACCGTAAATTCGTTTAACTAGGCTACGCTACACCCCTAAGGAAGATCCGTGATTCCTTAGAGAAAGGTACCCCAAGCCGTAGATTCTATCCACCGAAGGGTACTCAGTAAAGTTTAGAAGTCGATATAACCTGCCCAGCCTATGCCCTCGAGATATCTAGTCCGGAAGGAAAAGAAGGTCATCTCTCGAAATCAAGACTGGACTCTGCTCAACTCTTCGTGCATCTCGAAAGACTGAAGCTCAACTTCATCGATGTAGTAACCTCTCTCAATGACAAAGTCCATAAGACAGTACGCTTGCAACATCCAGCACTAACCCTGACTCAAAATCCCCTAACCCTACTCTCCTGAATCTCGGGACGAGATTCTTTTAAGGGAGAAAGGTGTGTAACATCCCAATTTCAGCAACCCTGATTAGTTGTCCAGAATGCGAAAATCAAGGGGAACAAAAAAAATTATTGTTTAATGATGAAGTGTTTGCCTGTTGTTTGAATATGTTTATGCTTATGAATGTGCATTAGAAGATATACTCCTTACCTCAACACCAGTTGACAAAGTCTATTTCCCAAAACTGTCTTGGCTTATTTTCCAAATTCTCAAATGTTCTGGCATTTCAAAACCTGAGCCAAGAAGCCTTTGCAAACCAACTATTTTAGTAGATTCTATTGATCAAACTATGGAGAGCTATAGAATACTATCTCCTTATGTTTCAAGACAGAACCTTCAACTACTCTTCTCTCTAGGTTTCCCAAAACACCTTTATTAAGATTTTGAATTCTACTCTTGGTAGAGATACCAAGGAATCTCATCTTATTCAAACTCCAACCCTTTTCAAATTGCCCAACCTTACCTCAAGTCAGACTTTATGGCAACCCCAGTAGTGGATTTTCTTAGTTTATAAGATGAGTTGCCTTGATCTGCTGTCTAATGAATTGCCTTGATTTGCTGCTTGATTTGTCTGCTTAGGAGATAGTATGAGCTACTCTAGGAGCTCATCACTAGGATCAATATGTTTCCAAATCACCACACCCTAAGAAAGAATAAAAAGTTGGATCTTATCTCTAGCTACTAGGGATCATCTAAAACCCGTAACCAGACCCCTTTTGAAGTGATCCCTTCTAGAAGCTTCCAAGTCAATGAAGACCACTATCAAGCAAGGATCCTTCCTAGTCAATCTACACTTCAACATAATCCACTTGATGATGCTTTGGTACCTTGCAACCCATCAAAATCATCACCACCCACATTCTAGTCAAAAACACTAAATCTGCCAAATTTGGCCAAGTTTGGAATCTGTTTCAACCTCACTTTTTTGAATGTCTCCCTTTCTCAATCCTTGTGCTTTTTTGGAAATGCATTTGAACCATATTGTAAACCATCCCAAGGACTACCAAGGCCCACTCTTGCCCTTGGTTATATCATCCTCCAACCCACTTGTTCCTGGTGGTTTTGCATGCAAGAAAATAACTATTCCTGGTGGTTTTGCATGCATGGAAATAATTTGCAATGAATTATGATAGTGTATAATAATGCTCCGCCTGACTATGTGCACTAAGATAAACACGTAAATCATGCATGGTAGGTAGTACATAGATAAAGCACATAGTTCACACACGAGTTACAATAATGTAGGAGTACCCACAGAGTCACACACAAATAGCAAATAGTATCTCACAAGAACATAAGGCAAATAAGTACGAAGGTCGAGATAGCAAATAAGAATCAAATAGCCCAGGCCCACAATCCGATGCAAATCCCGATGACAATGTCTTCTCCCCCTTTGGCATCGAAATGCCGAAAAGGGAAAAGAGCTAAGATAGCGCCCCAACAGATTAGTAATCCTCGTCGTCATCATCCTCGTCTCCCTCATCCATATCCTGATCCTCATCATCATCAGCATCATCATAGTCCTCATCACCATCTAGAGCTGCAGCTCTTTTGCCATGAGGGCGAGAAGAGGAGGTACCCTGGTACCCATATCCAGACGTTACATCAGAAAAGGTTTTCCAATACACCAAACTGTCCTGTTGGGCATTCCATGCCCCAAAAGAAAGAGTGTAGTCTGACTCAGTGGATGGCTGAGTGCCATGCTCATCAGTGTACTCATCCTCTCCTTCCTCATCATTCGCTTCACCCTGAGCCTTAATCTCCTTGAGGAGTTTCTCTATGGGACGGTTGCTCTTGTAGGAGGCATGATGTTTCTTGCAGCTATCCACATTCATGCAGCAAATGGTCCTCTCCTAGAATGAGGTCTTCTTGACCTTCTCATGTACATAGTCACGTGTCATGGGAGGCAGAGGTGCATTGGAAGCACTCTTCCTCCGAGCCCTAGTAGGAGAGGGGGCCCTCTCAGTCTCTGAGATCTCCTCCTCCTCATGGGCATGGGACCGTCTAGGAGGAGGCCCCATGTGCCCCTTCTGCTGCAGTGATACAAGAGTGTTCTTGGTAAGGTTGGGAGCCAAGGAAAGTGGAGAACCATGTTCCTAGGTGTTATTGAGTCTCATGACAAGTGGTGCATATGGTGGAGCCTTCTTGTATAGTATGGTATGGTACATCTCCTCAAATATGTAATCCTTAACATCAATAGGATCTACATCTGCCGTGGGGCTAGTCATGTAAATCCTGTGGAATCATCATTTCCATCACTAGGGGAGATGGTTTGGCGGAATATCCTAAACCTCAGATTGTAGAGGGGCTTGAGTCCCTTGGAGCCTCCCACAACACCTTCGCTGCCATACAAAGGGGCAAGCCTGTTCTTGTTCACCCCAAGAGCTGCTGAGTGCATGCGCACCCCAACATGTGTGGACATGCCTTGGAAGTTCTCAAAGATGGCTTCAGCAAAGTTGTAGAAAGTTGCAAAGTAGCGGTGGTTTCCAGTCATCCAGGTCATAGTCCTAGCTTGGTCAGTACCAAACACAACTTTGGCGTAATCCTGCTGCACAAGGGCGATGTTGTAATCTTCACGGAGCTCCATCAAGTTGAACAACCCTAACTTCTCACTAATTCACAGTGCATCAGAGAGGTAGGAGATCTTCCTCATCTGCTCAACACTCATATACTTCTGGGGACACATAGGTGACCTCTTGAGCATACTGTAAATATCTTTCATGAAAACAGCTTGGTCCTTCCTCTAGTAGCATGGGTCCTCGCTGGTGCAAGGCAAGTTATAGAAATCAGTCTTCCGCAGCTCACAGTACTCCTTCTTTGACATGTGGGCCAAAGACTAAAGATTGTCGTACTTTGCCCTCTTGGCATGGTTCTCTTCCTCAACCCTGTCCTGCTCCCTCCTCATGTATGCTGCATCACGGGCCTGCTGTCTCCGGTTGGATGGGGGCACAATATACTGACCCTCAGACTTATCATAGTGAGGATCATCCCTCTTTGACTTGGCCTTGGTGCGAGGAGGACGATGAGAGCCAGAACCTGTGAACAGCAGTGAGGGAGATAGCATGGAGGTAAGTATATATGTCACAAGGACGCAGCACAAGAGCCTTGAGGATTTACGGGATCTCCAACATGATCCGAACTATGGTATTTGGTATCCTAGGGCCTCAACTTTCTGTCTTTGTGGATACACAGATTCGAGTTTCTCCGAACATGGGATGACGTTCGGTGGCTATGGAACATGGGATTACTTGCACCCCATATGAGTGGGCCGCAGGCTAACGGATCGTGCCGGGGAGGATTCTTCAGATTCAACGCAGCAATTGCCTCTTGCTCCGCAACTAGGGTAACGTTACGCCAGTCACAGGCAGTTTTGTGGTGCTGTCCTGAAGATACGGTTCTTGAGTAGTTGTCTTCCTTACGGTCGGAATGATGATGCTGTTCTAGAACACGTTGGGGTCATATGTCAGCCCAGGCCGGATCCGTGCGACATTGGTCAGAATGGGAGACCAGCTTTTGGCTTCTGGATAGGGTAACCTTTTGCTATTCCAGGCCCTTATTGAGTAACTTAATGCACAATCGGATCTGTTCTGGGCCCGGATTAGCATATAGGATTTCTTGAGCTGCAATGGTGTTCTGTACTGGTGTCGGATATACCCAATCCCCGTTGTTGTCGCGTCGAGGCATCCCACGTTCTCCTCCAAAAAGGACTTTGTGAATCTGCGGGAATTGGTCGTCATTAGTATGACATTTCCTGGTCTTCTGATGTTGCATGGAGTTGTAATTTTCTGCAGTTGCCATGTGTTTCTTTTCTTCCTTAAGGTTTTGGGATTCATCGAGGAGTACTTGGCGACACGCTTCTAGGGCCTGGGCCCTTTTGTCCAGCTCTTCTGCAGTAAGTTCTGCAGCTGTAGGAATAGGTGTGGTTAATGCAGCATCGATGAGTTTACGCGCACCTTCAGTGATCAAGTGTCCATCCACCGACTCTTCTCTAGGCTCGTCTAGGATAAGTGCTCCATCCGAGTCTTCCTCATATTCCTCGGCAATCACCTCCTCTGCCGGAGGGTCTTTCGTCAGGGTCTTGTTCTTCTTGTTCTTCTTCTTTGCCTTCTTGGCAGCGCTGGTAGGAAAGACGGCTTTGGGTCCGTTTCCCAGAGTCAAGCTCTGATCGTTACTTTCGGACATCTGGACCTCGGGATTATCTCCAATTTCCATGTCATCCTGCGCTTTGGGAGAGTTTTCCTCGGATCCTTCATCCATGACTTCTTCTTCCTCTACAGCTTTGGAGTTATACTCCTCTTCATACTCCACGGAGAACTTTCGGAACTCTGCCGACGCCATCGAGTCATCCGAGGATGCGAGTACGTCGGCGTTTGTTCCGATCGCCTCCAGTACTGAGTTGGTGTTTTGTCCAACATCGGCAGAACCAGATCCGGATCCAACGTATCCGACGAAGTGTGACGTGTGGGTCTTGAGGTAGTTGCGGCTTTCCTCGTGGGCTTCCTCGAAGATCCTGATGGTTTCGAGGACCTCATCCACGCTTGCGTCTTGTAGTATCATGCGCCTCAACGTATGCCTCAGGAACGGTTGATCTGTTCCGGTGTTGGCAGATCCAGAAGCATGGACTGTGCTCCTCTTGGATCTCGACCTCAGCAGTCAGATCAATCTGGGATTTGACCTCACCCAGGAGATCCACTCCAGATTCGACTTGAATTGCAAGGTCTGCTTCAGGTTCAGCTTTCTCCACTATCTCCTCGATTGGTGCGGGCTGGGTGGGATTAGGGGTTTCTGAGATCCGGAACTCTGCCGCCTCCATGGACAAAGGGGACCCAGAAATTTCTTCTGCCTCTATCATCACCACTAGGATGGGTGGGGCAGGTTCAGCAAAGCCGATGTAAACATCGATCTCGCCAAAAGACATGATGGTATAGGTAGTCACAACCTCCCTAGCTGGAATCCAGGTCTCGTCGAGAATGATGAGAGGGACGTCGCTGACGTAGAGGATGCGACCGATGGTGATAGTCTCGCTGATTCGGATTCTTGTAGATTCCGCTTGGAACGCTGATCCGAAGCTCACTTGCCCCACGGTGGGCGCCAACTGTCGTCGGATTGATGACAAGTACACCATGAGGGGGTCCTCGAGGCAGTTGGAAGAGAGGGGTGTGAGGCGTACAGTGTTCCGAGATGGTGAGCACACAAGTTTATCTAGGTTTGAATCCGCCGGCTTTGGACGGATCCTACTCCTACTAGTAATCCAGTAATACGGAAGAGCCGGAATATGGGTTACAAGGGGTTCGCCTGTGCGAGTGGAGATTGTAGACTATTGGGTTGCCCTAAAGGCTCTCCCTAGGACGGCTTATATAGATATCCAGCCCAGGGTTTACAGGGGAGATCTGTCTAGCTAAAACTAAGAGTCGCTTACAGAGTACATCTTGAACTACAAGTAACACTATGGGCCTATGTCGGCAAGTATTCTGGGCCTTCCTGTAGGCGGACTGGACTCCGTCTCTTCTCCCTAACTGGGCCTCCCGTGAAGCAAAGCTCTAACCTGAAGTGGGCCACCCTGGTCAGTGAGGAACTATGAGGATACCCGGAAAGTATATCCCCAACACCAATGGTGGAGGGAAGAAGTTTGGCCGGTGGCACGGCGGATCTCAGGGGCTTCTTGACCTCCGGGGAGGAGTTTTGGAGGAGGAGGTGATGGTGTTGAGAGGGGAGGACGGGGTGGATGAATGAAACTGCTGTTTCAGTTCACCCCGTCCTCCCTTAAAGTTCCTGAAAACCGTCTGGACCGGAGACTCCGGTGTGAACACACCAGAGTCTCCGGTCCTCCTCGACCAAAAATTCCAGATTTTGTGTTTGGGGACATATATGAGAGAGAGTGTGTTTTTAGAATAAGGAATAGGCTTGGGTTAAGATGACATAGTGCGAAAAAGCAACAAAAATCATAGAAATCCATTCAAATGTTCATTAGCGCTCCAAATAAATACGAACTACGAACCAACTATTCAATAAGAAGAGGGTGGTGGCCGAGGCCACCATGTAAGAGTTTGTGGCATGATACCGCGAAGAAATATCCTTGGGTCCATAGCCACTTGATGGGGATATTCCAAAGGGGGTATGCCCAGCAGGACGTTCCGATTGGGCCGAAGGGCCTATGAGTGGGCCTGAAGGACGGCGACTGGACTACGACTAAAGGAGAAGCCTGGCGATTGGAAACTGAAGGCCTAGAAGCATATCTGAAGCCCAGTCGGATTATGTCAAAAAGCCTCCGAGTCCATATCTGGCTCAGTTGTAAGTTGTAAACCCTAGCAAGGTGACTCCTATATAAACCTCCCTAGGGTATCCTAAGGACTTACGTTCCATCATACACCCCCTCGAGCGGCTTGCTTCTTAGACGCCGAGCTCGCCATCCTTGTAACTCGCTCCCCATTAATCCAATCTAGCAGGAGTAGGTCTTTACCCTCCGAGGGGGCGAACCTGGGTAAAGCATGTGCATCCGCCCTCATCTCGCACTGCAGATGGCCACCAACTCTTCCTCATTTTACAATCAATTGCTGCCTGTAGCAGCGACTTCTGTGGCCATTTCCACGACAGTGGCGCCCACCGTGGGGCATAGCGGGACTAGCCTGAGTTCTGTGGCGAGACCCTACTCGCCGATCGATCGGCCGCTCGCCACCGGCCGCATGATCGCCATTGGCAGGATCTTATAGATCCTACCAAGCAGCTACATCCCGGCGTCACGCCCGGTCACTCACGGAGTGGTGATGCCGGTCGGCTCCATCAACCTCTTCGTCAGCTTCACTGGCGCGGTCGACCCAGCTACAACGTTGATCGTCGGCGGATCGCCACCGCACCACGACCTGCTCTTGGAAGAGCAGGTACGCTCCATCAGGAGCCTCGTCACCAAGTATGACTCGGCCGCCAGCGGCGCGGCCGAAACCAACGCCGCCACCAACGACAAGGCCCTAAACGACGACGCCGACTCCACGACCCCTTCCTCGATAGACGGATCTATCACCGCTGCATCACGAGAGGACTCCATCACGCGAGTCTCCAACCCGGAGGATTTCGAGGACCCCTCCATCCTCGGGATCTTTGACTCCGACTCCGGCTTGGAATTGCCTGAAGACTTCCGCACCAGATCCAATCGCTTCAACACGATCTACATGGCGGGCAGCTTGGCCGCCCCGCCAGATCTGTTCTCCACGCCGATCCCACCGACTCCGACGGCCACAGAGGTGGAGGAAGCAATCCCGCGAGACCACCACCCAGCGCACCGGCGACCGGAGCCCCTCCACCACCCATCGGCCGCGCGCCCCCCGCCGGACCAACCGCGGATCATCATCTCGCCTCAAGCCCGCGACGCCAATGGACTACCACTCTACTCCACCCCGATGGACAACATCGCCGCGGCCGACGCCGCGATCGCTAACCTCGACATCCAAGGCGACGGCGCGCTACAGATCTAGGATGCCAAGGCCCTCCTCATCAGGGCCGTCAAGCAACAAGCTGCAGGAGTCGACCCGCGGGGGCGGATGTATTCCCATTCCTCAGCAAGCAGAGCTGCGTCAAGCGGTCACCCCACCGTCGCCAATGCATTGACTTGCCCCCCCCACCGCAGTCCCTAGCGAACCAGCCACGTGCCGCCAACCCCTCGTTGTCCACAAATGAGCCGCAACCGGCGAATAACACGGTCGCCGCCAACGGGCAGCCCATTGATGCCCGAACGAACGTCATCAACAACCAGGCATGGCGGGCACGCCAGCCCAACGACTTGAGGCACACCCTCACCAACCACGGCGACCCCGAACCAAGAGGCTCGCTCAGTCGAGTCAGACCGCAATGCTTCGGGCCCATGATCCGTGGGGAAAAATACCCCACCAACTTCAAGGCTTCCAAAGAGATAGAAAAGTAAGACCCGACGTACGATCCAGCTGTCTGGCTGGACACATACCTCATGGCAATGGGAATCGCAGGCCACACCGACCTGCTCGCCGCTTGCTACCTCCCCCTCTTGATGGAGGGTGTGACCCGACAATGGATCAACACCCTCCCCGCCGACATCATCGATTCCTGGGAAGAAATGAGGGACGCCTTCATCGGGCACTTCGAGGGCTCCTACACCAGTGCCACCACCATAGAAGATCTGGAGCAATGCATCCAGGGACAACGAGAGTCGACTCGCCGTTGGATCCAAAGATGGCAAGAACTATGGATCAACGCCTCCGGCATCCACCCAAATACGGTGATACATTGCTTCAAGAACGCGTGTCGGTATGAACCCCTGGTCGCTAAGATCAAGAGGGTCTACCAGACACTGGACAACGTCCCCGACCTCCTCAAGATCGCCAAGCGCTACGCGGAGGAGGACCCCAACCAAGACTCTGACGATGAGTCGGGAGGACGACACCGAACCAGCATCCACTATAGCGGGCGCCTACGCGACATGTGCTATAGCAACATCCACATCACCAGCAAGCGCCGCACGGACGGGCGAGTCGACTTCGTCGCCAATGCCAGCTACGGCCAGCGTGACCCCAAGAGTTACCGCCGCGACGGAGGAAACTACCGCGACAGCAGAAACTACCGCTCTAACAACACAGCGAGGCTGAAATTCGACCCCGCTACCCTGCTCAATCAGCCCTGCATCTACCATAGCAGGGAGGGAAAACCCGCCACCCACACCACCGCTGATTGCCACTCTCTTAAAGAGATTGAGAAGGTGAGGCGAGCAAGGGAGGACCCCAATAACAACCCACCTCGGGACAACAGGAACGCCGGTGGCTTCGGCACCACCGTCGGCTCGCTAGACACCTTCACCGGACTTGGCACCAAGCGCGAGAAGAAGGTGCTCGCCCACATGGTCGTCGTCAATGCGGTGACACAAGTCGACATCCCTCGCTTCCTCAACTGGTCCGAGCAGAGCATCACCTGGAGTCGCCAGGACCACGCACCAAGAATCGAATACCTAGGGCGAGTCGCCCTGGTAGTCAGGCCCAAGGTGGCCGACTACTGGCTGCCCAACACACTAATGGACGGTGGGAGCTCCATCAACATCATGTACCTAGACACATTCAACAGGCTCCAGCTCCCAGAAGCAGCCATTGAGCCAACCCTGACGACCTTCCACGGTATCGTCCCCGGTCGGAAGGCGTACCTGATCGGAAAAGTGACGCTGCCAGTCACCTTCGGCACTCCGGCAAACTACCGCACGGAGAGGATCGTATTCGAGCTGGTGAACTTCTGCAGCCCCTACCACTGCGTCCTGGGTCGCCCTGCATTCGCAAAGTTCATGGCGACCCCACACTACGCCTACAACATGATGAAGCTCCCCGGGCCAAGCGGCATCATCACCATCCACGGCGACCCCGACATGGCCATGGAATGCGAGGACAAAGGAGCCGAGCTCGCCGACGCCGTCATCGCTGCAGAGACCGATCACGCGGAGGAACTTGAGAAATATGCGGGCAACATCAACAAGGACAACCCCACCATCCTGAAGAAATCAACCGCTGCGAACTCCATGTTCGAAGCGACCACGCACACCCGCACCGTCGAGCTCATCCCGGGCGACTCCAGCCAGACGGTCACCATCGGGGCGCATATGAGCCCCCCATAGGAAAGCGCGCTCATCGGGTTCCTCCGTGAGAACCACGACATCTTCGCATGGAAGCCATCTGACATGCCAGGTGTCCCGAGGGAACTCGCTGAGCACAAACTCAACGCCGACCCCAAAGTGCGACCAGTAAAGCAGTCGCTACGACCCTTCAATGAAGAGCGCCGTCGAGCAATCGCCGAAGAAGTATAGCGCCTGCTAGCCATAGGCTTCATCCGGCCAATCAAGTACTCCAAGTAGCTGGCAAACCCAGTCCTGATTCTGAAAAAGAACAACACATGGAGAATGTGTATCGACTACACCAACCTCAATAGCGCCTGCTAGAAGGAGAAGTTCGTCCTACCGCGCATCGACCAAATCATCTACTCGACCGCGGGATTGGAGCCGCTGTGCTTCTTGACCCTTACTCTGGTTATAACCATATCAAGATGGCGGTCGAGGACGAGGAGAAGACAGCGTTCATCACGCCATTCAGCGCCTTCTGCTACATGGCCATGATGTTTGGCCTCAAGAACGCCGGTGCCACATACCAGCGATGCATGCAGGAGTGCCTAGCGAGCCAAATTGGCCGCAACATCCACGTCTACATCGACGACTTGGTGGTAAAATCCACCCGCCAGGATGACCTGCTCGCGGACCTGGCCGAAACCTTCACAAACCTACGGAGGTACAACATCAAGCTGAACCTCGGAAAATGCACCTTCGGTGTCCCCACCGGACAGCTCCTGGGGTATGTAGTCTCCAAGCGAGGCATCAAAGCCAACCCCACCAAGATCGACACCATCGCGCGACTCGGGAAACCCGAGTGCCTGCGCGACGTCTATAAGTTGGCAGGGCGAGTCACGGCCCTCAGTCGCTTCATCCCCTGACTAGGCGAGAAGGCAATGCCCCTCTACCGCCTGATGCGCAAGAACCCCACATTCCAATGGGACGTGGAGGCCGACGATGCAATCAAAGCGCTCAAAGAAGTGTTACTCGCGGCTCCACTCCGCGCCACTCCACTCGACAAAGAGCCAATGCTCGTCTACGTCGCGGCCTCCACTCGAGTCGTCAGCGCCGTGATGGTCGTCGAACGACCAGAGGAGGGCAAGGAGCGCCTCATACAATGCCCAGTCTACTACACCAGCGAAGTCCTGACGGATTCACGACAGCGCTACCTACAGTACCAGAAACTGGTGTATGCGGTATTCCGGGCTCAGCGGCGAATCCCGCGCTATTTCCAGGAGCACCCGATCATGGTGGTCTCCTCCGCACCTCGGCAGGACATAATACACAATCGCGAGGCGACAGGGCAAGTCGCCAAGTTGGCCGTCGAAATCGGCATCCACAACATCAAATACCAGCCCCGCAAAGCGATCAAGTCACAAGCCCTAGCTGATTTCCTCGCAGATTGGGAAGAAGCACAGCAGCCGGAGAAGCTTACTTACCTCCATTACGGGTCGCTCCACTTTGACGGCTCCAAGAATGCCGATGGCGCAGGGGATGGGGTCATACTAACCTCTCCCAAAGGAGACAAGCTCCGCTACATGCTCCACCTCAACTTCAAGCCCTGCACCAACAACATGGTAGAATACGAGACCCTCCTTCACGGCATGAGAGCCGCTAAGGAGATGAACGTCAATTGCTTACGATGCTATGGGGACTCCGACCTAGTCACCGGCCAGGTCGCCGGGATGTGTGACGTCGTCTCTCCAACAATGATCACCCACCGCCAAGCGGTAGACCAGTTGGGAGGACACTTCGACTGCTATTCCGTCGAGTGGATCGACAGGCGCAAAAATGAGGAGGCAGACGCCCTTTCCCGCATCGGATCGACCCGACAAGCGCCACCAGTAGGCGTCTTGCTCGACATCATCCACAAACCGTCGGTTAGCCCACCAAAGGAGATCGACGTCGGGATACCACTACAACCAGAACCGGCCTTTGTCACCATGGTTGTGGAGCCTAGCAACGGGACAGCACCATACGTCACCTTCCTCGAGCACAAGATCTTACCAAGCAACGAGAAGGAGGCACAAATGATCATGCGCCGCTGCAAATCCTTCGTCATTGTCAACGGCGAGCTCCACAGACGCAGCGTGACCGGTGAGTTCCAGCTCTGCGTACAGCCAGAAGAAGGCCGCAAGATCCTCCAAGACATTCACGCCGGTGCCAAGTCGCTAGTCGCCAAGGCCATGTGGCACGGTTTCTACTAGCTGACCGCACACGCCGACGCCACCAACATCATCCAGCGATGCATCGGCTGCTAGAAGTATGCCCACCAGACGCACCTCCCTGATTCGGCACTCAAGACCATCCCCATTACATGGCCATTCCCCGTATGGGGCATGGACATGGTAGGCCCATTCAAGAAGGCCCCATCTAGCTTCACCCATCTCCTGGTCGCGGTCGACAAGTTCACCAAATGGGTCGTGGCCAAGCCAATAAAAAAGTGCGACGGCAAGACAGCCACCAAGTTCTTACGCGAGCTCATTTACCGATACGGCTACCCGCACCGCATCATAACATACAACGGCACCAACTTCGCCAAGGGGGCCATGGCGGAATTCTGTGAAGAACATGGCGTACGACTCGACCTCGCTTCAGTCGCCCACCCGGAGTCGAACGACCAAGCAGAACGCGCCAACCAGAGCGTCCTCCATGGGCTCAAGCTGCGACTCTAGGTACCCCTCGAGCGCACCCTAGGATGCTGGGTCGACGGGCTCCCCTCTGTAATATGGGGGATCCGCACCTCCGTCAATCGCTCCACCGGGTTCACACCCTTCTTCATGGTGTACGGCGCCGTGGCCGTAATGCCAACTGACCTAGAACACGATTCACCTCGAGTCACCAACTACGTCGAGGCGACCAACGAGGTCGCCCGCCAAGACAACATCGATCAATTCGACGAGGCACGTGACCTGGCTCGCTCTCGCACCACCATCTACCAGCAAGGACTCTGCTACTACCACTTCCGCCGAGTACGGTCTCGCACCTTTCAGGAAGGTGACCTAGTCCTATGACTGGCCCAAGACAAGAAAGGCATGCACAAACACTCCCCCATGGGAGGGGCCATTCGCCATAGGACGAGTCCTCGGCAATGACGCCTACTACCTCATCGACATATGGGGTGACGGCCAGCTCGAGGTCGGGAGGCCATTGAATGTAAACCTCCTCAGAAAGTTCTATACATAGAACCTCAAATTGTCCTCATCTGGCATATATAATGAAATTCATTTGGATCACACAAATTGTGTCTACTCACCATATTCTTGTGCCACTCGCACTCGTACATATTAGCAATATGCTACTCACGGAAGTCAACCTTTGGTCGAGCGACCGGCACGGCTAAGTAGTGCGGCACAAGGGCACCGGAAATACTCGGGCCTTGGGGCATCCACGAAAACGCCAACCTAGAGCTGCCATTGGAGTCGCCTAGCTCGACTGGCCCACCGGGCCAAGACAACTGGTATACGCTTCTCACAGCGACCTGTCCCTCCCATCCTCGCGCAAAGCGACTTGAATGGTTAAGTACCACGCACGGGGACTCCGCAAAACAGGAACCCCCATGCGGCTCGGGAACACACCAAGTAAGAGAGCTGCCTTGGACTCGCCAAGCGACTGGCTCTCCGAGCCAGGGGAGGAGACGCGTTAGAAACAACACATTAATAACCTACAACAGGAACGTGACCAATATGGTTGAGAACCACGCTCGGGGACTCACCCACAAAACAATCCCACTCGCGCTCGGGGACTCGCCACTCATAAGACGCGAGAGATAAAGCAATGCACAACCAAAACGAAAAACAAAAGTATACAATTGAGTTATAGACCATTAAAGGGTGGACGCGCTCGGGGACTCGCTCAATCAAAAATAAACACACCACACAATCCTGGTCGCAAGACGAGTCGATTGACTCCCCTTGGCATATATTACAAAACACATTACAACAGTCACCACTTGGCATACATCACAAACTGCCCAACTACATTGTTTATTCCACAGGTCTTGATGAAGAAACACCACCACCCCCCTTGACACGAACAAAAGGCTGCCATAGGTTTGTTGGGTACGTCGTCAGCGACTTCGACAACGCTGACCGAAAGGGCTGCTCCGACTTCATATCACGATTCTTCGGCTCGGGGTCGCTAGGCGCCAACACTGTCTCCTGGTATGGCAGAAGATCCCCCGTAGCCAGGACCCGATCGACGTAAGGGGCGGCCTTCGCAGTTAGCTTCAGTACCTCTGACATCTCCACCGTTCCGGTCGCCGATGGGTAGCCACTCGTCACGTCGTCAAGGTCGAAGTCGTCAGGGAAGTGGGCGAGACCCAAGCTCAATGCCGTGGTGGCCCCACGCCTGAACGCCGAGCGTGCCATCCACTCCATGATGACAGGCGCCTCCTGCAGATAGCGCCATACCTCCGGAAGCCCCCCAGGAATAACCTCGGTGGGGGATATGCCTTGAAGAACCGCTTGGACACATAACACCGAAGCCGTGGCCGCGTTCACCACGGCAGTCACGCACTACGAAGCGTTGAAGGTCTGAACCACCGGTCGCTTTGGCCTATCACAGCTGCAAAATCAGACGTTAGTGAAACTACAGACCTCCCCAATCAGGGACTCGCCAAACAAGTCAGGCAAAGACGAAGACTCACCAAGGAGTTTGCGGTAGTTTTCCGTGACATGCTTCTCCAAGGTGGCTTGATCATTGTGCAGCCCCACGATGATCAAATCCATGGCCTTATGTTCCTCGTCAGCCGCAATGACAACAGCCTTCGCTCGGTCCTCCGAAGAAACTGAGGCCGCTCTCGCCTCCTCCAAGTCTTGGATCAGCGAGGCAATTCACCCATTCGCCGCGTCCAGCTCGGCGACTGAACATACCCTTCGCGGGCCTTGGAAATCGTAGCCGGGAGACCATCTGAAAGAGAAACCATCAGCGCGCCATACACCAATAGTTCACACTTGACAGAGGAAAGGACAGAAAGTTAGATACTTACCAATAGTTTCCTGAAGCCGCTGGTTCGCCTCCTGTACTTCGTGCAGATCCCACTCCAAGCGCTCCCTAGCGGCCTGCCGATCGGTCGATTCCCTTTGCAAACCCTACAAACAAACAACACAACTCCGCACTTACCAAAATCAACATCTAGTTCCTAGCCGCTGAAATTGAGCGACTAAGAACTCGGGGACTGGAGAGTAGAAAAAATGTTCAATTCCTAGCCACTGAAATTAAGCGACTAAGAACTCGGGGACTGGACATACCTGAATAGCGGCGCCAAGCATCCTGTGGAGTTCTCCGGCGTCAGTCGACGGTATCGTGAAGGAAGTGCACCCACGACGGGACCCAATGTCCGCATCCACGATCTCTGGTCTCTGTGGAGACTGGGTGTCCGCCACACCTGGAAACCCCCTAGCCATGAAGCACAGGAACGTCGCCGACGCTCTAGCAGGGGCACTGGTTGTCGTGGCCAGCTCCTCCGACACAGCCACAACCAAGACTGGCTCCGATCACTCCGCCACAACATCTTCGGCAACTGCCGCACAATCGGGCTCCACGGCACCGTCCATGGCTGTGGCGTCGTCGGCACCCCCCTTCTGCTTCTTCGCTCCTTCCATGGTCGCCACATCTCCAGCGGGTTTTCTCTTCTTGGGGAGTCGTCGTCTCCCGTGGTGGTGGCCGGTGGAATCTTTGCCACCGAAGGAGGCCAATCTTCTTTGCTCCAGATCTGCCTGAATTCCCACAATCAATATAACAACTATACAAAAACAAGAGGCGAGTCGGAATGAAGAACCAATACTTACTTAGCAGCCGGGAGAACACGCAGCCCGGTGCTGATGTGGGTAGGATTATCCAATTCTGGACCCATCTTGCGAGTGATCCCCTTCTCAAAGATGTCTGAAGCCCATGACACCACAGGCTTCCTTGACGACGAAGTCGCGGTCGCTGGAATTTCTGCCTCTGAAGACGCGGCCGCTCTCGATGGCTGCGGCGACTTAGACGCTGCCGCCTCAATCGCTTCCTGACCCGGGACCCCCGAAACTGTTGGTGCGATCACCGCCAGGGGAACCTTTACTGCCGCCTCGGTGTCCTCGCCCTCCAACCCCTTTGTCGAGATCGCACCCTCTAGAGCTTTGCGCGAGATTTCGGGGGAGTGTTCATTGTCAGAGTCGTTATCTGACTCGAATACCACCGTCGACTTGGCTGGCAACATTGGCTTCTTTGCCGGTGACTTGGGCTTACGCGCGGGCTTCGATGGTGTGGCTGTACACCGGGATGTATGCTCCTGCATGACCTCGTCGCCTCCTTCGTGTTCATCGAGGCTGTGACTTGCCTCGAACTCGCGCTGTTTTTGCATGCGAGTCTTGTGAGCCACATGTGCTAGGGCAGGAACCTCCTCCTCCTCCCCGTCGCTGTCGGAAGAGTCTCCCTCGGAGGCCTCCTCGAGCTCCTGGGGAACCTCTTCATCGAGCGGAGGAAGCCAGCCGTCCAACACCTAAAACAGCTGAGAACCACCACGAGTAAGCACCAAATGCAGCGACTGAGAATTGAGGTGCGGAAATAGCGACTGGGGAGAAAACTTACTATGGGGGCTTCATTCTTCACGGGAGTATACAGGGCGAGCCCGACCAACATGCTAGTGAACTCCGTGTCAGTGATCTTCTTCAGGGCGGCCTTGTTGTCCTCGGCTTCCCACGATTCTTTGCTGGTTCAGGAGGGGTCGTGCTTCCCGCTATATTCGTACATCCAATGCGGTCGAGCCGCTAGCGGAACCAGGCGCCGCCCGAGCCAGCTGTTGTAAAGGTTTATCGAAGTCAACCTCTGATCCCTTAGCTTCTGGATCTGGTCCATCATCTCCACGACGGCCATCCTCTGGTCTTCGGGAAGCTTCTTCGGTGCCAACCGGTGAGGCTCGCTCCTCTCGGCGACGAACTCGAGAAGTGCCACCTCGCCGGGGGGAGTGGATTCTTTTACGTAGAACCAACTCTTCTTCCACTCGCTCGCGGCTTTCTTTAGTAGAAGAAGCTTGATGAAATTAGCCTTCGGCTTCAATTGGAATGTGATGCTGCCTACAGCCAATATCAAGTCACCGGACGCCTCGCGCCCGATGCGGCCATGGAAGAGCTCCAACCATAGTAGAAAATACGGCATGCAGCCGAGATAACACTCGCAGAAGGCGACGAAGATCGCCAGCTGCTCGATGCTGTGAGGGCCGAGATCCGATGGCTTGATCGCGTAATACGCGC
This sequence comes from Avena eriantha, assembly GCA_910589775.1. Taxonomy (NCBI): domain Eukaryota; kingdom Viridiplantae; phylum Streptophyta; class Magnoliopsida; order Poales; family Poaceae; genus Avena; species Avena eriantha. The sequence goes on from OU342741.1 coordinate 132,172,001, forward strand.
AGATGCACTAGAAGAGGAGCGAGGTGGGGAATCCCAGACCCCTTTCTAGATGGCTGGGGAAGCAGATGATTTCTCCAACTCGCGGCTTCGGCTCTGTCTCGGAGGAGGGGGGAACCCGCCAGTTTCCCTTGCAGAGGACTCCGGCATCCTCAAAGGACTTGAGTTGGGGTGTGGTGCATTTGGATTTTCTCCATGAGCCTTTGGGAGGCGCCATCAGGTAGGACGTGGAATTGCACGGTGCGGAAAGGTCGAATCAGAAGGTTGAAGGCGGGAAGATTGAAGACAGGAAGAATGAATATGGGAGAATGAAGAATGCAGGGAAGGATTTGCAAAACTGAATCATGACTCCCCTTATATGGGAACGCCATCCGCCAAATTCGGGGTAGACATTACTTACGGTAATTGCGCCGAAGTTACTGTTGGAAATTCCAACGGATAGTTTGACCAGAATTGATGGTCCAACTCCTCCATTCCACCCGCTACCCGCTAGTCTTCTCCACTCGCCGAAGCGGCGACTTGGCAGCAGTAACATTCGTTGGGGTGGCGAGCGGAAGCCTAGGGAAATTTTCCTCGGTTCTAATGGAGTCCATCGCCGACTCGACTGGGCGTCCAAATTGGGCTCGCCTACTTCGATCGCCAAAGGGACACCTGCACCTGAATCAACGATGGCCTCGGGGACTACCGGTGGGGATATGCCAAAGGGAGTATGCCCAGCAGGACGTTCCCATTGGGCCGAAGGGCCTGTGAGTGGGCCTAAAGGACGGCGACTAGACTACGACTGAAGGAGAAGCCTGGCGACTGGAAACTGAAGGCCTAGAAGCGTATCTGAAGCCCAGTCGGATTAGGTCAAAAATCCTCCGAGTCCATATCTGGCTCGGTTGTAACTTGTAAACTCTAGCGAGGTGACTCCTATATAAACCTCCATTGGGTATCCTAAGGACTTATGTTCCATCATACACCCCCTCGAGCGACTCGCTGCTTAGTCGCCGAGCTCGCCATCCTTGTAACTCGCTCTCCATTAATCCAATCTAGAAGGAGTAGGTCTTTACTCTCCGGGGGGGCGAACCTGGGTAAACCATGTGCATCTGCCCCCATCTCGCACCGTAGATGGCCGCCAACTCTTCCTCACATTACAATCAATCGCTACCAGTAGCAGCGACTACCGTGGCCATTTCCACGACACCACTACTCATCAATGAAGCTCACATATCACAAAATGGTATTACGAGAATTGAATATCTTAATTTTGGCATTATGGGGGGAGGGATAGCCCAATGTATTAGGACCACACTTCCCCTATCTCCATGCCTACACCTAAACCAAATAAGGGTCAAGACATAGGTGAGTATGCAAGGTGATCAAGTCAAGCTCCTAGAATCTACGATATTTAGTTCATTCCTCAAATAATAAAACCTTGCTTCATCAAGTGGCTTCATGAAATGTCAGCAAGTTGGTCTTTGGTTGACACATAGGATAGCTCAATATCACCTCGAGCAACATGATCTCTAATGAAGTCATGACGAATCTCAATATGCTTTGTCCTTGTATGATCCACTCGGTTATAGGCCATCTTGATAGCACTTTCATTGTCACATAGAAGAGGAACTTTATCACAATGGACACTATATTCCTTTAAAGTTTGCCTCATCCATAGAAATTGAGTACAAGCACTAGGAGCTTCCACATACTCGGCTTTGGCGGTGGACAGAGATATACAATTTTGCTTCTTAGAAGACCAACACACCAAGGACCTCCCAAGGAATTGGCAAGCCCTGGAGGTTGATTTTCTACCATCCTTATCACCAGCCCAATCTGAATCCGTGTATCCACAAAGATAGAAAGTTGAGCCCCTAGGATACCAAATACCATAGTTTGGGGTATGAACCAAATATCGAAATATTCTCTTGACCGCCATCAAATGACTTTCTTTAGGCGCCGCTTGATATCTTGCACACACTCCTACACTCAACACAATGTCGGGTCTAGATGCACAAATGTAAAGCTATGAGCCAACATGGACCACATCTTTACCATTTGGGTTTAGTTCAAGATGAGTCTTTGTTGCCATGGGAGTGGGAGCTCCATTCAGATCTTTCATGTTGAATCTTTTGAGAATATCTTGAGTATACTTGGCTTGGTTAAAGAATGTTCCTCCTCTCACTTGCTTGATCTCAAAACCAAGAAATACTCTCAATTCTCCCATCATAGACATCCTAAACCTGTCAGTCATAAGCTTTGAGAATTCATCATTAAAAGCTTTGTTAGATGAGCCAAAGATAATATCATCTACATATATTTGGCATACAAAAAGTTCCCCATTTACCTTCTTAGTAAAAAGAGTGGGATCGATTTTCGCAACCTCAAACCCAGGATCTAACAACAACTCCCTATGGTGCTCATACCACGTGCGTGGGGCTTGTTTGAGCCCATAGAGCGCCTTATCAAGTTTGCAGACATGGTTTGGAAAGTTGGGATCCTCAAACCCCCGGGGTTGCTTTACATATACCAACTCATGCAATTGACCATTAAGAAATGCACTTTCTACATCCATTTGCTGTAATTTAAATTTATGATGTGCCGCATAAGCAATAAGGATACGGATGGACTCAAGGCGAGCCAAAGGTGCATATGTCTCTCCATAATCGATGCCTTCAATCTGAGAGAACCCTTGTGCAACCAATCTTGCCTTGTTCCTCACCACAATTCCATGCTCATCTTGCTTGTTCTTGAAAATCCACTTGGTGCCTATAACATTGCGGCAATCTTTTGGCTTTTCAACGAACTTCCAGACTTTGTTTCTCTCAAAGTTGTTGATCTCTTTGTGCATTGCATCCAACCAATCCGAATCTTCAAGAGCTTCCCATACTTTCTTTGGTTCCACCATGGAGATGTGAGATTGGTGTTCACCAAAGTTCTTCAGTTGAGCTCAAGTGGATATCCCTCTTCTTAGTTCTCCTACCACATTCTCAAGAGTGTGGTCTCTCAATTCCAATATTCTATCCATCTAGCTTGGCGATGAGTTTTGATCTCCTTATTGTTTCTTGCGGGGATCACTTCATCATTTTGGTCCTCGTCTTGACCATTAATTTGACCTTGATAATCATTGGAATTATTATCTTCTTCAAGAGGAAAATATTGACCTTGGTCTTGATCAAGCATACTTCTAGACATGCATTGAGCTTTCCTTAAAGCAGTTTCTATAGATCTTCCTTGTGTTATAGCCTTAGGACCACTAGACATTCTGGCAAATGGAGACTCAAGCACCTCCTGGCTAGAGGTTTCTACTTGATCAATAGGTTGAGTGTCCACAACTTGTCTTTGGCATGGATCATTGTCCTCCTCGATAGGAGCTTGTTGATGTTGTGAAGATGAGGGCTCCACTTGTGTAGAGCATAGTTCTTCTCGATCTGCCATAAGGGGTTCCTCAATAGGGTGGATGAAGCCCGCACCCATTCTTCTTATGGCATCCTAAGGCATTTCATCATCTACATCACAAACATCAACATGCCCCGCTTGGGGACCATCATATTCTTCAAACACCACACTATAAGATTCTATGACAGTTCCGGAGAGCTTGTCATATATTCTATAAGTGTGGGATTCGAGACCATAACCAACAAAAATACCCTCTAATGCTTTTGAATCAAACTTGGACAAATGAATACCCTTAATGCGATAGAAGCACTTAAAACCGAACACTTGGAAGTATGAAACGTTGGGCTTGTTACCGATAAGAATTTCATATGGAGTCTTGATAAATTCTTGTTGGAGGTAGAGACGGTTTAATGCACGACATGCGGTGGAGATTGCTTCAGCCCAAAAATTGTATGGAGATTTAAACTCCACCAACATGGTTCTTGCCATATCAATAAGAGCCCGGTTCTTCCACTCAGCTACACCATTTTGTTGAGGGGTATATGCAGCGGAATATTGATGTTTTATTTCCTCATCACTAAGAAATCCATTCAATGTGTAGTTCTTGAACTCGGTACTGTTGAGACTTCTTATTGTTAATATTGGGACATTGTGTTGACGTTGAGCCATGTTTATAAAGTCAATGAAGTTTTCCTAGGTCTCACTCTTCATCTTGAAGAAACATACCCAAGTGTATCTTGAGTAGTCATCAACAATCACCAAACAATATTTCTTCCCACCAAGGCTTGTATGAGATGGAGGACCAAAGAGATCCACATGAAGGAGCTCCAAGATCCTCTTGGACTTGATGCAGTTCTTAGGCTTGTGGGGTGAATCATGCATCTTTCCTTCAACACATGCCCTGCAAACACGATCTTTGGCAAAGCAAACATTTTATTTTAGTCCAACTATATGACCATCCTTGTGGAGGCTTTGCAAAGTTATCATGTTGACATGGGCTAGACGGCGATGCCATAGCCAACCCACATTGGCCTTTCCAAATAAGCACATTGGACTTGTAGTGGTTTTCCCTGAGAAGTCCACCACATACAAGTCATTCTCGACATACACAACGAAAGCGACCTTTAGAGACTTTCTCCACATGAGGATCACGATATCATTATCAATAAAGACAGTAAAACCCATATTTCCAAGAGCATGGAGTGAAAGTAAATTATAGCCAAGGGTCTCAACAAGCATGACGTCCACGAGAGTGATATCGTGTGCAACCACAACTTTGCCGAAACCCATGACCTTAGACTTTGACTTGTCAGCATATCTCATGGATATTTGATCAATATTTGGTCTCAACTCCTTGAAACTAGATGCGCTTCCGGTCATATGACTTGTGCATCCACTATCAAGCACCCATTTTGACCCTCCGGAAGCATAGGTCTACAAAAGATCAAACTAGGTTTTAGGTACCCATTTTTCCATGGGTCCTCTTTTGTTAGCAACAAGGGTCTTTGGAACCCAAATAGACCAAGCAATATAACCATGAAATGGTCCAACATATTGTGCATATACATCACCATAATAATCACGCATTAAAACATAGTGAGGGTTAGCACTTCCCCAAAAATCATCATGAGACATAGTTTTGCCATTCGTGGACTTACTATCCACAATGACGTTGTCCTTTCCTTGTGTCGGCTTGGCTTTCTTCTTCTTGTTGTTCTTCTTATTCTTGCCATTAGAGACAAAGCCAATGCCCCCTTTTTCACTACTTCACCTTTTCTTACTCAATAGGTCATGAATTGACTTGTTACCTTTAGGAAAGGTGACCTTATCTAGCTCCCCCTTCAACCTAGCATTTTCTTACAGTATACTAGTACAACTAGAGGGAATGAAAGTACTAGGTGAAGTAATATTGGTCAATTGAGTTTGAGGATTTTCACGAGACTTTGTGAGCAACAAGAGTTCACTCTCCAAGGCCTTGTGAGCCTTGTTAAGGATCCTAAAGTCCTCGGCAAGTTTTTCATGAACAACATCAAACTCAATCTTGTCCTTTTTAGCCCTTTTACATTTAGTAGTAGCATGGTAACGTTCCTTGATGAGTTTATTAATAATGAGATTATTTTCTTCGTCAAGACCCTCAAGTTTAGGTTCAAGAGATATTCTAGTTTCTTGTTCTTCTTCGAGAGCATTATTTAGAGCTTCTACCTCAATCATGTGCTCTCTTCCTAATTTGCATCTTTCATCTAGAAGTTCTTGTGTGTGTGCAAGTTCATTTAAGAGGTCCACACACATGTTTCTTGTGTTCCCCTTGCAAGTTGTTCATAAATACATCAAAAGCAACTAATTCCTTTTTGACCTCAAGAGATAACTCATCATGAAATTCGTCATTGATTAAAGAATTGGAGTGTGATGATGATAATACCTCCGTTCCTCTTGCCATAAGGCAAGTGACGTTCTTGTTGGAGATATTCTCATTGGGAGAGTCGAAGAGTGAGAATGTAGGGGTAGAAGTAGTGGCAAGAGCCGCCACACCACTTGATGTTTCCTCTTCTTTGTCTTCATCATCATCATCGGAGGAGAATTCTTCATGTGTGATCAAGACAATTTCACCCGACTTCTTGTTGGTTGAATTCCTTTTGATGAAGGGTTTCTTGTAAGGACCTTTGGAGGCCTTCTTCAACACAATTTTACCCCCATGATCTTCTCTTTTGTCATAGGGACAAGCAGCAACAAAGTGATAGCGGTCACCACAATTGAAGCAAGTTCTCAACTTGGACCCATTATCTCTTCTCCCATTGGGGTTGCTTCTTCGTTGCATTTCCATCTTGGCCTTGGCGGGATCTTTCCAAAAGTTTCTTGCATAGAAGGCCATGTATTCACCATGAGAAACCTTGACATCTTCGGGGTGGCTCATTGAAAGTCCCTCATCACTCCCTTCATCTTCATCATACTCCACAACCTTGGCCTTCAAGGCAAGATTGACACCACTACTCATTCTAATGGCACGAGTGTGGCGCCCCGCTAAAATCACTACTAGAAAATCGTTGTGTTTTTATGCATTGCATCATCATGACCGCATGCTCATGTCATCATGCCACATTGCATTTGAGCATCGTCATCATCCTGCATATGTTTGTCTCAAAACTATTTTCGAAAACCTATTTTGTTTTCTAAATAAGCCCTGTCTTTATTCAAATACAAACCCGGGTCTCCGGAATATTTTGTTTTGTCTAAAAACGGTTTGCAAAAGCCCCGTTTTAAATAAATAATAGTTTAAGTTTTTTTTTTGAGGCAGCCAGCCAGGCTCAAAGCCCAGCCGGCCACCTCCTTCCTAGCCTAAATCCTAACCCTAAGCTCACCCCATCTGCCAGCCACCTACCCCCCTCCTCCCTCCTTTTTCTTTCCCAGCCGCCACCCTCCCTGCCACGCACGGTAACCGCTCCCTGCGCCTAACTCCTCCCACACGACACGCCTCCACTTGCACCACCCGCCTACCACCTACCGCTTTGTCAGCCGGGCCCCACACGCCACCCCACCGCGCGGCACACCCCGCCACTAACACACACAAGCGCCACACCCTATCATGTTGCAATGCACGGAAACACACGCACAGGGACGCGCCCACCTGCACACATCGACAACCACCACCAACCCCCTGGCTTTTTGCACTTAGCACCTCGCCGCCTCTCTCATCCTTGCAATCGGGACCCTCTACCTCCTCTGCTTTCCCCTGTGATCCCCTCGTTCCCGTGTCTACACCAACTACCGCTGCAGCGCATCCCTCTTCCTCACCATCGCCCCCGAGGCCCTCTGCCATCCCTAGCCCGCTCTCCCCTCGCAGGCCCTCAGCCGCCATGGATAGCCTAGCCTCTCCATGGCCTTCTCCCTCTAGGCCCGCGCCGTCGGGAATCCGACCTGCCGCCAACCTCGCATCTCGCTGCCGCCTTACGTGGGTCGCCGTTGTCGCATGACCTCACCTCCAGGACGGCGCGTGCCTCGGCCCCGTCGCCCCGCCAGAACCGTCTCAAGGACCGCATCGCCCAGAGTCCTCGATCTCGTGTGGCCGCGTGCCGGTGACCTCGCCGACCATGGCCGCCCCCGCCTACTCCAGCGTCGGCGCCCTCAAGCAGGCCATCTGCTTGGCCTCCTCTTCTTTGACCAGGCCGTAGCAGAGCCGTCCCCTTTCGCGCCTTTCTCCGCCGCCGCTTATCCGCGGTGACCCGATGACCTGCACATCCGAGACGCCCCTGTCTGCAGCCGGGCGACCTCGCGGCCTCCGCTCTCCCTCCTCCCCTGGCCTCACGCCCACGCGGTTGCAAGGCTGCACCTCACTGGCCCGTTCCATTCCATTGTAGTGAAGCTGATTACTAGTCACATATTAAGTCAAATTTATAACACTACTTTAGTTATGCTTGTCTATGATCGAGATATTGTGCTCCAAGTCGTCCATAACCGCGGACACAGCTTTCAGAAAGATTTACCCTGTAGGGGTGCACAAATAGCAACACACACGATCAACCTTGGAAAAACCAAATGAAAACCCAACGAGGCTTTCACGACAAAGCAATCACATGATTCATAAAATATTTTAGGGGGGCACCCCACTAAGCTACCCGCAACAAAGTTGGCCGGCTCCGAGATGGACCAAGGATTTGGGTCAATGGCTGTAAACGACTGGGAACCCGAAAGTGTGACTGGGCTTGTCGATACCGTGAAAACACTCCGCATCCAAAATAGTACAGGTGCACCACGCACAATCATAAATAAAGCAGTAAAGCATGGCATAAGTACAGGATAGTAATAAAGCCCCAAACTAGTTTGTGGCCCCAAGAAATAAGAAATGAATCAAGCTCTGGCTAAGGGGGATTCATAGACTCTCCTGTATGTGGATAGTGCGAATAGTCAAGGAACAGGTATCAAGTACTCGGGGCCTACGGGACACAAGTGGCATGAAAACCAAATAGCATATATTGCCCACCGGTTCCTCTTTCATTAGTTATCCCAGCAATTTAATAGTTGTATTTAAAGTCATGATCCTCTCCACCATTAAGCATGTGCCAACCTTCCAATAGTGATGAAACAACAACGACGCGAAGCAGCACCTGAGCAAGCAACTACGACTCGCAAGGCCCACTGTCTATCAAACAACAAGCAATAGGATGTGTCCAAGGCAATATAGGGCTGCAAGGAATATAAATGGTGCATGGAAACTAAAGCATCGCAATACGGATAGCAGTAGATCAACAGGAGGAAGTAAAGACTATAAATGCAAAATAGGTAGAAAAGAGGGAGAATGCTCGCCTAGGAAACACTGCCAAAGGTTCATTATCCAAAGGACTTGACGATACTCGCATCAACTCATCGGCCTAATCCGCGAAGAAGCAAAGCACTAAAAGAAACACCAGATGCAATATTTAATACTACGGCAGAAGATCCGGCATGATTATGATATGATGCAGATGCGGTGTAATTAGGCAGTATTAAGCGGAACCGGGGTCCCAACAATTATTTAATCGGTTCCAGTTATTTAGATACCCCGCAATTTAAATGTTGTATTAACAAGGAAAAACATAGCATTGATTCGCTACACAAATTTAAATGGAGTCCGGAATAAGACTAGAATAGCCCGCATATAGACTCCATATTTAACTTAGGTGAATTGACTACTTAACCGAACCCACCAGATGACATGTATGCAAGCATGATGATTTAATGATGCGATAGGTATATGTCATATTATGAAAATAGAGGCTTAGGGTCACACATATGGGTTCGGAAGATCTTGGTTCCGGGGGTTCGGGGTTCGACAGGGTTGACGGGAGCGGGAGGGGTTCGGTTCGACGGGATCATTCTCGGACAACGGAAGGAGAGCTTGGCGTTCCGGGAAGAAGGACTTGGTGTTCCGTGTCAGCGGCCTTGGCGCCCGGGGATCTCGACGTATTTGGATCCGGGTCTTGGCGTCTGAGAGGAAGTACTTGGTGATTCCGGGAAGGAGGTCTTGTCATTGGTGGTCTTGGCGATTCTGGGGGAGACCTTGGTGCACCGAGGGGGCCGGTGTGGTTTCATGGTTTGATCTTCGGACTTCGGGATCAAAGGTCTTAGCGTCCGGGCTTCGGATCCTTGTTGGACCACTCGGGGCCTTGGTGTCTACGGTTCCGTGAGGTAGATCTTGTGGTTCCGACCTTGTTCGATGTCGAACTTGCGCCGGCGGTCGTCGTACTTGTCCGATGTAGATCTTGGATAGCCATACCATCATCGTCGTTTCATCAGGTAGGCAGCCTTTGTTTTTTACTCGGGTAAAAGTGGTTGCGCTGCACTTGGACGCTCAGCTACAGGTGCATGGGGAAAAAAATGCCAGGATGGCAACCTATGTCAACGGTGGACGTACCCAAAGGCGAGGGCGCGAGGCAGGATCCGAGGCGGCTAGTCGCTCGGGTGGCGAGCTCTGAAGGACGGGGAGGGGCGCGCCATGGCCCCTGTGGGCCGTCGCTTGGGCTTGGGGAGGCGGCTCGAGCTGTGGCGGTGCGCAGCTGGACATGGACGCGATGAGGAAGGTCGCCTGGTGGGGGGTCGGGGTGAGGTTGGCCACGGCGGGCTCGTGGCGGAGCGCCGGGTCGCGGTAGAGAGGAAGTGGCAAGGCGAAGGCCTGCAGGGGCCACCGGTGAGCGGGGTCGGTCAGTCGCAGCACTCACGGGAGGGAGCTCGATAGAGCCTGCGGCGGACGCGAGCGGAAGGCGAGGTGAGGGTGGTCGGGCTCGGCCGGAGCAGAGGACGCCCGAGGCAGAGGCGTGCATTGGCCCGAGGACGCGAGGCGGAGCAACGAGCTCGTCAGCGGGCGGCGCGAGAACCTGCGAGGCGAAGGGGAAGGTGGGCGAGGCGCTGGCGAGGAGGTGAGGGCGGTCGCGCCACGGGAGGCGCCTGACCTGCGGTGGCGGGGAAGGCCAGGGTCAACGGCGACCGGTGTTGGGGAAGGGCGGCGGGGTAGGCGGACGAGGATGGATCACAAGGGAGTGGTATGTGGCGATGCGGTGGATTGAGCCATCGAGAGAGAGAGCCAGGGAACGCGGCCTTTGCGAGGGTGGGTCAGCGTGCGAGAGCGACGTGAGCAGAGGGGCGTGGGGTTGGTGCGGGGTGTGCCGCGCGGTGGGGTGGCGTGTGGGGTCGGAGGCAGGGTGGGGCCCGGCTGATGACGCGGTAGGTGGTAGGCGGGTGGTGCAAGTGGAGGTGTGTCATGTGGGATGAGTTAGGCGCAGGGAGCGGTTGCCGTGCGTGGCAGGGAGGGTGGCGGCTGGGAAAAAGGAGGGAGGAGGGGGTAGGTGGCTAGCGGATGGGGAGAGCTTAGGGTTAGGATTTAGGCTAGGAAGGAGGTGGCTGGCTGGGCTTTGGGCCTGGCTGGCTGCCTCAAAAAAAAAAACAACTTAAACTTTTATTTATTTAAAACGGGGCTTTTGCAAACCGTTTTTAGACAAACCAAAATATTCTGGAGACCCGGGTTTGTATTTGAATAAAGACGGGGATTATTTAGAAAACAAAATAGGTTTTCGAAAATAGTTTTGAGACAAACATATGCAGGATGATGACGATGCTCAAATGCAATGTGGCATGATGACATGAGTATGCGGTCATGATGATGCAATGCATAAAAACACAGCGATTTTCTAGTAGTGGTTTTAGCGGGGCGCCAGAACAAGCACGGGGGTCTTTGGCATTCTTGGCAGCAACCTTGAAGGCGACCATCTCTTGCATAACTTCATTGGAGGTCATGAGATTGTAGTTGTGTCTTCCTTGGAGACTCTTCAAGTCAGTAGGCTCGAAAGGCATGAGAGCACTCACATACTTCCTCTTGATCCAAGCATCATGAATGTGAGAGGCACCAAAATTCCTGAAGGCGGTGGCTGTGGATTTGAGTCTTCGATGCATGTCTTCATGATCCTCACCATCCTTCATGAAGAAACCTTCTGCCTCATTGCTGAAGGCATCATATCTATTTCTTATCATACTCTCATTGCCAACAAACAAGTCGATGGGAGCATCCCAAGCTTCCTTGGTGGTATTTTAGTGCTCAAAGTGGGGAAAATCCTTTGGCCCCACTCCAAGTTGTATCTAGTGCAAAGCAGTCGCATTGAGTTGGCTATTGACCACTTCTCTTCTAGTCAAGTTGGTTGGATCCTCAATTTTGAGTCCTTCTTCAATAATATTCCACAAATCAATGCAAGAAATACGCACGTGAGATTTCATTAAAACTTGCCATTGAGCAAAAGGATGTGCAACTAACTTAGGTGGGTCACCTCTATTATTTATATGTGGGTGGGGGATAGGAGGGTCGGGATAGTACCATCCGGGAACCGCATGGTGCTCTTTCGTCCCATCACCCCTTTTGGTGGTCGAGTCAGTGGAATTATGTTCGTCCCCCGCCACTTCCTCCAAAGGCTTAGCCAGAGCATTTGCCTTTCGGTTAGGTGGTGTTTCCTCTTGAGAGGGAGGATGTGAGGTTGGCTTATTCCTAACAAGTTGCTCAACGAGTTGGCGTAACTGTTAAATTTCATTGCCCAAGGTAGAGCTCAAGCTTGTTTCCAAATTATTGAGATCTACCATGGTCACCGAATGGCTAGCCTCACTTTCTCCCTCATCTACTGGGTTGCCCATAATCTCTTAGGCGGTTAAGCCCGAATAAAGAGCCGAGGCTCTGATACCAATTGAAAGGATCGTATGGGCACCTACAGGGGGGGGTGAATAGGTGCTACTTCAAATTTTACTCTTTTTCAATTTAGTGTTTGATACAAAAGGTAAATTCTCTAGCTTATGCAACTATGGTGAATTTACCTATATGTCGACCTAGCACATGTACTAAGGAAGAACTAGATAATTAATGTGCGGTAAAGGATAGAAGTAACCAAAGTGGAGCACGCGGAGACACAAGGATTTGTTTCCCATAGTTCCTTCCTTTTGAGGGGAAGTACGTCTATGTTTGGAGAGGGGGTGGTTTCAAACCACCAACGCCATGAGAGGCCTCCCTTGTTCTCTGATGAACCTCACCCCAAAGGGTTCACCTCTTCCACTATACGACAACCTTCGAGGTGGAAGCCGGCACTTTTACAACGAGTTCGGGGCACACATCCACAACTTAATTGGAGGCTCCCAAATACAAGCAAGCTATCAAACAATCAAAGACAAGCTTGTAAGAACCAAATCAAAATCTAGGGTTTCCAAAGAAACACTAGAACATGGGGGCCCTCAAGTGAATGAGGGGGAAATGAAGATCTCTCTTGTTGGAGCTGTAAATCAAGGCCTCCTCCTTTGATTCTCCAAAGATCAATGAGTTTAGATGGTTGGATGAAGAGATCTTGTTGATTTGGTGGCTCAAATGGTCATGGTGTTCTTCAGTGGGACGAGCAGCTGGAGTAAGGGGATAAGGTCCTCTATTTATAGCCCTTCACTGCACTGAACCGTTTTTTGACCGTTGGAGAAAAGTCAGACCGGAGACTCCGGTCTACACCGGAGATTCCGGATCAATTCCGGACTAGCCTCCGGACGAGCAGACAGTTTCACCCAGCCCTTCTGTGAGCCAAGTGGACTGGAGACTCCAGTCCAACCACACCGGAGATTCCGGCCTGAGGTTTGGACCGGAGACTCTGGTCAGCCTCTAGACCTTGCTCCGCACCACCAATCTGGCTGACCCAGGCAGAAATCTGGAGCCCCCTCCGAAGATTCCTGGGGAAACTCCAGACCACACCAGAGCCTCCGGTTTAGGCAGACCGGAGACTCCGGTCTAGATTTCCTAGGAATCGTATAGATATGCAGGGAAAGTTCCGTAGGCCAAGGGTCCTTTTATGTTTGCATTATATCAACCTGTAGACAATAGCCTACTATAAAATGCTCTACTTGTTGTTAACGAACACCAAAAGTGATTATGACAGTAACTGTCCTTTCAGTGGTGATACAACATCTTTCAGACTTGTGCTACAATGCATGTTGCAGTTGAATCCCAACATGTCGCTAGGCTTCCTGGACATGATTGTACACATGCTGGAGTGGCAGAATTGCATGTTTTTTTTACAAAACCACAATGATGCACATTGATACACACACACCCAAGTGGGTGTGTGGTGATGCAGCATCTTTAAAACTGGTGCTACAATGCATGTGGCAGTTGAATCCTAGCATGCTTCTAGGGTTCCTGGCATGGTTTTACACATGCTAGAGTGGCATCATTGCATGTGTTCTTTTCCAAAACCACAATGATGCACATTGATACACACACACCCAAGTTGGTGTGTGGTGATGCAACATCTTTCAATCCGGTGCTACAATGCATGCGGCAGTTGAATCCCATCATGCTGCTAGTGTTCCTAGACATGATTGTACACATGCTGGAATGGCATCATTGCATTTGTTCTTTTCCAAAACCACAATGATCCACATTGATACACACCCACACATCCAAGTCGGTGTGCGGTGATGCATCATCTTTCAAACTGGTGGTACAATGCATGTGGCAGTTGAATCCGAGCATGCTGCTAGTGTTCCTAGACATGCTTGTACACATGCTGGAATGGCATCATTGCATGTGTTCTTTTCCAAAACCACAATGATGCACATTGATACACACACATATCTAAGTGGGTGTCTGGTGATGCAACATCTTTCAAACTAGTGCTGCAATGCATGTGGCAGTTGAATCCCAGCATGCTGCTAGGGTTCCTAGACATGGTTGTACACATCCTGGAGTGGCATCATTGCATGTGTTCATTTCCAAAACCACAATTATGCACATTGATACACACACACATCCAAGTGGGTGTGTGGTGATCCATCATCTTTCAAACTGGTGCTACAATGCGTGTGGTAGTTGAATCCTAGCATCCTTCTAGTGTTCCTGGACATGGTTGTATACGTGCTGGAGTGGCATCATTGCATGTGTTCTTTTCCAAAACAACAATGATGCACATTGATACACACACACCCAAGTGGGTGTGGTCATGCATCATCTTGCAAACTAGTGCTACAACACATGTGGCAGTTGAATCCTAGCATGCTGCTAGGGTTCCTAAACATGGTTGTACACATGATGGAGTGGCCTCATTGCATGTGTTCTTTTCCAAAACCACAATGAGGCACATTAATACACACACACATCCAAGTGGGTGTGTCGTGATACAACATCTTTCAAACATGTGCTACAATGCATGTGGCAGTTGAATCCCGACATGCTTCTAGGGTTCCTGGACATGGTTGTACACATGCTAGAGTGGCATCATTGCATGTGTTCTTTTCCAAAACCACAATGATGCACATTGATACACACACACAAGTGGGTGTGTAGTGATTCACCACCTGTTAAACTAGTGCTAAAATGCATGTTGTAGTTGAATCCCAACGTGCTGCTAGGGTTCCTAGACATGGTTTTAGACATGCTGGAGTGGCATCATTGCATTTGTTCTTTTCCAAAACCACAATGATGCAAATTGATACACACACATCCAAGTGGGTGTGTGGTGATGCAGCATCTTTCAAATTGGTGCTACAATGCATGTGGCAGTTGAATCCTATCATGGTACTAGGGTCCTAGACTTTGTTGTACACATGCTGGAGTGGCATCGTTGCATGTTTTTTTTCCAAAACCACAATTATGCACATTGATACATAACCACACATCCAAGTGGGTGTGTGGTGATGTCGCATCTTTCAAACTGGCGCTACAATGCATGTGGCCGTTGAATCCCAGCATGCTGCTAGGGTTCCTAGACATGGTTGTACACATGCTAGAGTGGCATCATTACATGTGTTCTCTTCCAAAACCACAATGATGCACATTGATACACACACACATCCAAGTGGGTGTAGTGATGCAACATCTTTCAAACTAGTGCTACAATGCCTATGGCAGTTTAATCCAAGCATGTTGCTAGGGTTCCTGGACATGGTTGTACACATGTTGAAGTGTCATCATTGCATGTCTTCTTTTCCAAAACCATAATGATGCACATTTATACACACACATCCAAGTAGGGACTGTTTGTTTGCGATACCAAACTTCCCGGGCGAGTGCATGCCGGTACCCGAGTTGTCATAAATCATGCGGAGGGGCCGTAATAGAATCGCCAATTGTCCAGAAGAGCCAAATGTGGGTGAATACAAATCTAGCGGCCAAATGGTCATTTGAACCAGACAAAAAACAGTTGAACTCAAATACCGCCGTTAGGTCAAGTCTTCTTGGCCCGCCCTATCAGTATTCCCCGTTATCTTTTGTGGTCGTGGACGAGATCATTGAGTGGATCAGATCTATTTGTTTGCTCTGCTCTCGTCTTCTCCCCTGCTCCCCTCCCCTTAACCTTTGCTCAACTCCGTCTGCTCGTCTCAGATCGGAGCTCGCACTTGCTCTAATTTGCGTCCCCGCCATGTTCGGTCAACCTCCCATGCCTCTAATCGAAGCTTGCAGCCCTCACCGTCGCATCGTCCACTGTGTCAGAGCTTCGCGTCCCCGGACTAATATCTCGCCTCTGGCTAGTCCTTCTCACACGGCGGAGCACGTCCCGTCGGGCGATCCTGGCCGGCGACTGGCCTCGGTCAGTTGTGTGCTTCCGCGCACCCCAGGCATGGTAGCCCTGGCAGATCAGTTCGACGACCACGCTCTCATGGCCACCGTGATGGGCATCCATCCCTCCGTGTCGCTGACAGAGTTGCTGTCAGGTTTTAGGTGTTGTTTTGGGATCAGACGAAATGCGGTCAAGATTGAGGTATGCGCGCCATCATTCAATTTTTCCATCCGGTTCGAGCACAGCTCAGACACCGAGCGCGTTCTATATTCTTCCCGTTTTTTCGAGTGCTGCAGGGAGAAAATGAGCTTCATGCATTGGCATCGCGCCTGTGGGTGGGACGATCGCTTGGGGCAGCTTCGTTTCTTCTCCAAACTCGGCTTTGAAGGCCTCCCATTGGATGCTTGGGAGCCGGAGGGACTTAAGCAGGTCGTCAGTAGCCTTGGCGGCGAGCTGGTGGAAATCATGCCACCGAGCGACAGATGGTTAATCGAGGTAAAGGCGTGGCTGAAAGATCCTGACACCGTTCATAAGATGTACGAGGTGCAGATTCCAAGCAGGGCAGGGCGACAACTTTGCTAGAAGCACCCGGTCATCATCCACCTGGAGGAGGTTCTGGAATCGGTACATGGCATTCAGGGCCCTAAAGAGGCTGCCGGAAAGCATCCTCATCGCCTGAAGTGTTGGCCTAGAAGGATCAATGGCACAAAACCACCACCGTTTCGCGACGGCGCACACAATTTCGGTGGGGGAACTGGGCTTGGACAACCTCGGAGAGAATGCCAGTAAGAAGTCGAAAACCTGTAGGGTAATTCAAACACCTAGGAAGATCCGCAGCTGGTATCCGTAGTGGGTATCCTAGTGTTGTAGTGAAGTAGGTCATCTTTGTGTAATTTAAAGAGTATAAAACTTGGCCTAAGTTAAGTTAGATCTAAGAAAGTACGAAATTAAAGATCGTCTTTCGAGACGCTTCGTGAAATCAGGCTTATCAAAGTGAAAGTGTCCAAAGGTTTAAAAGTAAGAGACAGAGTGCCGGAAGAGTCATTTCGAAGATCCACAACTATGTGGGTATACCACAGATTCTTTCGTAAGACTTTATATAGGTAAGATTTAAGCTAGACAGAGACCAAAACCTTAACTATTGGGTATTATACATGAAGTTTAGAGACCATTAGGAAACCCCAAGGTTGAGAGTAAACAATAAACACTGAAGTGTTGTTGTCTAACTTTCTGACTACAGGTTGGAAAAGAAGTACAAATGTATGGTGAGATTAAGCCTTGTTCTCATAAGGTTATAAGAAATCATCTGTATAAAAGTACTCTCCAGAGTATGTCCGGATGAAAGATCGAAGGAGATATATCTGTTGGGGACTAGTTGTAAGGGGGACAAAGCTGGTAAGTTTTCCTTAAGAAGAAGGAGAGCCTACAAAAATAAGTACAGTATATAGTAGTAGGAAAGCCTGATTCGAATGGACCAAATGTGTCCTAAACCAATCCTAAAGGGGATTTTAAGGATACATTCCAAGAGATTGTAGTAATCGAAAACCATAGGATAAATTAGAAGTGATAATATATATGGTCAAGAATGAAAAGGATTCAAGGAAAAGATATGGATATGGAATACTAAAATTATTCCCAATTGTGATCACAATGGAATTCAATAATGGTGTGACCAATACAAGTCAACTCCTCATCCTGAAACGCAAGAGAGTATGAACTTCGGGGACGAAGTTTATTTTAAGGGGGAGACTCTGTAACACCCTAACATTAGAGCTTAGAAATAAGCTGAACACATGTGTGTGCATTTCATTCATGCATAGAGAATACGAGTAATTTTTGCTCTTTTAAATAAAAACTTGTCAAAGATATTGATGTTTCGCTTAACTTGGTGGAACTGAAGTAGATCATCAAGTTGACTGCGATAAGTTTCAATATGACCTTTGTTAAAAACCTTATTTTGGGTAATATAATTTGATCTAAGGGTAGATCAAATGCAATAAAACTAAGTCACAACACACTACTTAAAAGGAGTACTAGATCTCCTAGAGATAATTACGTGGTATTCCAAACAACAACTCAAGGAGGAATACTTAATCTTCTAAATATAATATCAAGGTATTACCTATAACAAACCCTGAGTACCAAGTTAAGTATGTAAATTAAGTAAAGAAAACTTTATAACTAAGTCTTGATACACTTGATTGCCATGGTGATACCTACCACAGGTATCATGGTAGTTATTAAATATCAATTCTTATCACAAAGGAAGTATAATGGAAGATAAGCCAAGACCATGCATCTCATACTATTAGTGTCATGTAATAGTTAACAATCCTGTTTAACCAAGTCACAGTGTCATTAGATCATCCCTATTGAGTGATCAATTTTTGACCTAGCACTTGTTAACCCTTAGCTTTGACATATTATATTAACCTTCCAAAGTCCAGAAGTAAGCTGATAAGAAGAAGGAACTAGATAAGGTGGAGTGTACCATCCTCAATGGAATGTGATCCTTAGTGGAGATCAAACCATTTGATGTTGGAGGAGTTAACTCACTCATGAGTTAACTAGAAGAAGTATTTAAACCCAAGAGTTTAGATCAGATATTTAGAAGCCCAAGCTTAGATTAATCCAATTATGGTGATCATTATTCTCAAGTCACTTGAGAATAGATGACTAGGTGTTGAAGAAGAGTTGTGAGTATACCAAAATAGGTAGAGCCCTAGTAAGAAGAATCATCTAGCTTGATTATGAGAAGTCAAGCTAGAGTTCAAGGAAGTATGTAATATGAGTTGAGTGGAGTAGTTGGACACATAGTGCTTTAATCAAGCTAATACAAGAACAACCTTGTATTATGGGATTAGTACCATCCCTATTCTAGAGGATTGATATCACATGTGATATATTTAGAGGGAACTATAATCTTGTAAGCCTTGGATATAGTTGCAAGATGGAATTAAAGGAATTAATGGATGGAGTTAAAATTAGCTACATTGATGAGTTCATCAAGGGTAGTTTAGTATTGGAAGTTATATATAGAAGAATGGAGTATTGTTGAAGTGACATGACCATGTCATCATATGATGATGGATATGGTTTAGTCAGATGATTATCTTATTCAGGAAGATTTGATATTTGTGAATAAGATAAGAGAGATATATAGAGTATATTTAGAAAAAGAATTCCTTATCCCAAGATAAGCTTAGTGAAGTGTTGAGGTAAGAATTCTTTACAAACCTTTGGCTAGCTACACATGCAGCCATGACAAGACCATGTCTATATCTTTGTTTTAAACCCTAGAATAAAGAGAGTAGTTAAACGAATTCTTATTTTAAGGCAACCAATGGATTATATCTCTTAGTCGAATAAAATGTCTAAGAGATAAGTAGAGTACCAGTTGAGAGTTTATGGAAGAAAGCCTTGTCTACTTTATTTTCTTAAACCCTGATAAAGAACCTGATCTCATAGAACCATCAAGGTCACATTAGGTAAGTGCTTTGTGGTAATTTTAAACCTTACAAATCAAGTAAAATTGGATTTGGCAAATCACCAAATATGGAGGACCATGAAAATTATATCACCCATTATGAACGACCAAGATTACTACCATCTTATGTATATAGATAAATCATTTTTAAAGATAGTAGGAACAAGATTCTATATACATCAATACACATCTCAAACTAGTACCATTCAGATTATCAAGTGAAATTAGAATAATTTCTATAAGATCTTGTCATAGGAAGAAAATCCCTAAAACCCTAATCATTATTAATATTTCTTAATGGAAAGGACTTTTAATATAACGGATATATTTTGTTGCCCAATAAGAAATTAAGAGAAGATGATTATAAATTCTACAAACAATAATACTCATGACTCCCAAAGTTTCTGCACATGTTAAACTTTTGTAGAAATCATATTTGAAATGAAATTGTGAAAAATAGAAATAAAAATGGAAATAGAAAAGGAAAAAGAGCTGTCTGCGGAACTAGCCCATGGCCTATTTGTTTCTGTGCTATTTGTCGCTCGCGAGAAGCTGGAGAAAACCGCTTCGCAACCTTTGCAGCAGCCCAGGTCGGCCCATGCGTAGCCCACCTAAAGCCCGTACCGATTCGTCGTTCTTTTCCTTTCTTCTTCCTTTCGCCAGAAGGCAGCAACGGCGAAGCAGCTCGGTGGAGCTCCGCCGAACGCCCGATCGGTCATCTCGGCGCTGCGATACGTGTCGCCTCTTAACTTGCCTATAAATAAGCCCTACGCCACAGGAGGAACCCCGCCGTGCCCTATTTCTTCTCTTCCTCTTCTTCCCGCAGGGGACGATGGAACCCTAGCTTCGGTTCTCGTCCCGTCCAACATTCCCGAGCTCCCCTGACCTTCCTGAGGGCACCATTAGACTCGTCTCACTGTCCTCGTTCTTCCTAGCCATGTTGTCATCGGATTGAGGACAAGTACGCCATGAGGGGGTCCTGGAGGCGTGCGGAAGAGAGGGGTGTGAGACGTATGGTGTTCCGGGACGGTGAGCACACAAGTTTACCCAGGTTCGAATCCGCCGGCTTTGGACGGATCCTACTCCTGCTAGCAATCCAGTAATACAGCAGAGCCGGAATATAGGTTACAATATTTTCGCCTGTTCGAGTTGAGATTGTATACTATTGAGGTGTGCCCTAAAGGCTCTCCCTAGGACGGCTTATATAGATATCCGGCCTAGGGTTTACAGGAGAGATCTATCTGGCTACGACTAAGAGTCGGCTACAGAGTACATCTTGAACTACAAGTAACATTATGGGCCTAAGTCGGTAAGTCTTCTAGGACTTCCCATAGCCGGATTGGACTCCGTCTTTCTCCCTCACTGGGCCTCCCGTGAAGCAAAGCTCTAACCCGAAGTGGGCCACCCTGGTTAGTGAGGAACTGTGAGGATACCCGGAAAGTATATCCCCAACAGCAGCCCCCTGAGGCCTCCAATATCCAAAGTCGGATTTATCATCGTCTAGCTTGATCTTCGGCTTGCAAAATCTTGAAGGGTTCCTGAAAATTCACAACAAAAAATACGATCCGGGTCTTAAAAATAAGTCGGACCTATCAACAGGTTACTCGGATTTTCCAGCTTGATTTCAAACTAAGCCGGAACTTGGTTTCTCAGGCCACCTGACACAAGTCATGGTCAAGTCATGTCATCTGACAGGCATGCCGTCAGCATGACCATTGGTGGGTCCATGGTTCGTGGAACCGAGGCACCGTTTCAATGCGTGCGTGGAGATCGGGGCGACGCAATCATCTCGTGGGTCCTTCCCAGTTCCTTCCACGACGCGTGGCGGTTAGACTGTAGCATTTGCACGAATCTTGGCGCAGTTAGGTGGATATAAGGGGTTAGGATTTTCTCCTTCTCCCTCCACCAGTCCTTTGCCTTTTCCTCTCCTTCCCATCTCCCTGCGCGCACAGAGCTCCCCGTTCTTCTCCCACAGAACTGCCAGCGCCGCCCCTTTTAGGTCATCTTCTCGCCGGAGAAATGGCTTCATCTTCTTTCTCCGGCTTGGCAGCAGCGGCGGCGGCAGCGACGAAAGCGGTGGCAGAGAAAGAGAGCTTCCGCGGGATCTGGATCCCCTGTGCTCTCAACGAGGAGGGCCTCAAGAACGTTGAGAAGGAGGGGCTTCTTGTTGCCGGCCACTAGCGGAGCGGCTTCGAGGAAACCGTCCCCAACCCGCGCGATGGCGAGCGGGTCCACTTCGGCACCCACCTCGATAGAGGTTTGTCGTTTCCTCCCTCAGAGTTTTTCTCCGAGGTGATTGATCATTACGGAGTTTAACTCCATAACCTTCCTCCCAACTCTATCTTAGAGATGAGCGCATATGCTTCGTTGTGTCAGGGCTTTCTCGGTATTAGGACGAGTTTGACTCTTTTCCGGTACTACTTTCATGTCCGGAAAAACTCCATTACTGCCGGTGTTCCTTACATCACGGGCACTATTAGTTTTTCGCTTAGACGTGAGCACGCATATCCCAAAATTTTAGCTAGTGACTCGGTCAAACAATGGCCAGCCACATTTTTCTATCATTAGGATATTCCGGCTCCCGGCAAAACCACTGCTTTGCCGGCTTTTGTTGATGGAGCTGCCACGGCCCAACCTACTTGGGACGAGGCTGCTCCGGCTCTTTCCGACGATCTGATCCTCGCTAAGAGGCGGATCAAATATTTGATCTAACACAAGGGTCTGAAGGGATCCGACTTGGTCCAACATTGGGTCTCACGTCGGATCTAGCCCCTTCAGTACCACGGGGATCGACTGATGCATTCCATCACGTCATCCAAAAAAGATTCCCTCCGCATCAGCCCCAAAGCCTACACCACATAGGGCTATATTAGCCAGATCAAGTGGCTGATCAAGGAGCGGATTGAGAGGAGAATCCCGGAGGTTTCTCTGGATATGCACACGGCGGAAAACCCCGTGTTACCGGTAAGTTTCTATAGTACACCTTTTATGTGTTTCAATCTTTGAATTACATCGCAATGCTGATATGTTTTCTTATTTTCAGCTCGCTGACCTCCTTGAGTCAGAATTTGCTCCGCTCGAAGGATATCCTCCTGAGTTCTCTCAGGAGACAGAGGTGGTCCCATTGCCGGACCTTGCGCTCAAGAAGCGCAAAGCTCCGACAGTGGCTATTGGCACAAAGGAGGTGCCTGTTGTGAAGAGGTAACTTTCAATCACAATTTTGCCTTTGTACTTTACTCGAATTTCATTCCGAGATGTAATGTTTCCGACTTTATTACATTCTCAGAGCAAAGCCACTCGTCAAGGGCAAAGGGAAAGGGATTCCTTCGAAGCCGCTAAGCTTACCATTAGCTTCTCCTGTTGTGGCTCCTCCGACTCCTGCCACTCAACCTTCCACAATGTCGGTGATCTCCCCGGTCGCCGCAGAAGATCCGGCTCCTTCATCGGAGCCTGCGAACCTTGAGTCACAAACTGACATCACCATGGGTGAGTCAGATTTAGATAAGGGTGAACCCTCTTTGGGTAATGATCCCACGGCAAAAACCTTCACCGAAAACATTCTCATCAATCCGGGACTTGCCAAGTTTGGCCTGTCTCAGAAATCTGCAGAAGAGATCCAGCGGCTAGCCAGGCAATGCCTGGAGAAAAGAAATTTGTCTGCCGAAGAAGAAGCACAAGAAGCAGAGGACATCAAGTTCTCTGACCTTCTCGACCAAGTGCGCCTTCGCGACGAGAGCATTAGGACTGGAGGGCTTCCAACAGACCCGGTAATTCCTCTGACTCTCGCCGAAAAGGTGGCTGCTGAAGTGAACGCGGGTTTGGATAAACTCACCCGCGAACAACATGTAAGTCGGAATTCCAACTCCTGTTTTATCCTTTATTTTATATCATATCCTCTAGCCCCCAAGCATGAAGTAGATATATAATCCGGGTTTATGCTTCATTAGGATGCCAAAGAACGAACTAGTGTAGACCCCAAGGCTCATGCTGATATTAGCCAAAATATTAGCCCCAGTCTTAAGTAGCTTTCTGACTTTGGGTATTCTGACTTACAGAAAGTATGTTCCGATAACCAGGATTTGTTGAGGAATGTTTGCGATAAGCGGAGAGAGATTAAAGCTCTCTGGCTTAAAAATGCTGAGCTAAAAGTTGCCAAGAATGAGGCCGAACGTAAACATTCCGAGACTCAAACCTTGTCTTTGTTATTTTCAATCTCGAATTTTTCGTGAACTGTTGTTCTTTTTGACTTACAGCGCTGGTGAAACAATCCTGCGCCATGATCAAAGAGGCCGAGAACCTCAAGACCTTGTTGGTGGAGAACAAGGAGCTTCGCCAAGAGCTGAACCAGCTCAAGGCAGATCATGAAAAGAGCATAGCTCAAGTCCTTGAATCCTCCTCGATGGCTACTAAAGAGCATGATCGCAAGATCGCTGCTCAAGATAAAGTAATTGCGGACCTCAAGAATGAGCTTAGCATAGAGAGGGACCTTTCCCAGGCGCTTCGAGATGAACTCCAAAGTCTCCGGGAGGAGAAGACCAAAATCGACGATGTCATTTTCGGTACCATCTGTCTGACTTATCTTTTCTTCGAATTTCTTCAATGTCGGATATTTCTTAACTTGTTTTGTATATAGGTCCTCTGAACTTGACGGACTCCACCTCTGCTGAGCCCCGCACCCACCGGCTTACCCAAGTCGGTGACCTGCTTCATGACTTCCGCCAGTCCCTTGAGGATATTGGCGAAGCCCTCAAGATTCCGGACATGCACCACATGTCAGATTTTCAGGTGCGGGACAAAGCAAAGGAAATGCCGTAGCTCGTTCGGGATTGGAACATGTCCTACGCGCGATCCACAGCGCAGAACGCTCTCACCATGGTCATGAGCCACCATGGAAATATGGAGATATGGCAAGTGACCAGAGGGTACTCTACAGTGGATGAAGATGGCCAGGAGCAGGACATCAAGGCCATTATGGACTCCTATGCCGGATATGGGTGTCATGTAGCTGACTTGACTATCTACGATACTCCATTCTTCAACCGCGTGGACACTCCGCCTCCGCCTCCAGAAGAAACAGTAGAAATTTCCGATGATGAATGCACCACCTAGGATGTGGGCATCTCGGGAAGATATCAAGGCGACGTATGTAGCGAGCCGGCAAGTCCTGCATCATAGATCAAAAATTTATGTATTATTCCGGCAAAACATGATGCGTCTATAAATATGTAATATTTCAACTTTTGCTAGTGCTAAGATTTTTAATCTATTTAGCACTTTTTGCTTTGGAATTTTTTTTGTGTGCCTGAAATGTTTACATAAGCACTTGTATTTTTTCGTCTCTACTTATCGTTTATCTGGCTTTCCGCCTCGTCCCTTTCTTGAGCCGGCTAAACCTTCCGCCGGAAACTTTGCCGAGCAACGGAGCTCAATTGCTAAAGAATTTTAAAATTGGAAACAAAGCCGGCTTCCAGTACCAACAATTCACTACTCGGAAAATGCCCGCATCCAGCAATCAGACAAATAATCAAAGTAAAGACTAGAAATTTTAGAGTTATACCCGAAGGTAGCAATTTTAGAATCGGAAATCTGAACCAGAATGAACATGAGCATAAAGTACTTTCAAGCATTCTGGGATTTTTGACTATGACATGATCATTTGGAAATAAGATGGTAAAAACTTCTCAGAAAATCTTGAGGTAACCAAAACTTTTATTTCTCACAGAACATGTACATATGTATGATTACAAAGAAGGATAAACTAAGAATAAAAGGGACGTAGCTGAGCAATATTCCATGGTCTGTCTAACTCATACGGATTTGTACTGCCTCCAGCTCTCTTTCTCTTCTTGGTCTTTCTTTGACTGGCCTCATGTCAGTTAAGTAGTACGATCCATTGTGTAATACTCGACTAACTAAAAAGGGCCCTTCCCATACTAGGGAAAGTTTGTGCTTTCTTTGTTGCACAAGCTGGAGAACCAAATCACCTTTATTGAAAGATCTAACTCGGACTCTCTGGCTATGATACTTGCGTAACTTCTGCTGATAGGCTGTAGATCTCATTTCAGCAACGACGCGAACTTCTTCGACTAAGTCGAGATCATTTTGTTGAGAAATCTCGGCATCCTCTTCAATATACGCGGCCACTCTAGGAGAAGTATGAATCAAATCACTAGGAAGAACTGATTCTGCGCCATAGACCAAGAAAGAAAGGTGTGTATCCTATTGACCTGTTTGGAGTTGTTCGTAAACTCCAAATTACAGAGGGTAATTCCTCTTCCCAAGCCCCCGTAGCACGTCGTAGTGGTGCTTCGAGTCTCGGTTTTAGGCCTTGTAGGATTAAACCATTTGCTCTTTCGACTTGTCCGTTAGCTTGTGGATGTGTGACTAACGCAATGTCAAGCCGGATATTTTTCTCGTTGCAGAATTCAGTCAATTCTCCCATAGAGAAGTTACTCCTGTTGTCCGTGATAATGCTATGCGGATAACCATACCGGATTATAACATCCTCGACAAATCTTTTGGCTGTTTCTCCATCAAAACTAGTGACAGGTTTAGCCTAAATCCATTTGGTGTATTTATCCACCATCACTAAGAGGTGAGTAAATCCACTTGGAGCTCGTTTAAATGGTCCTACCATATCAAGCCCCCAGACCGCAAAGGGCCATGTTATAGGTATTGTTCACAGCTGATCAGCAGGAACATGAGCTTGCTTGGCGTACTTTTGGCAGCCTTTGCACGTCTTGACTAATCGTTCGACATCTGCCTGAGCTGTAAGCCAGAAAAATCCGTGTCTAAAAAGCTTTTGCCACTAAAGATTTGGCTGCAGCGTGGTGACCACACTCGCCTTCGTAGATTTCTCTTAAGATTTCCACTCCTTCTTCCGGAGATACGCAGCGCTGAAAAACCCTAGAAACACTCCGCTGGTGGAGCTCACCTTTAACAATAGTATAGGCTTTTGCTCATCGGATAATCTGCCGGCTTAGCACCTCGACTTCGGGTAATTTTCCATCTACCACATAATCGAGGTAGGGTTGAGTCCAGCTAGGAATTACAGCCATAACTACTATCAAAGGTGAGTCGGATTTGGTCGGATATTCCTCATCTATTCCCTTCATTGAGGGAACTTTGAGGTGCTCCAAAAAAGCGCCATCCGGGACCTCTTTCCGCGCAGAACCTATCCGAGATAGTGCGTTTGGTTCCTCATTTTCTGCTCGAGGGATGTGTTGAACTTTGAACCCTTCGAACGATTTAGATAGATCATCTATGACAGCTTTATATGCTGCCATATGCTTATTTGCATTACAAATATCTGACACTTGTTGAGCAACAAGATCCGAATCTCCGTAACACATCAAACCGTCGTAGGGACTGTTTGACGGGTTTAGCGTTCGGGTTTACATTTAGAGAGTGCTCGGCAAGTTCCCTAGATACACCGGTCATGTCAGCTGGCTACCATGCGAAGATATCTTGATTTGCTTGGAGGAACTTGATGAGCGCGCTTTCCTATGCGCTACTTAGGCCTACGGCTTTCTGGGTCACCTTGGAGGGGTCATCATCCTTCAACGGTGCTTTCTTCGTCTCTTCCGATGCCTTGAACTCCGGATTTGGCTTTGTCACCTCCTTCTTTGTTGTGGGCATCTCGGATGGATCTATGCTCTTCTTGATCTCCTGGTACTCCTGGGCGTGCAGCACGACTTCTACAAAGGCGGCATTTCCCTCCTCGCACGCTCGCGCTTTCTTCGGGTCTCCCCTGATGGTGATCACGCCGTTGGGACCTGGAATTTTCATCATATTGTAAATGTAAAACGGACGAACCATAAAAGCCTAGTAAGCCGGACGTCCGAATATAGCGTGGTATGCGCTCTTGAACAGGACCACTTCGACGGAAAGTGCCTCCGTCCGATAATTCTTTGGAGTTCCAAAGGTGACATCCAAAGTAATCTCTCCTAGGGAATTAGCTTGTCTTCCTAGGACAACTCCGTGAAAGATCATAGAGCTATGGTTTAGCTGGGTTTCAGAGATCTTCATCCGGCGTAGCGTTTCGACATAGAGAATATTGATGCCGCTACCACTGTCCATGAGGGTCTTGGAGAAACCATAACCGTCAATAAGTGGGTTGACGATTAAGGCGTATTTTCCTTGCCTGTGGAACTTAGGCGGATGATCAGCGCGGTCAAATGTGATTGCCACTTCCGACCAGTCCAAATATTGAGGGACAGCCGGAACTGTTGCGTTGAGCTCGTAGAGAACTGCTTTCTTGACCTTTGCTGGTTGAGATCCGAGGAAGGTGATGTAAGTGTCCTTTTTGGTGGGAAAAGTTTTCTTCCCTTCCGGCTTGGGATTTGAAGTATCAGCTTCCTCCATGTCGGAATCTTCCTTGGTCTCTTTGTCTTTTTCAGGATTCTTCTTTCCCTTCTTCTTCTTAGCTTTGTAGCCCGCGGTGTCATCTCTTTTGATGTCATCATTGAAACGACATTCGGCGTTGGTGTGGGACGAGCCCCCATTGGCTTCTAAGTGATGCACACATGGGTTATTGGCAATGTCAGCCCAAGAGTAGGTTTTGCCTGGTTGTTGTTCTCCTCTACCTTGGACCCTTGAAGTCCCACGGCCATGCCCGCGGCCTCCACCGCGTCCTCCTCGTCCTCCAGACCTAGAAACAGTAGTAACCACCGTTGTTTCCGCGTTGGTTTTTTCTTCCGAGGTATTTTTGCGCTTCTGAGCTTGCTGCTTTGGTTGTCTTGCCGAATGAGGCACAGCTAGGACATCGAGTAATCCCTCTGCATCGTCATCAGCATTTGCATACTTGCTCGGTGTTTCTATCATCTCTCCCAAATTAGTGACCTTATCACACTTCAAGCGGTGACGTAGTAGACCAATTGGGAGCCCCGCGATGAAAGCTTCGATCACGGTTTGATCGTTTACTACTTCACATGAGTTCTTGGTGTCGATCCATCGTCCGAGGTAATCTCGGCAAGTTTCTCCGGCTTTCTGGGTGCAATGCTGTAGGTCTCCGACCAAACAGGGCCTACGATATGTGCCTTCGAAATTCCGAAAGAATGCACTTTGCATGTCATACCAGTTATGGATGGTGTTCTCCGGAGGTTCATTGAGCCATGATCGCGCCGTCTTTCACAACATAAGCGGGAAATATAGGGTTGCGACCAGGCTGTTTCCACCTGTAGCCAAGTATCTGGCCGAGCAATGCCGTCGTAGGCTTGGATGTGCCTTGAGATAGCAAAAATTTCCGAGAATCTTGTAGCTCTGATGCATGGTCTGAAGCACTTTGGTCCCACGTACATGTCATCGTTTTCATAGCGTCGCGCCTCTATGTTGGAATTGATCCTGTGCCTTGCGTCGCTCGGGGATAGAGACCGTCCCGAATGTCGGCTATGGCTGCGGTGCCTTGGAGCCGGACTTCGGCTTCTGCCACCACCTCCTCCGCCATGTCGTCCTTTCCCTCCTTGGGGGCTGTTGTGATAACTGCCTGGTGGAGGGGGTGGGGCAGCTGAATTGTTTCCGGCTGATCCCCGTTCTCCGTTCGGAGCGTCATTATTCCGGTTCCGGGGAGGTTCTTGACTACGAAGAGCCCCCTGCCGGCTTGTTCTAGCGTGGTTTCCGTCGTTCCTTCGTCCGTCGTTCCCACCATGGTGAGGCTCAGCCGGACAGCTCTCATATCTAGGAGGTAGAATTCTCTGACGATCCTCCTCCCGACGTTTCTCCTTATCTTCTCCCTTTCGATCGTTGTACTCTCATCGGGGAGGATTCCTCGGATTTAGTGCAGCGATCGCGTCTTTTTCTGCCGCTAGGGCAACATTGCTCCAGTTATGTGTAGCTCTGCGATGTTGTCCCAAAGATCCAGTTCTTGAGTAATTCTCTTCCCTGCGTTCGGGGTTATGGTACTGCGCCCGAACGTAATGGGATCTTACGTCAGCGCATGCCGGATCTATGCGACATTGGTCAGAATTCGAGACCAGTTTTTCACTTCCGGACAGGGCGACCTTCTGCTGCTCTAGTCCCTTGTTGAGTAGCTTGATACCCAAACGGATCTCCTCTGGTCCTGGATTAGCCGATAGAATTTCTCTGGCTGCCACGATATTCTGTACTGGGGTTGGGTATACCCAATCTCCGTTACTGTCTTTCCGTGGCTTCCCCATCTCGTCCCCAAAAAGGATGACACGGACTCGTGGGAATTGGTCATCATTGATGTGATGCTTCCGTGTCTTCTGATGCAACCGAGACATGTACTCCTTGGTTGACATGCGTTTCTTCTCCACCTCGATGTTTTTGGCTTCATCGAGGAGTTGTTGACGACGCGCTTCTAGGGCTTGGGCCCTTTCGTCCAGCTCATCTGCAGTAAGTTCTTCCACTGTAGGGATAGGTGTGGTTAATGCGGCATCGATGAGTTTACACGCACCTTCTGTGATCACGTGTCCATCCACCGATGCTTCTTTTTTCGGCTCGTCTGGGATGAGTGCTCCATCCGAGTCTTCCTCGTATTCCTCGGCAATCACCTCCTCTGTCAGAGGGTCTTTTGCCGGGGTCTTGTTCTTCTTCTTTGCCTTCTTGGCATCGCCGGTAGCAAAGATAGCTTTGGGTCCGTTTCGCGGAGTCAAGCTCTGATCGGTACTTTCGGACATCTGGACTTCGGGATTATCTCCGACGTCCATGTCATCCTGCGCTTTGGGAGAGTGTTCCCCGGATCCTTCATCCATGGCTTCTCCTTCTTCTGCCGCTTTGGAGTTGTACTCCTCTTCATATTCCGCGGAGAACTTTCGGAAATCTGGCGACGTCATAGATTCATCTGAGGATGCGGGAACATCGGCGTTTGTTCCAATTGCCTCCAGCACTGAATTAGTGTTTTCTTCAGCATCGGCAGAGCCGGATCCGGATCGAACATATCCGACAAAGTGCGACGCGTGCTTCCTGAGGTACCTGCGGCTTTCGCGATCAGTCATGTCAAAACTTTTAATGGTCTCGAGGATTGCATCTGCGCTTGCGCCTTGCAGTATCATACATATTAATGTGTACCTGAGGAAAGGCCTATCTGTCCCGGCATCGTCAGATCCGGAATCAGTGTCATCGATATGCTCCTCCTGGATTTCGACTTCCATGGGTGGGTCGATCTGGGATCCGGCTTCTCCAGGGAGATCCACTCCAGATTCGACTTGGACCGTGAGGTCTTCTTCAGGCTCAGATTTCTCCACTATCTCCGCAACTAGTGCGGGCTGGGTGGGATTAGGGATTTCTGAGATCCGGAACTCTGCCGCCACCGCGGACAAAGGGGACCCAGAAGATTCTTCTGCCTCTATCATCACCGCTGGGGTGGGTTGGGAAGGGTCAGTGAAACCGATGTAAACATCGATCTCGCCGAAAGACATGATTGTATAGGCAGTCATGGCCTCCTTAGCCGGAATCCAAGTCTCATCGAGAACGATGAGAGGGGTGTCGCTGGCGTAGAGGATGCGACCGACGGCGATGGTTTCGCCGATTCTGATTCTTGCAGATTCCTCCGAGAACGCAGATCCGTAGCTCACTTGCCCCACGGTGGGCGCCAACTGTCGTCGGATTGATGACAAGTACACCATGAGGGGGTCCTCGAGGTGTGCGGGAGAGAGGGGTGTGAGACGTACGGTGTTCCGGGACGGTGAACACACAAGTTTACCCAGGTTCGAATCCGCCGACTTTGGACGGATCCTACTCCTGCTAGCAATCCAGTAATACGGCAGAGCCGGAATATGGGTTACAAGGGTATTGCCTATGCGAGTTGAGATTGTAGACTATTGTGTTGTGCCCTAAAGGCTCTCCCTAGGAAGGCTTATATAGATATCAGGCCTAAGGTTTACAGGAGAGATCAATTCGGCTACGACTAAGAGTTGGTTACAGACTATATCTTGAACTACAAGTAACATTATGGGCCTAAGTCGGTAAGTCTTCTGGGCCTTCCCGTAGCCGGATTGGACTCCGTCTTCTCTCCTGACTAGGCCGCCCGTGAAGCAAAGCTCTAACCCGAAGTGGGCCACCCTGGTCAGTGAGGAACTGTGAGGATACCCAGATAGTATATCCCCAATAGCCACCCTGGTCAGTGAGGAACTGTGAGGATACTCGGAAAGTATATCCACAACACAAGTCGTGGAAGAAGGCGAGATCCCAGTCAAACGAATCGACCTATCACCTCCACCGCCAACCGATGCCGTTCATCATCGATTCCCGCCGCTGCAGTGCTCCTCCGGTCTCGCCATCACGCTCTATAGCTTCAGGGTGAGCTACACGTGCTTGCACACCTCTCTGATTCTATCCTTGCTTCCTGGTTTGATCTATCGCCGAATTCCGCTATTGGCCACCGCAATAAGGGGTCGCCGGAGTGACTCCGGTGACCAAAATTGGGCGGCGGTAGCACCCCTAGGATCGTCTTGGTCCACTCTGCCACGTAGTACCCTTTAATTTGCCCCGCAACCTCTAGATCGATGGATTGATCATCCACCTGAGGGGATCGAGCTAGAGTGATGTCAGTGTGACGCCCAGCTGATGTGATAAGGCCATTTTACTTATTATTTTTAGTTCTAGTAATGACGTGGCCACTGACCCCACTGGTCAGTGACCTAGGGTGTGTTTAGGGCGGTATTATTTTTAGTATTCTTCAGTTAAAATTCAATAAGAAGTGAATAAGAAAAATAAGTTTAAATATAAATACATTTTAGGAATTTAGAAAAATAGTTAAATCTTAAAAATTGAATATCTTTTGTTTTATAATTCAGAAAAATATATATAATATATCAAAATGTTCAGAAAAATAAACTTTATATTATAAACTTATTATCAAATATTATTGTGTGAATTATTTAAATAAATTTTATTTTGTAATTAATAATACTTTGAAAATTAATATTTTAATATTAGTAAATAAGAAAAATATAATTAATATACCAAAATTCTTATAAAAACAAAATCTACACTTACCAACTTGTATAAAATATTTTGTATCACTCAACTAATGTTTATTATTTTTTTAAGTATTTATAAAGTGAGAAAACTTATAAAATTCATATCTAATTACTTAAAAATCACAAAAATGCTTATAATATATCAAAATAATCACAGAAATGTAATCTACACACTAAACATATCAAATCTCACTTTTGAAGTAAAATAAAAGGTAAAGGTTTAATATAACTAGTTGAAACACTTTTCTTTTATTTTAATTCATTAAAATTATATAAATCTTTATTATTGCTTTTAACATGAATTGTTTAAATTCTAAAAATGTAACCACAACATCAATTGATGTTTAAATGAAGTTAACATAAGTCTAACTATTTTAAGAAATATTAAAAGTAAACCTTGCATACTTTTTCTAAAGGCCTAATTGATTAATAAACTTGCTTAAGAAATCTTTTAGATATCATGTTCCATTTGAGTGCTTTAGTATTGCTTGATACCTATCGTTTTTACTTATCGTCTCACACACTCACAAGCCTTCATAAGAAGCACAAGTGTAAAATAAGTATAAAAGTGCAACACATTCTAAAGATATCACCACAAGCTTGCAAACCCTAGATCAGATACCAATATTCCTGGGATTCGCATTTATCAAACTTCATTACATTACTTATGCATAATTGCATCTTGCTTCTTTAAACATTTGTCCTTACCGGATGCTATTCACAATCTTGCTTCATTACCAATGATGCTATTCACAGAATTTGGATCTTCTAGTATCTCGAAGATCGTGAGTGCATAATCTTGCAATCACAAAAGGCAAGTTCACAACTTGCTCATGTCCTTTGATTATTTTATATGCTTGTAACTCAACTTTGTTATCACCTGGATTTCAAAAAGGTCAGAAAACAATAGTTTCATAATAATATGATTATGGATTATTTACCAGATGGTAATAATCTACTAATATAGTTCTAGTGGTAAAGGAACATAATATCTAGGACTTAACAACCAATGTCGCCAGTGATTCTAGCGCCGTATATTACGCATCAACCATAAGACTTGGAATGGGACAGGAAAGTCAGCTGTATCTTCTCCCTTTCATATGGAGGCAAGATGACCTTACAGTGACGTTGGGATTCCCGTATGGATCCAACATATGGGTGGGCACCCTTAGGCCCCATGATTTTGGTGTCTAGATTATTTATGAGTGGCTGCCGGAGGTATGAACCTCCAGGGGCATCACCAGCTCATAGAGTCTTTGGGAACTCCCCATGGTTATAGCTTACCCTAGTTGGCGGCTTAACGGAGGTGTAGTCAGCCCCGGAGGTTCATGCACGCATATGGGGTCACAGAGAGGGCAGTACTGGCTTGGATCTTAGACTGGGCCCCATACCAAGGAAGCGTAGACAAGCTCGCGACTTGGTTGTGCAACAAGACTAAGGTCTCTTATGGGAAAAGTGACGCACCTCTGTAGAGTGTAAGAATTGTGACAAGTTACTCCCTGTTCCGAGAAGGAGCTACAAACGTGGCAGGAAAGGAACTCCATGAAGTTCTGGTCAACTTGTGAAGGCTGTTGGACATAGTTTTCAGAATAGAAGCAACCTTTGAAGAAATGTTTACGAAAACCTGCATTGCCT
Organism: Avena eriantha; assembly: GCA_910589775.1. Classification (NCBI taxonomy): domain Eukaryota; kingdom Viridiplantae; phylum Streptophyta; class Magnoliopsida; order Poales; family Poaceae; genus Avena; species Avena eriantha. The sequence continues at coordinate 132,205,972 of OU342741.1, forward strand.
ACGACCTATGGTATGTGGCTATAGAGATAGTTCATCATACACTTATTTTTAGTGAATTTGCTGAGTACGCTCGTACTCAACCGTACCTTATTAACCCTTGCTAGGTCTTAAGCCATTGAAGACGACGTCAACATCAATGCCTGCTCAAGAAACCATCATCGACAACTAAAGTTCTTCAATAAAGTCAATGAAGTCCACATAGACGTCAACAGAAGCGAAGACTAAGTTCTTAAGTAGATAGAAGTAGATTCTCTAGCCATAAAACCTACTTCTATAGAGCATTGCAATAGCAGTAATGGCAAACCAAATAGTTTATATGCTAGTCGTAGTTACTAGATAGTTCTGAGTTATTACTTCTGGTTCTTCTTTGTAAGAAGTCCTTTCTCTCTCTTTAACCTAGAGTGTTCTCCAGATCTTTTGTAAAGAGACGAGTTGTAATATATAGTCATGTCTTGGACCTGTTGTGTTTCTGTTGTACCACTCTGAGGGACGTAATACTAGTGAACGGTGTTTCATTTGTGTTATGTCAACGACTATAGTGTACTACATCATTGAGTGGTATGCTGGGTCACCGTAGCTGGTATCAGAGCATATGCTTTGACCTTAGGATTAAAACCCTTTTAGGAAGATCTATAGGTCGGATAGGGACTGTAGGAGCCATCTTATCTGAACCAAAACTTGTGATGAATATCCACTTGAGGTTAATCTTGTCACACTTAAGTTGGATGTTCTTATCATCTTTCTTAAGGATTAGTTATATGTATTCTCTAGAGAAATGTTATTTTAGAGTAACTCTAAATAGGTATAACATCACTAAGATATCTTAAGTAAGTTATAATATCAAAGAATATTATGACTAAGATTAGGATATCATGTGGAGTAGTATTAGTGATGGAGTCTATATTCAGAATCCATGTGAAGTAGCAGAATCTTATCACTAGTTGATACCACTATACCATATAGGGTAGACCATTAGAGTATGTATAGATACAATTGGAAGAAAACATGTGGCATTTACTTGAGAATTCCATGTGATGGAGTAGAATTTTTTTAAGAATCATTAATGGTAAGCTAAGAAGAAGAGTCGTCATGGTGAGATTAGCTCTTTAATCATGATGACTGGGCAAAACTTAACAAGTTTATGGTGAGAATAACTATGAGACCATGATAAGTCTGCAATTAGGACAAGTACTTAGTAAATAATCTTGTAGTAATAGTAAGTGAAGACCAATGAAGGTCTATGATATAAGCCATAGGTGCCATAATATTACCATAATTTTTGGGATTAAGGTAGTAACTACAATTTTGTTAGTAGTTTTGAGAGATCATGTGAGGATAGTTTACGATAGAATGGAAATTTGGTTGGTTTTATTAGTCCTAAAACAAAGGTAAGTGGTTAGTCAAAACCAAAGTAAGACCACTTTGCTCAAGATTATCCAGTTGCAACTGAGCGAATTGGGTAAGTAATGAGACAAAGAGTAGTTTAACCCTAGGTGCTAAGTATCACAAGGTAAACCTATACTAGGAGGTGACATATACTACACAACTAAGCCTGAATTCTAGAGGTATTATACTCAACTACTATACTCCAGGCTTAGAATGATGTGTGTTATATGTACCACATTTGGATTTCTGGTTTTTCTTTGGATCTTCTTGTTTGACTAAGTCTATGCATGAAGTGGAACTTTATGGGCATATGCATGCTGTTTCATGGAGTTCATACTTGATGTACAGGTCTAGTGGGGAAAATAGGTTCGCGTGAGGGAGAGGCGAAATATCAATCCGATGAAGGGAAGGTGAAGGATCATGAGATGGGGCTGACACAACAAAAGGAGGATAGAGATCTAATTCCAAGGGAAGTAGAAATTCAAATGCCGCATTTAATTCCCAACGAAGAAGTTCTTTAGTATATGAAACAGAGAGGCAGGATCAATTCTATCAGGAGACTTTAAATAAAATGCCTGAGAAGCAACCTGAGGAATTATATCCAGGGGTTAAACTAGTGCAGTTCTTACAAACCAAGCCTTGGTGTTTTTCCATGGAAGAAGAACCTTTGGAGGTGGAAAATTGGTTAATGGATACATCTCAGAAGCTTAAAAGTGTGGGATGTAAGGATGAAGAAAAGGTGCGATATGCAACTTATCTATTGATCAGAACTGCAGGCACGTGTTGGGAGAAGTCAATGTTCACAACATTGGGAGAAGGTGTTAGTACCTGGGCTGAGTTCAAAAAGAAGTTTCATGAAGAATTTGTTCATCAGAACAATTGGAAAAGGAAGGAGGATGAAACCTTAGAAATGAAGAATCTTCCAGTTCTGAAACATGTACAGGAGTTTAATCGTTTGTCCAAGTACATTAGTGCGGAAGTAAACATGGAGGAGAAACGACAAAGGAAGTTCATAAAGGGACTACAAGCAGTTATGAGGATGCAACTTAGGATTGTGCGTACAAAAGAGTTTCAGGAATTATTGGATAGTTCACATATATCAGAAGGTGATGAGATTGTTGTACCTGAAGGAAAGAGGAAGAAAGTGCAAAAACAAACCACAACATGGCCAATCCACCTTTAATGTACAACACAAAGAAGAGATGTCATAATTGTGGAATTAGGGGCCACGTTATCAAGGAGTGCCCAAACCCCAAGATATTATGTTACCAATGTGGAGAACCTAGACATAGGATGATGAACTACCTAAACCGACCGTTAACTCATGGGTTGTTAACAGGAGGAATAGAACCAATAATGGGGCTAGCATCTAGTCCAAACATTCATCCTAATCCAATGAAAATAAATGCAAGAGCATTTCTAGGAAAGTGTAACAAGTGTGGAATTATTGGACACAAGAAATCTTGTTGTCCAGAACATGGGGATAAATATGGAACATCCGTAGGAGGAAACTTAACATCCCCTGGATCATCTTCAAACGAGGGTGTTATTGAAGAAGGTACATCTTCAGGAAAACAGAAGTTTGAGACCATGACTCAAGTCAATCGAAATGAAGCAAGTGATAAGTCAATACATTATTAGTTGTATAAGATGCTTCGCACATGCATTTAAGGAATCAGGGAATTCGTGTAAGGGAGTGATGAGTTCCGAGGATCAAGTTGAAGACTTGCATGAAGAAGGAAGCTGAATATAAGTAATATTAACACTATTTTGAAGGATGGATCAATCCCAACTCACTCTGAGCCGGCAATAAAAAAAGAAATAGTAACGTTGAAAAAGGTGTGGAGCAACATAAAGGAATGAACTTAAGTTCACTCCAAATAGGTGATGTTGCTAAGAAGCTAATGAAGTAGTTGTACCTAGTTCATCGAAGTATCATGAATAAGTGCAAAGAAGAAGTCTTTGGATAAGGGTGGTATTCAAGCTCTGACAACTCGGAGAGAATGCCAGTAAGAAGTCGAAAACCCGTAGTGTAATTCATACACCTAGGAAGATTCGCAGCTTGTATCCGTAGCTGGTATCCTAGTGGTGTAGTGAAGTAGGTCATCTTTGTGTAATTTAAAGAGTATAAAACTTGGCCTAAGTTAAGTTAGATCTAAGAAAGTATGAAATTAATGTTCGTCTTTCGAGACGCTTCGTGAAATCGGGCTTATCAAAGCGAAAGTGTCCAAAGGGTTAAAAGTAAGACATAGAGTTCTGGAAGAGTCATTTCGGAGATCCAACTGTGTGGGTATACCACAGATTCTTTCGTAAGACTTTATATAGGTAAGATTTAAGCTAGAGAGAGACCAAAACCTTAACTATTGGGTATTATATATGAAGTTTAGAGACCATTAGGAAACCCCAAGGGGGAGAGTAAACAATAAACACTGAAGTGTTGTTGTCTAACTTTCTGACTAAAGGTTCGAAAATAAGTACAAATGTATGGTGATATTAAGCCTTGTTCTCATAAGGTTATAAGAAATCATCTGTATAAAAGTACTCTCCAGAGTATGTCCAGATGAAAGATCGAAGGAGATATAACTGCTGGGGACTAGTTGTAAGGGGGAAACAGCTGGTAAGTTTTCCTTAAGAAGGAGGATAGCCTACCAAAATAAGTCCAGTGTCACTACAAGGAATATGTTAATTAGTGGCCCCTTATATTGGTCATAGAAATGTCATAGTAATTCATCTATGACCTTTCTATGACCGAAAACAGTAGGTCACATAGCGAGGGTCACTATAGACAGCTAACGACGTTTTTTTGAATTGGTCATGGACGTCTATGACCAAAATAGATGGTCATAGAGTCTATGACCAAAATTATGGTCATGGGAAATCTGCCTTGTCCATGTCAGCAATTCCTATGTGGCAGTCCTATGTGGCAGTAAATTCAGCCCGGTCCAGTTCTGACTTCTAAATGGGCCAATCCAATAACCTGGCCCATCTGCTTGGGCTGTGCCTATTTTGTCCAATATTTTCTACATTTATTATTATATTTAGAATTGGCCCCACCAGCCAGACAAGACCCACTTGACAGGTCAATTGGTATGTCCCACTTGTAAGGTCAACCTATGGGTCCCATTTGTTTGGTTATTTTTCAAATCCAACTCATCAGGTTACCGAGTAGGTCCCACTTGTCAGTTTTTTATTTAATTTCTGGATTTCAAGAAATCCAATGAATCAGATAAGTTCCTGGTACCACATGTTATTTTGGTTCCACACGTCAGTTTTCTAAATATGTAATAACAAATAATTTTATTCACATAGATCCGATAAGAAAAAATATTACACACAACATTCGAAAAATACATACAACAGCCAAACAAGCCAAGTTACATATAAACAGTACATATGAGGTTTTCAACAATCAAATATAACTTCAAATACAACTAGTTCTCAAATAACTAGCTCCAATGAGCTAGAAAACCTTGTTGGGAGTAGGTTTTTATCCGCGCTTCTTCATCATGCAGCTCTTGTACACCAACTTTGGATGGATGAAAGCAGGTATCTGCAGTATACAAATCAGAAAAATTAGGAATTGATAGAAATTTCTAGGATGCCAATGTACAAACATAAATAACAGTAGAACAGGCATGAGCCCACTGCTTAAATATGTTAGAGAAGTATCAGCATGTAGTGATAGAACCATCTGGGTTAACAAAGTTTATATTGCAATATTATAAATATCAGGGAGAACTGAATACTATTATAGCAGATCTCTCTTAGCATGGTGGTACATAACCAAATTCAACAAGATGGTATGTTCAAGGAAATCAAAACAAAGATGATAAACTGTACCTAATTGTACTACAAGTGCTGGTTAGAACATAGGCTCACAACTCTGAATAAGACAGGTTTAAGTTCCAGATTAGCTTTTCTATTTGGAGGTAAATGCTGCAATATATGAGGTAAAAAAACTTTAGAAGTTCAGAGCAGCTGCAGATTCCCAGAAAAAGAAGGATAGTTACTACAACTTAACCTTTGTTCATTAGGAAAGAACATTAACAAAATAACAGTATGAGTGCCTAAATGCATTGCACAGATAATAAGGGTGATTATACCAGGATGAAGTCGAATAGGTTGGCTTGGTCTACCTAGAGAAACTTGGCATCCCAGTCCTTGAGGTCCTCGAGGTCGTGGACAAAACACGCGAGCTCGGCGGTGGAGATGGCATTGCTCCCATTGAGTAGGTTGTACATACTACTCTAGATCTAGGCAACTTCCAACACGCCATTAGTAGCAATACAAACATGCACACAAACAAACACAACAAAGAAAATATTAGTTGAGATTTTGCAAAAGCCTTAAGACATTCAAGGCTTACATTGCTGCAAATGTGTAGTAATGTAACAAACAAGGATAGGAAAGCTATTTGAGAATTGAGATAGGATTGGTGTTCTGAAATAAAGACTCAACACTAATTACTAGATAGTAGATTTTACAACAGGAACTGTTGATAGACCAACTGCTAGTTGCCAGCACAACTTGGCAATCATATTAGACATTTTTTCGGAATCACAAATCTAGATAGTAATAACAGGAATTATAGGAACCATCAACCATAGTGCTTGTATTCCCTTTTTCACACAAAGTTAAGAACCATGCTCTAGAAGTGATGTCATATATTTATATTTAACCAATCAAAGTAACAAAGGCGTCAAGAAAATATTGGCTAATTAATTCAGGCTTGCTCCTATCCATCTCTATCAAAATTGTAACATGAGGACACATGCAAGGAGAAAAGGAAACCTATACTTCTACATATTTTTGATGGTATAAAAATAGATACAATCTTATGGCAAGATAGTTTCATTGCAGAACTAGCAAACCCTAATTAATTTAATCCTATTGAGAAAAAGGAGAAAGGGCAGAAGAGATGTACATGGGCCTCGTCCGTGAGGCGGAGAGGACGCGGCTGTCGGTGCTACGCCCGTGTGTATCGGAGCAGAGGAGGACTCATGTGTGATTAATGCGTGGTGACCTCGATGACGCGAGCCCTACTTCAGGCCCGGGGTTGCCAGATCTAAGGGACGCAACTGAGCTAAGCAGCAAAACCAAATCCATGCAAGCAGGTTAAGAAGCCAGATTCAAGTCAATTAGGGAGGAGCACAAATGGAATCAAGGTTCCTTACTATTTTGGGGAGGAGATGATGAGCAGAACTTGAGGCGTATAGGAAGGGAGGCGAAGGCGAGCATTTAGGCGGCCGGAAGGAACTGTGAATGATGGTTGTAGCATCTTGCTTGCTTTCATCCACGGTATCGACGCGGTGGGGTGAGCTGGATGTAGCGCCGGACACTGATTCCCGTGCGTCGACGAGCAAGACTACCTTGGAGCCGCCAGATCTTAACCCGCGTGGTGGCTTGCCATGGCATCGTGGTTCCTGGGGTGGCCACCGCCTCTGTCGAGCGAGGGGCTAGGGTTTCGGGTCGGAAGGTGATTTGGTGCGGTGAGGTGTAAGAGGTATGCGACGACGAAGAGAACTTCTGTGGTGGGGGAACGGGTGGTGGGGAGCAGAGAGAGGGAGCGGTGGCGGCGGCGGCGGGGTCTGGGATGAGGTGTGACGGCGTGGGGCACTAGGGTTTATTTTTTGAGGGAGACACTCGACCGAGAGAGGGAGGTTGTGGCGGCGGGTCAGGGATGAGGTGCGAGGGGCACGGGGGACTAGGGTTTGGGGTGAGGATGTTACGAAAATACCCCTCAGCACTTCTACATGGCAAGACTATTGGAACAAGGGTCTTTCGGTCATTCGAAAGTGAACAAGATTGGAAGGCGCGAGAGCGTTAGATGGATGTCACGTGAACAGTCGAAATCTGCTTTAGTGGGGTGATCTGTGGATAGTGTGATTCTCTATTGTGATTGGTTAGCTCTATCACTATGTTTTGAAATCAGCATAAGAAATTGAATAACGGTCCAAACAATGTAAAATTTTCATGTGGTGTCATATTATGTGACATATTTGCAAGGAAAAATACCAAACTTGGTCTATTGCAAACATCTCAAAAAAACCTTCACTGAAATAACCTATCACGTTCGAGGTTTCATGGCTTTCGGATCAAACGACCAATGTTTTGGCCAGAATCACAACATAGTTTGTGATAATGTGCCCATATTGTATACACATGTGCATCTTGGGATGGAAAACAATGTTGTAGGAGGAAGTTTTCCATTTGGTCGCACAAAAAATGCATTTTCCATTTTCCAAGTGCCAATAATGGGGTGTTTTTTGAAGCAACCAATAAATGGTTAATTCAAAATGCGACCACCATATTTTTTAAAAACATTAGACCACCTTACATAGAAAATGTCACAAGTAGGTTATCTCAAACCTTTCTGTTCATCCATGGTGAAAAAGAAAATTTTGTGCCAAATCGTTAGGAAGTGGGTCCGATTTGAACTACAGGTACATGATCTAATGCTCATGATTTTTTGTAAAAATCATTTTTAGACTCACAATATTATGTTTCTTCAGGTATCTGATGCAAATTTAGCGAGGATCATCCCCTATCTATGAACCTTTGTGCCCTCCGTTTTGACCATAGTTTGAAACGGGCATGAAAAATTCAAAAACGGTCCAAACAATGTAAAACCTTCATGTGAGGTCATATTATGTGACATATTTGCAAGGAAAAATACCAAACTTCGTATATTGCAAACATCTCGAAAAATCCTTCACATAAATGACCTATCATGTTCGAGGTTTCATGGTTTCCGGGTCAAACGACCAATGTTATGACCACAATCGCAACATATTTTGTGATAATGTGCCCATATTGTACACACATGTGCATCTTGGGATGGAAAACAATATTGCAGGAGGAAGTTTTCCTTTTCGTCACATAGAAAATGCATTTTCCATTTTCTGAGTGCCAAAAATGGGGCGTTTTGTGAAGCAACCACCAAATGGTTAATTCAAAATGCTACCACCATATTTTTCAAAAATATTAGACCACCTTACATAGACAATGTCACAACTAGGATATCTCAAACCTTTTCGTTCATCCATGGTGAAAAAGAAAAATTTGTGCCGAATCGGTATGAAGTGGGTCCGATTTGAACTACAGGTACATGATCTAATGCTTATCATTTTTTGTAAAAATAATTTTTATACTCACAATATTATGTTTTTTCAGGTATCTGATGCAAATTTAGCGAGGATCATCCCCTATCTATGAACCTTCATGCCCGCCGTTTTGACCATAGTTTAAAATGGGCCTGAAAAATTCAAAAACGGTCCAAACAATATAAAACCTTTCCGTGAGGTCATATTATGTGACATATTTGCAAGGAAAAATACCAAACTTGGTATATTGCGAACATCTCGAAAAAACCTTCACATAAATGACCTATCATGTTCGAGATTTCATGGCTTCCGGGTCAAACGACCAATGTTATGGCCAGAATCGCAACATAGATTGTTATAATGTGCCCATATTGTACACACGAGTGCATCTTGGGATGGAAAACAATATTGCAGCACAAAGTTTTCCTTTTCGTCGCACAGAAAATGCATTTTCCATTTTCTGAGTGCCAAAAATGGGGCGTTTTGTGAGCAACCACCAAATGGTTAATTCAAAATGCTACCACCATATTTAAAAAAAATATTAGACCACCTTACATAGACAATGTCACAAGTAGGATATCTCAAACCTTTCCGTTCATCCATGGTGAAAAAGAAAAATTTGTGCCAAATCGGTAGGAAGTGGGTCCAATTTGAACTACAGGTACATGATCTAATGCTCATGATTTTTTCCAAATATCATTTTTAGACTCACAATATGATGTTTCTATAGATATCCAGTGCAAGTTTTAGCGAGGCTCATCCCCTATCTCCATGCCCGCCATTTTGAACATAGTTTGAAATTGGAAAACTTGGAAACAGGCATAAAAAATTCAAAAATAGTCCAAACAAGGTAAATCCTTCGTGTGGTGTCATATTATGTGACATAGTTGCAAGGAAAAATACCAAACTTGGTATATTGTAAATATCTCGAAAAAACCTTCTCAGAAATGACCTATCATGTTCAAGGTTTCATGGCTTTCTTCAAGACAAACGACCAATGTTATGGCCATAATCGCGACATAGTTTGTGATAATATTCCCATATTGTGCATGCATGTGCATCTTGGGACGGAGAACAATGTTGCAGGAGGAAGTTTTCCTTTTTCTGATGGAAAGTCCATTTTCTATTTTCTAAGTGCCAAAAAGGGGCGTTTTGTGAAGCAACACCAAATGTTCAATTCAAAAATGGTACCACCCAATTTTTCAAAAATACTAGACCACCTTACATGAACAATGTCCCAACCGGGGATTTTAAAACCTTTCTGTCCACCCCTGGTGATAAAGACAAATGTCTGCCGAATCGGTAGGAAGTGGGTCCAGTTAGAACTACATGTACATGATCTAATGCTCATGATTTTTAGAAAAAATCATTTTTACCCTCACAATATGATGTTTCTTTAGAGATCTAATGCAAGTTTTAGCGAGGCTCGTCCCCTATCTTCATGATCGCCATTTTGACCATAGTTTGACACGTGGACATGACACATAGGCCAAACTGCTTAGTTGGCAGCCTAGTTGTCATGTATCAGCATAACGACCAATTAAATTGGTCATAGTCGTCCAAAGTTAAGGTCATGGACCAGCGATATTTATGTTATGACCAACTGGTTTAAGTAAGATATGACCTTCCTGACAAAAAAAGGTCGTAGTTTTTCAGGGTTTGGACCCTCCTAAATGGCCTACGACTAGTTGGTTCGAAATGGTCATAGTTCTATGACCAAAAAATTTAGGGTCATTAAGAAAAGGTCACTAGTCAACACATTTCTTGTAGTGTATACAGTAGTAGGAAAGCCTGATTCGAATGGACCAAATGTGCCCTAAACCAATCCTAAAGGGGATTGTAAGCATACACTCCAAGATATTGTAGTAATCTAAAACCATAGGATAAATTAGAAGTGATAATATATATGTTCAAGAATGAAAAGGATTCAAGGAAAAATATCTGGATATGGAATACTACAATTATTCCCAATTGTGATCACAATGGAATTTAATAATGGTGTGATCAATACAAGTCAACTCCTCATCCCGAAACGCAAGAGAGTACGAACTTTGGGGACGAAGTTTATTTTAAGGGGGTAGAGTCTGTAACACCCTAGCATTAGAGCTTATAAATATGCTGAACAAAGGTGTGTGCATTGCATGCATGCATAGAAAATCCTAGTAATTATCGCGCTTTTAAATAAAAACTTGTCAAAGAGATTGAAGCTTCTCTTAACTTGGTGCAACTGAAGTAGATCATCAAGTTGACTGCGATAAGTTTCAATATGACCTTTGTTAAAAACCTTATTTTGGGTAATATAATTTGATCTAAGGGTAGATCAAATGTAATAAAACTATGTCACAACACACTACTTAACAAGGAGTACTAGATCTCCTAGAGATCATTACATGGTATTCCAAACAACAACTCAAGGAGGAATACTTAATCTTCTAAAGATGATATCAAGGTATTACCTATAACAAACCCTGAGTACCAAGTTAAGTATGTAACTTAAGTAAAGAAAACTTTATAACTAAGTCTTGATACACTTGATTGCCATAGTGATACCTACCATGGGTATCATGGTAGTTCTTAAATATCAATTCTTATCACAAACAAAGTATAATGGAAGATAAGCCAAGACCATGCATCTCATACTCTTAGTGTCATGTAATAGTTAACAATCCTATTTAACCAAGTCCTAGTGTCATTAGATCATCCCTACTGAGTGATAAATTCTTGACCTAGCACTTATTAACCCTTAGCTTTGACCTATTATATTAACCTTCCAAAGGCCAAAAGTAAGCTGATAAGAAGAAGGAACTAGATAGGGTGGAGTGTACCATCATCAATGGAATGCGATCCTTAGTGGAGATCAAAGCATTTAATGTTGGAGGAATTAACTCACTCATGAGTTAACTAGAATAAGTATTTAAACCCAAGAGTTTAGATTAGACATTTAGAAGCCCAAGCTTAGATTGATCCAATTATGGTGATTATTATTCTCAAGTCACTAGAGAATAGATGACTAGGTGTTGAAGAAGAGTTGTGAGTATTCCAAAATAGGTAGAGCCCTAGTAAGCAGAATCATCTAGCTTGATTATGAGAAGTCAAGCTAGAGTTGAAGGAATTATGTAATATGAGTTGAGTTGAGTAGTTGGACACATAGTGCTTTAATGAAGCTAATACAAGAAAAACCTTGTATTATGGGAGTAGTACCATCCCTATTCTAGAGGATTGATATCACATGTGATATATTTAGAGGGAACTGTAATCTTGTAAGCCTTGGATATAGTTGCAAGATGGAATTAAAGGAATTAATGGATGGAGTTAGAAGTAGCTACATTGATGAGTTCATCAAGGGTAGTTTAGTATTGGAAGTTATATATAGAAGAATGGAGTATTGTTGAAGTGTCATGAACATGTCATCATATGATGATGGATTTGGTGGAGTCAGATGATTGTCTTATTCAGGAAGATTTGATCTTTGTGAATAAGATAAGAGATATATATAGAGTATATTTAGAAAAGTAATTCCTTATCCAAGATAAGCTTAGTGAAGTGTTGAGGTAAGAATTCTTTAGAAACCTTTGGCTAGCTACACATGCAGCCATGACAAGACCATGTCTATCTCTTTGTTCTAAACCCTAGAATAAAGAGAGTAGTTAAACCAAATCTTATTTTAAGGCAACCAATGGATTATATCTCTTAGTCAAATAAAATGTCTAAGAGATAAGTAGAGTACCAGTTGAGAGTTTATGGAAGAAAGCCTTGTTTACTTTATTTTCTTAAACCCTGATAAAGAACCTGATCTCATAGAACCATCAAGGTCACATTAGGTAAGTATTTTGTGGTAATTTTAAACCTTACAAATCAAGTAGAATTGGATTTGGCAAATCACCAAATATGGAGGACCATGAAAATTATACCACGCATTATGAACCACTAAGATTACTACCATCTTATGTATATAGATAAATCATTTATAAAGATAGTAGGAACAATATTCTATATACATCAATACACATCTCAAACTAGTACCATTTAGATTATCAAGTGAAATTAGAATAATTTCTATAAGATCTTCTAATAGGAAGAAAATCCCTAAAACCCTAATCATTATTAATATTTCTTAATGGAAAGGACTTTTAATATAACGGATATATTTTGTTGCCAAATAAGAAATTAAGAGAAGATGATTATAAATTCTACAAACAATAATACTCATGGCTCACAAAGTTTCTGCACATGTTAAACTGTTGTAGAAATCATATTTGAAATGAAATTGTGAAAAACAGGAATAAAAATGGAAATAGAAGAGGAAAAGAGCTGTCTGCGGAACCAGCCCATGGCCTATTTGTTTCTGTGCTATTTGTCGCTCGCGAGCAGCTAGAGAAAACCGCTTCGCAACCTTTGCAGCAGCCCACGTCGGCCCATGTGTAGCGCACCTAAAGCACGTACCGATTCGTCGTTCTTTTCCTATTTTCTTCCTTTCGCCAGAAGGCAGCAACGGCGAAGCAGCTCGGTGGAGCTCCGCCGACCGCCCGATCGGTCATCTCGGCGCTGCGATACGTGCTGCCGCTTACCTTGCCTATAAATAAGCCCTATGCCACAGGAGGAACCCCGCTGTGCCCTATTTCTTCTCTTCCTCTTCTTCCCGCAGAGGACGCTGGAACCCTAGCTTCGGTTCTCTTCCCGTCCACCATTCCCGAGCTCCGCTGACCTTCCTGAGGGCACCGTTAGACTCGTCTCACTGTCCTCATTCTTCCTAGCCAAGTCGTGGAAGCAGGCAAGATCCGAGTCGAACGAATCGACCTATCACCTCCACCGCCAACAGACACCGTTCATCGTCGATTCCCGCTGCTACAGTGCTCCTCCGGTCTCTCCATCATGCTCTACAGCTTCAGGGTGAGCTAGCCATGCTTGCACACCTCTTTGATTCTATCCTTGCTTCCTGGTTTGATCTACCACCGGATTCTGCCGTTGGCCGCCACAATAAGGGGTCGTCGTTGTGACTCCGGTGAACAAAATTGGGCGGCGGTACCACCCCTAGGATCGCCTTGGTCTACTCTGCCGCGTAGTACCCTTTAATTTGCCCCGAAACCTCTCGATCGATGGATTGATCATCCACCTAAGGGGATCGAGCTAGAGTGACGTCAGCGTGACGCCCAGCTGATGTCATAAGGCCATTTTACTTATTTTTTTTAGTTCTGGTAATGACATGGCCACTGACTCCACTAGTCAGTGACCTAGGGTGTGTTTAGGGCAGTATAAAAAGTATTCTTCAGTTAAAATTCAATAAGAAGTGAATAAAAAAAATAAGCTTATATATAAATACATTTTAGGAATTTAGGAAAATAGTTAAATCTTAAAAATTGAATATCTTTTGTTTTATAATTCAAAAATATATATATAATATATCAAAATGTTCATAAAAATAAACTTTATATTATAAACTTATTATCAAATATTATTGTGTTAATTATTTAAATAAATATTATTTTGTAAGTAATAATACTTTGAAAACTAATATTTTAATATTAGTAAATAAGAAAAATATAATTAATATACCAAAATTCTTGTAAAAACAAAATCTACACTTACCAACTTGTATCAATTTTTTTGTATCACTCAACTAATGTTTATTATTTATTTAAGTATTTATAAAGTGATCAAACTTTTAAAATTCATATCTTATTACTTAAAAATCACAAAAATGCTTATAATATATCAAAATAATCACAAAAATGTAATCAACACACTAAAAATATAAAATCTCACTTTTGAAGTAAAAGAAAAGGTAAAGGTTTAATAGAACTAGTTGAAACACTTTTATTTTATTTTAATTCATTAAAATTATATAAATCTTTATTATTGCTTTTAACATTAATTTTTTAAATTCTAAAAATGTAACCACAACATCAATTGATGTTTAAATGAAGTTAACATAAGTCTAACTATTTTAGGAAATATTAAAAGTAAACCTTGCATACTTTTTCTAAAGGCCTAATTGATTAATAAACTTGCTTAAGCAATCTTTTAGATATCATGTTCCATTTGAGTGCTTTAGTATTCCTTGATACCTATCGTTTTTACTTATCGTCTCACACACTCACAAGCCTTCATAAGAAGCACAAGTGTGAAATAAGTATAAAAGTGCAACACATTCTAAAGATATCACCACAAGCTTACAAACCCTAGATTAGATACCAATATTCCGGGGATTCGCGTTTATCAAACTTCATTACATTACTTATGCATAATTGCATCTTGATTCTTTAAACATTTGTCCTTACCGGACCAATGATTGTTGTTCACAGAATTTGGATCTTCTAGTATCTCGAAGACCGTGAGTGCATAATCTTGCAATCACAAAAGGCAAGTTCACAACTTGCTCATGTCCTTTGATTATTTTCTATGCTTGTAACTCAACTCTGTTATCACCTGCATTTCAAAAAGGTTAGAAAACAATATTTTCATAATAATATGATTATGGATTATTTACCAGATGGTAATAATCTACTAATATAGTTCTAGTGGTAAAGGAACATAATATCTAGGACTTAACAACCAATGTCGCCAGTGATTCTAGCGTCGTATATTATGCGTCAACCATAAGACTTGGAATGGGACGGGAAAGTCAGCTGTATCTTCTCCCTTTCATATGGAGGCAAGATGACCTTATCGTGACGTTGGGATTCTCGATATGGATCCAACATATGGGTGGGCACCCTTAGGCCCCATGATTTTGGTGTCTAGATTATTTATGAGTGGCTGCCAAAGGTATGAACCTCCAGGGGCATCACCAGCTCATAGAGTCTCCGAGAACTCCCCATGGTTATAGCTTGCCCTAGTTGGCGGCTTAACGGAGGTGTAGTCAGCCCTGGAGAATCGTGTAGACATATGGGGTTATGGAGAGGGAATTACTGGCTTGGATCTTAGACTGGGCCCCATACCAAGGAAGTGTGGACAAGCTCGCGGCTTGGTTGTGTAACAAGGCTAAGGTATCTTATGGGAAAAGTGACGCACCTCTGTAGAGTGTAAGAATTGTGACATGTTACTCCTTGTTCCTGGAAGGAGCTACGAACGCGGCAGGAAAGGAACTCCATGAAGTTTTTGTCAACCTGTGAAGGCTGTCGGACATAGTTTTCAGAATAAAAGCAACCTTTGAAGAAATGTTTATGAAAACCTGCATTGCCTACGACCTATGGTCTGTGGCTATAGAGACAGTGCATCATACACTTCTTTTTAGTGAATTTTCTAAGTACACTCGTACTCAACCATACCTTCTTAACCCTTTCTAGGTCTTAAGCTGTTGAAGACGACGTCAACATCAATGCCTACTCAAGAAACCATCATCGACAACTAATGTTCTTCAATAAAGTCAATGAAGTCCACATAGATGTCAACCGAAGCAAAGACTAAGTTCTTAAGTAGATAGAAGTGGATTTTCTAGCCATAAAACCTACTTCTGTAAAGCATTGAAATAGCAGCAATGGCAAGCCAAATAGTTTATATGCTAGTCGTAGTTACTAGATAGTTCTGAGTTATTACTTCTGGTTCTTCTTTGTAAGAAGTCCTTTCTCTCTCTTTATACTAGAGTGTTCTCTGGATCATTTGTAAAGAGTCGAGTTGTAATCTATAGTCATGTCTTGGACCTACTGTGTTTCTGTTGTACCACTCTGAGGGATGTAATACTAGTGAATGGTGTTTCATTGGTGTTATGTCAACGACTATAGTGTACTACAACATGAAGTGGTATGCTGGGTCACCGCAACTAGTAATTGAAGGAAATAGATACTTGATAGTATTTGCTTATAACTGTATTACTTCCATACAAAAGGGTCTCATACCTGCACAAAAGTGGGCTAAACTTCCTACTAGTTTATAGAAGAATTCGTCAGCATTTCATCTACAAAAGCCATTCTTTAGTCTGAACTTAACTATTTTACACTAAAGAAACTACAGATCTCCACCAGAAAAGTTGGCTGGTCAATTGCCTTGAGAGGTCATAAGTTCTTTGATCATTTAACCCAAACTGATCTGTTTCCTTCCCGCCAAACTACGAGAAATCTACATCGTCCATGCACGACCGATTTGCGTGCGCCAGTTCTGGTTCAGTTGTACCATCCGCGCCGCTGCAACGATTTCTTTAAAACTGAAATTCGGCATTGTGTTCTTGGGATCATAGGTCCGTGTGAACTAGAACCTGAATTCCGGCGCTGAGATGATGCCTGCCGCCGGCTTCGGCTGTCAAACAATCCAGCATGCTGAGTGTAGACGCTTGGTCGCCGCCACGGTACGGCCTTTGACGGTGCGTTGGATGCAGCGTCTTTGCCACACACGGCGTGTTCCCAGCCTCCCCCACTGCGGTAAGGTAGGCCACGCTGAAGCGTGGACACGAGAGTTCCTAGACCTTGGCGCTACCCTGTTCGAAGGTGTGTACCCTTGGCGGCATGCTCTCGTGAACGATTTTATACGTACCTTGTTCCCACTGCCTAGAGCATGCCCTAATGCCGCCGCGCGATTTCTCCACATATCTCTCTTGGCCCTGCTTGTCGCATCCGCCGCCGGCGACATCGCCGCCTAGGCCGATTCGGCACATTCGAGGAAATCATCCGCCTGACAGGGCAATGGGAGGCCAGCCTTGAAGTATAGCTTCATGGCCTGCCTTAGAAAGGCTAAATACCCCAGTTTCGGCGGTTGTCGCGGCGGCGGTGGTGGCTGCTTAGGCGGGGCCATGTTTCCCTAGGTGGTGCGGCGCAGAGGAGCTGCGCAAGGTGAACTGTGGTTTGTCGAAGAAGGGGAGTGAAAGATTAACAGTAGGTTTGGACTACGGGCACGCGTCAAAATAACCATCTGCCATTTCCTTAGAGGGTAATAATTCGACACTCGTTGCATTAACCGCTCAATATTTATTTCCCTTCTCAGCATAATAGAGCGAACGTATTAAAAAGATCGGTCGTGGCTATCCACCTCATCGGACAATGTACCAGGACAGGTAGGAGACCGGTTTTCATTTTAGAAATGTTGACGACTGTGCCCTTATGTTTATACGATATTAGTTCTACTCCACTGTGTACCATCGATTGTAGCAACACCATCAGAAATAGGGGATGACGACGTGGCGTGTTTTCTTTTTTAAAGGGCATCAGAAACAGGGGATGACAATGTGGCATGTTTTCTGACTAGTGGGCCTGCCTCCTCCACCTTCGACGGCACGCATCCCAAGTTCAAGGGCTAGTGCCGCCCACCAACACATTATTGTGCAATTTTCCATGTGGAACCTGAATTCCGGCGCTGAGCTGATGCCCGCCGCCGGCTCCGGCTGGCGAACATAGAGAATTCTGAAAGAAGCTACTAAAAATAAATACTTTGAATTCTGAAAGTACTAAAATTAAATACATTACAATTTTGTCTGAAAGGTAATACGCATACTGCTGATCGAAATAATATAAATGTAGTACAAATTCCTACTTCGAAAAATACAATGCAGATAACCTAGGATTCTCCCCTATATTTTTCGTCATCGTCGGCTCCCGCGTGCTGCAACACATGTTCAGATAACTCTCTACGTCTGCAATGTGCTGCCAGTATCTCGTCCAGAGGGTAAGGCCTCGGTGTATGTTCCAGACTTAAGCCATACATTACCATTGTT
Source organism: Avena eriantha (assembly GCA_910589775.1). Lineage (NCBI taxonomy): Eukaryota > Viridiplantae > Streptophyta > Magnoliopsida > Poales > Poaceae > Avena > Avena eriantha. Next base: position 132,224,101 of record OU342741.1, read on the forward strand.
GGTTCCTCTTCCCAGGCTTGAACCTCATGATCGTACAGTCTAATATAATTCCTGTAGTATACGCAACCGGGTTTGACTGTGGGGTGTAACCTTGTGTCAATGGAGATAGACCGATGGTAATCAACAAAGAGGGCACGACTTCCAATGTCACCGACGGCCTCGAGAGAGCGGTTCTCCGTGTCCACCCGGTACAACACCGGTTGCCCTTTCACGAAATCCCTGTTCAACACAAGAAGCAGTACACCATCTGACTCAACTAGGTAAAAATTGTAGGTTCCGCGTACTTATTCAAAGACTAGGGCTGCAATTATTTTGGCCATCGTGACAGTGCTTGCGTGCTGCTCTAACTGGATGTTGGTTGACATGATGTCTCCATTCTCAAGTAATGCATATACTTCCCCTCAGAATGTCGTCATGCAGACCAGAAGCGTATCAGGAGGTGGCGAATACAATCCTTCTCCAAATGATTCATTGATTTGCCCCGTTGGGGTGCACTCATTGGCCCATGCAATATGATCTGGATAATAAGTGCAAACGAACACCATTGTCAGGGACTTTGTCACGACGATAGATTGCAGAAGATTAGATGGTATGTGTGCTTCAAACTCAGTGTTAGACTTATGAGTGATTGGGTTTAGAAGCCAAATCTGGTATGGCTCCACCCTCTGAGCAAGCACGATGACGCCACGAGAAACACCAATGAAGTAGAATATTTTGGAAGAAGAGGGCATCAGTTAGCACTAAGATGTTTATAATGGAAAATACAAATAAATGAATGTTATATATATCGGATGTTAATGTGAACCTGTGATGGACGTCCATTAGATTCGTCCTGAAGCAACGACTAGTGGCGAGGTTGAGGAAGGTGAAGTCGCCAACGTCTAGAAGTGTGTGATCTATCATGATCCAGTTGTTGTGATGGAATTCGGGCACCTTTAAAGTGCGGCGCCAATTGGTGCAAACTTCCCGACAAGCAGTATAGGTGTGGTCGTACTCCTCTTTATCCAGCAAGTAGTCGGCGATCTTGCAAAGTGGGTCGGCTAGGAGATCGGACCAGTTCCTCTTCATCCGGCTACTAGCCATGGCTTACGTGCGGGAATGTTTTAATCGAGGAAGAAAGAAGAACTACCACTGCGAGGAGAAGAAGAAGAGGAGAACATACCAGGGATACGAAGTGGAACTGCCAGTACGAGGAGACGACAGAGAAGAAGCGGAACTGCCGCTTCAAGTTTGGATCAACGGGCTTTTTTTCGGAACTAGCATGTGAACTAGCCATGCACTGCATGCAAGTTTTGTTCAAATAGACTAACATGTGGGACCGGCTAAAAATGCCGTGTAGTGCTACCGTGCATAGTGCGCTGACAGGTGGCATGTTTTCTGACTGGCGGGCCCGCATCCTCCACCTTCAATGGCATGCGTCCCAGGTTCGAGGGCTGGTGTCACCCACCAACACATTATTGTGCAATTTTCCATGTTTTGTCGCAACCATCTCCGCTCCGCTCTGTTCCTCTACTCCTGCTGCTGCCACTCTGTTTAGTCGTGCACCGCACTTTTTGTCCCCTTGGGCCGTCGTCTTCCCGCCCTCCCCTCCCTACCATCCCCTCCCCTCCCCTCCCCTCCCTGCCATGTCTCCTTGCCTCCCTCCACCACCCAGGTGCGTCTGGAAAAAAAAAACGAGAGTCGGCCATTGGGTTAGGCGTCCAACGACACTGGTGATCTGGATCCCGCTCGGAGATGGATCCTGCGAGGCTTGAGAACACGGAGATGGGTCCTGCGCGGCTGGAGAGCACGGAATCCCCTTCAAGTCTAGAGAGCACAGAGGAGAATGAAACAGGGGAAGAGGAAGTAGGGTGCAGAGCTTTGGAGGTATGGATCTCGGAGAAGGTGTCGTGCGTCCACATTGAAGGGTAAGAACTGTGATTCATTTTCTGCATACCCCAATTAGCGTTTCTAGTCTCGTGGTGATGGCAAGGATATGTGTTGGTAACCACATGACATTTGTATAGCTTGTCCTTGAGCATGATGCTTTTTCAAGCAAGCATGAAGACACTGAAATGTGTGGCGGTGCGGATGATGATGAGAAAGCATATCCAGACATGGCTACTGACCCTGATAGGATGGAGAGTAGGGAATATTGGTTGATTCAAACTTTCATCTTGAATATAGGACTGATGAGGAAGAGGAATGTGAAGATGTGGAAATGGGATGTAGATACGACGACGAAGACAAGGATAGGCCAGTGATACACTTTGACAGGGACAATCCTACAATTGATGTGGGGACTGTCTTTGAGAATGTGGAGGACTGCAGATATGCAATGGCAACCTATGCAATCAGAGTTGGGTTCGAATTTATCATTGAAAAGAGCAACCAAAAGATATTTTGGGTGCATTGTAGGGAAAGTAATGTGTGTAAATGGAGATTACATGCATCTCCAATGCGGGGTAGACACCAGTCTCAGGTTGCAATAGCTACATTTAGTTTCAGTGTTTCTCATATTTATTCTGCTGATAACTAGCTCTGAATTATTTGGATTCTTATCGAATGCAGATCAAAGTGAAGGAACAACAAGTAACTCAGCAGCAAAATGTGCCCTTGCCACGGCGGCCACAACCACCAGTCACCGCCACCACCTCTCGTCACCAGGAATTGTTGGCCGCGGCTGCACCGTTGCCTCCACATGTCAAGGCCGCCGCTGCGCTGCCGCCTCCACATGGCAAGACTGTCGCCGCACTGCCGCCTCCACATGGCAAGGCCGCCGTTGTGCCGCCACCGCCCAAGGATGCACCTGGGGACAACATTAACAATGATGATGATGACAACCCAGATAACTGGATCAACACTAGCATCACGGATTCTTTGTTCATGCCAAACATGGACAAGCCCTACCATGTTGCCAACGACCCAAATGCTCGTACCAGAACATGCACGCGTCTAGACTTCCATGGTACCCTAGAGGAGACGCCGCCGAATGCTGGTGCCGCTGGTCCTTACAAAGGCGCCTAGGGAATCGTTTTCAGCCCCACCACACTCCATAAGGCGGCGGAGGAGCAGATGGCTCCTAATGTCGAGATGAAGAAGCATCCCAAGAGAACCAAGAAGAATAACAAGCAGTCTTTGAGCGAGCCGGGTCCGAAGAGGCCCCGGGCTCAGGACGACCCATTAACACAGCCCCCTGAGGGCACCTTGACCAGGGTTCACATAGCTGGTCAACCGATTCTGAGTGAGTAGCTGATCAAAAATGCAAGTGGAGCGATGTCTAACCTGCAGCATGTTATTCTATATCTAGAGGAGTGCCTTCTTAAAGAAGCAAATCCATCGTACCATGTTTTCACGGTAAATGTTCCAACGGGCGCGGGCTTCGTCGATAATGCCCCCGCGGATATCTTCTTCATATTGTATGAGGACATCTTCAAGCTTTTCCATGGCAAGCGGATGAACTATAACTTGGTCCGCCTATACGCGCTCCATCGGGCGATGAAGGTCAACAGAGAGAAGACCCATGGCGTCGCGATAGTGGACCCTACTTCATGCGTGATAGCTAGTTGGTGAATCTAGTGACCCGGGCCAGCGCAAGGAACTACCTCCAAAATTTGATGGTGGACAACAAGAGTGGAAAAGAGCTTATTTTGCCTTTCTTTCCCGAGTAAGTGCACACACTCGCTCGTCGCCGTAACTTGTCCTTTCTTAGTTTTCGGTTGCTCTTTTTCCAACATTGTTTCATTTCAATTGTTTTGCGCAGAGACAAATACTACACACAGATCCTCATAGACCCGAGTTATTCGCTAGCCACTTACTTGGACTCGGGGAGCGAGCAAAATAAGAAAGACTACACCAACATAAGGAGTCTTCTAGATGACGCTTTCGAGTTATACGCCGAAAATGGAGGCGAATTCAAGAAGGGGGCGGAAAATTTCAGGGATGGCAGACACGTGTTCAAACACGTAATGAAGTTCACCTGCGTCAAGCAGCCGGATAACAGTGTTAAGGAGGCATACTACGCCCTCCATCACCTGCGGGCGATCGTCCGGGATGCACACATCATTACGTTGCCATCTAGTCTCCGAGCATGGGCTGAAGCTGAGACAAGAATGGACGATGATGAACTTAAGGATGACTTCTTACGCATCCAGCAGATTGCGACCATCATGCAAGAAGATGTCATCACAAGCGGGGGCCTTATCCTGCAAAAGAGCGTTCAGTAAGCGCGAGATCGAAGCACGGCTCGTGGCGCAGGGTGACCGTAGGACATGGACAACGAAATACGGCTACAAACCGTTCCCGGCGCCGTGTAAAACAAAGTCTTCATGATGTAGTGTTCCTAGCTAGCTAGCGCTCAGCCGGTTTGTGTATCTCGTGTGTGTGTGTGTCATAAACTTTAACTTGCCTTAGCTCGAAACGGTCGTTGTTGGACTTTGTTTACTTATTACCATATGTATGAAACTTAATAGCTTGCCTTAGATCGAAACCTTCTTTTTTGTGGAGATGCATGTGATAACCTTTTAATTATTTTTGTTGCATGATATAGTACTTATATGCCTTGTGTATAGAGATGTCGTGCTACGTGGTGTTCAGAGGGAGGGTCCCAGGAGTCTACGACGAGTGGGAGGATTGTCATAAGCAAGTGAACAAGTTCAGTGGCAACAGGTACAAAGGGTACCCGGCGAGAGAGCAGGTGTAAGCTAGGTGGAGGAACCACCTGCTTGGAGAGCAGAGAGACAAGAACCAGATGAAGACCTTGATGATTGTGCTCCCCGTCTTGCTCATCACCGCCATTGTGGTTGTACTCTACTCGGTCCTTTAGTAGTTTAGGACTTGGCTAATGATCATGATGATCAACTTGTTGTAATGTGTAATGTATGAGAAGATGAGATCAATTTGTTCTAGACTTGTATAATATTCGGGCACTTGTCACTTTGTCGGGTTATAATTGAGATGATGATGTATAATTCTAGTGGTATTATTATCTTTTTTTTACACTGTTCTGTATCTGTATAAATACCTGTATATGTACCTGTATAAATATCTGAGAGCCCTGTATTGTGTATACCTGTACGAAACACCAGTGGCGCATTGTTTTAGTCATCCAGTGGCACATATATTATCAGTGGCGCATTTGGCTATATGCGCCACTAGTACAATATCAATGGCGCATATCTTAGGTGTGCCACTGGTGGGCCTATTATTAATGGCGCATATTGTATATGCGCCATTGATATCTAATTATCAGTGGCGCAACACTAGTGGCGCATTCCATATGCGCCAGTGATAGCAAAGAATATGCTCCACTGATAGCAAAAAATATGCTCCACTGATAAGAAATTTTCCACTAGTGGAAGAAACACGACTGCCCTAATACTTCTTTAAGTGATAAAATTAGACCGGCGACAACCAAGTAGATTGCTGCTACTGTACTTGACTAGGTGAGGCATGATCATAACACTGGACCTGCTAAACTTAGAGCAAAGATTAGCAAAAAGTTTAACGTTTTGATTCCTTACCACAAAGTCTTTGATGGGAAGGAGATGGCTCTAGACTTCATTCAAGGCAAGTGCAATGACAGTTTTCACATGTTGTATAGTTTCAAAGCTCATGTAGAGAAAACATCACCTGGTAGTGTTGTTGACATCGATTACGAGGTTGTGAAAGGAAGAGAAAAGGTCTCGAGGGGGCCAGGTATAAGCAGGCAGATAAGATATGCTTCAGGAGATGTTTTTCTGCCTGAAGGCATGCTGGAAGGGGTTCCTAGAAGGCTGTAGGCCATACTTGGTAATAGGCGCAACTTCTTTAATAGGGAAGTTGAGGGGACATGTTTCTTCTGCTTGTGCTTTGGACGTGCATAATTGGCTTCTACTAGTATCTTATGTTGTTCTTGAGGGTGAATTAAATGAAAGCTAGACATGGTTCATGTAGAGACTACGGGCAGTAATTGGTCACTCTGAAGGCTTAGTGATACACACCGGTGCATGCGAGGGTCTTGAGAATGCTGTTGATGTTGTGTTTCCTAGGGTTGAGCATAGGGAATGCATGCGGCACCTCGCTAGTAACTTCACAAAGAAGTTAAGAGGAAAGATCTTTGAAGAGGACTTGCGGCGATCAACATACACATACAGTCCAAGCACGCATGCTACTTACTTGCAGAACATGCATGTAGTGCCAAAGGTGAAAAAATACCTTGAAGAACATCACACCAAACTATGGGCTATAAGCAAGTTTGGTGAGTTAAGCAAGGTGGATTTTGTTTGCAATAATTTGGCAGAGAGTTTCAATGATAAGATTTCGAGCATGAAGACACTTGGAATTGTTATTTTGTTGGATGCAATAAGACAGTGCATAATGGTGAAGATAGATTTAAGGCAAAGAATTTGTGCAAGAAATTTTTTACGCCATAAAATAGTTCCAAAGGTGGTTATGTTACTGAATGCAAGAACCAGGGCAATGAGAACGATAAAGATGAGGATGGTCAGAAGTTCCATAACATTGGCTGGGGTTGATGCTGAATACAAGTGTGGAAGTGAACGTTTGTACACTATAGACATTGGAGGCAGTGGCAGATTACTAGTCTACCATGTCACCGTGCAATTTACTTCATCTTAAAGCTTAGAGGTAGCGAAGCTGAAATAGAGAACTATGTCGACAACTATTTCTCCATGGACAAGTTTGCTACAACTTATGTAGGAAACGTACCACCTATGGCTGATGAAAATGATTGCGAGATTGTCGATCCAGGGTTCAAACTTCAACCACCAGTTCTTAGAAGGCCACATGGGAGGCCTAGAAAGCTAAGGATCGAAGCCTCCACCGATAATGGTTCAAGGCTGGGAGCTAGGAAAAGGAAATGCAAACATTATGGCGAATTCGGCCATATCAAGAGGTTGTGCAAAAACCCAGTTACACATTATATTGTCCCTGTTCACACCCTAGTGGCAGAAAACGAGGCTTCTCAGCCAGAACTAGAGGAAGAGCAGTGCGAAGATGAAGAACTTGAGGAAGTAAAGCAGGTGGAGGAAAACGGTGATGAGCACTCGAAGGAAAACATACGTAAGCAGCCAATTTATGAAGAAGTGGAGGTGCCGGCGAGAAAAGGTTGTGAAAAGAAACAAAAGGGTAAGCAGAACGGGGAGGAAAGGGCAAATAATGGAGGTGTATTAGAATATTAAGAAGTTGCAGGGGTGATTGAGGATTTTCATGAGGATCTTTCGGCTAATTGCAGGAGAAATAATAAATCCCCGCCAATTTCATCTTTGTACGATTCTCCAGATGAACGGTAAGCTTAAAAATTGTTTTATTTGCCATTTTATCATTTTTTATCCTCATCAACTATTGCTTAATGCAGCGTGGGCTAGCAGACTAATAAGAGGAGCAGAAAGATGCGGGCACAGTAACGTCGTATGTTGAATTATATCATTGAAACTAAACTAGTCGTGTCGTCTTTATTTATATCTGGCGCCTGCAACGTGTCTGTGATGGGGTCATGTGGATTAGATTACAATTTTTTAAATATTATCCCATCTCCTTTGGCGCACTCCAGAATTATGGCTGTGCCATCAAGTAGCAGAGTCAGCGTATTGTCCCATCAGATGTAAACGCAATGACTTTGTTTATTCAGAATTTGACAACTTTTGATTAGTTTGAAAGACAGATAAACCTAAAACATGTATCTAGACATGTTTTGGGTATAGATGCATTTAAATATCTAAAAAAACTAAGTCAGTTATATCTGGGCAGGAGTAGTACACTATTACAACACGCTCGATCCCTTCTCCTCTGGTGCACTCCAAATTGTGGCTGTGCCATCAAGTGTTGGGAGCAGAGTCAGCGTATTGTCCCATTTGATATGTTAGGAACGCTCGAACTTTCTTTTCAGGATCAGACGAGTTTCGACTGGTTTCAAAGACAAAGACAACTAAAACATGGCCAACATATATAGATTATGACGATAATCGACTATGACTCAAGTGACCCAGATCCAAAGAGGGCATTAAGATATTGTGCATAGATTTAATTTATGCTTAAGTGGCCTTAATCGACTATGATGCTCCCGCAGTCTCCATCATCGACGATGTTGTCTACGTCGCCGCCAACCTCCTCCTCGTCGGAATCGATGCTGACGTTCTCGGCAGCGTTCCACCTCCTCATGGATTCTTCACGGCGTGCCGCATCGATAACGGTGGAGGTCGTACGCCCATGCACTGCCCAGAAGCGCTGCCTCCCTTTGGGGTCGCGTAGATCCGGGTGGATCTCCCGCCGATGGGTTCCGCACAGCTCAATCAATGTTCTTGAACAACTTTTGCCAATACGCACTCGTGCGCGAGTACAATGCCATTGCCTTCTTCCGCTCCGGTAGCTGGCAGCGGCGCTCCTCGATCTTCCTCGCCAACGCGTTGCGCAAGAGTGACGCGATACGAACCCCAGCGTAGCTGAGATCGAAGCCGTCCGGAAGCCTCACGAACGGCAACGAGGCGAACATCTGAGCCTCATGCAAGCTGAGTTTGGGTCTCTCCCTCCCATGGCGATGAAGGAACACGAACTGAGCTTCGGCCCCGAGGTTAAGGGGATAAGGGCAAGGACGTAGGCCCAGTGTGGTTGCCACTGCCAATCATTTCGCAGAACAGACTTCTCGCGGATCGCCCTCACGAAGGACATCCTTATCGTCCACACACCTCGATCCAACGGCGCCTAATAATCGGGGAACGGGTCTTCTAGAAGCCCGGAGCGGTTGCTGGTTAGCTCTGCGTCCTGATTGTTTGTGGCCAATGGCTGTCGTTGAAAATAATACACATTTCAATGACAATGGTGGATCCAGACGTGGTTAATGAAAAGAACACACACACAATGAACTCTGGTGGATCCATATGCAATGACACTGGTGGACTCATTTGTGGTCTCTACATTTCAATGACACTGTTGGATCCATATTTGGTTTGTGAAAAGAACACACATCCAGTGACTCTAGATGTGGTTAATGAGAAGAACACACATGCAATGACATTGGTGGATCCATAGGTGGATAATGAAAAGAACACACATCTAGTGACTCTAGTTGTTGTTAGTAAAAAGAACACACATGCAATGACACTGGTGGATCCATATGTGGTCTGTGAAGAGAACACACATGTAGTGACACCGGTGGATCCATATGTGGTATGTGAAAATAATAGACATGCAATGACTCTAGATGTGGTTAATGAAAGAATACACATTTAAGTGACAATGGTGGTTCCATATGTGGTCTGTGAATAGAACACACATGTAATGACTCTAGCTGTGGTTAATGAGAAGAACACACATGCAATGACATTGGTGGATCCAAAGGTGGATTGTGAAAATAACACACATGCAATGAACTCTAGTGGATCCATATGCAATGACACTGGTGGATCCATGTGTGGTCTCTGAAAAGAACACACATTTCAATGACACTGGTGGATCCATATGTGGTTTGTGAAAATAACACACATCAACTGACTCTGGTGGAACCATATGCAATGACACTGGTGGATCCATGTGTGGTCTCTAAAAAGAACACACATTTCAATGACACTAGTGGATCTATATGTGGTTTGTGAAAAGAACACACATCCAGTGACTCTAGCTTTGGTTCATTAGAAGAACACACATGCAATGACACTAGTGGATCCATATGTGGTTAATGAAAATAACACACATGCAATGACTCTAGTTGTTGTTAGTAAAAAGAACACACATGCAATGACACTGGTGGATCCATATGTGGTCTCTGAAAAGAACACACGTGCAATGACTCTAGATGTGGTTAATGAGAAGAACACACATGCAATGACACTGGTGGATCCATATGTGGTTTGTGAAGAGAACACAAATGCAATGATACTGGTGGATCCAAATGTGGTCTGTGAAAAGAATAGACATGAAATAATTCTAGATGTGGTTAATGAAAAGACCACACATTTCAATGAAAATGGTGGTTCCATATGTGGTCTATGAAAAGAACACACATACAATGACTCTAGATGTGGTTAATGAGAAGAACACACATGCAATGACACTGGTGGATCCATATGTGGATTCTGAAAAGAACACACATGCAATGAACTCTGGTGGATCCATATGCAATGACACTGGTGGATCCATGTGTGGTCTCTAAAAAAGAACACACATTTCAATGACACTGGTGGATCCATATGTAGTTTGTGAAAAGAACACACATCATGTGACTCGAGCTTTGGTGAATGAAGAGAACACACATGCAATGACAATGGTGGTTCCATATGTGGTTTGTGAAAAGAATGCACATGAAATGACTCTAGATGTAGTTAATGAAAGAACACACATTTCAATGACAATGGTGGTTCCATATGTGGTTTGTGAAAAGAACACACATGCAATGACTCTAGCTGACGCTAATGAGAAGAACATACAGGCAATGATACTGGTGGATCCATAGGTGGATTGTGAAAAGAACACACATCCAATGAACTCTGGTGGAACCATATGCAACGACACTAGTGGATCCATGTGTGGTCTCTAAAAAGAACACACATTTGAATGACAATGGTGGATCCATATTTGGTTTGTGAAAACAACACACATCCAGTGACTCTAGATGTGGTTAATGAGGAGAACACACATGCAATGACACTTGTGGATCCATATGTGGTTAATGAAAATAACACACATGCAATGACTCTAGTTGTTGTTAGTAAAAAAGAACACACATGCAATGACACTGGTGGATCCATATGTGGTCTGTGAAGAGAACACACATGCAATGACACTGGTGGATCCATATGTGGTCTCTGAAAAGAATAGACATGAAATAATTCTAGATGTGGTTAATGAAAGAATACACATTTCAATGACAATGGCGGTTCCATATGTGGTCTGTGAAAAGAACACACATTCGGTGACTCAAGATGTGGTTAATGAGAAGAACACACATGCAATGAACTCTGGGGGGTCCATATGCAATGACACTGGTGGATCCATGTGTGGTCTCCAAAAAGAACACACATTTAAATGACACTGGTGGATCCATATGTGGTTTGTGAAAAGTACACACATCCAGTGACTCTAGCTTTGGTTAATGAGAATAACACACATGCAATGACAATGGTGGATCCATATATGGTGTGTGAAAAGAATAGACATGAAATGACTCCAGATGTGGTTATTGAAAGAATAAACATTTGAATGACAATGGTGGTTCCATATGTGGTTTGTGAAAAGAACACACATGCAATGACTCTAGCTGTGGTTAATGAGAAGAACACACATGCAATGATACCGTGGATCCATAGGTGGATTGTGAAAATAACACACATGCAATGAACTCTGGTGGAACCATATGGAATGACACTAGTGGATCCATGTGTGGTCTCTAAAAATAACACACATTTCAATGACAATGGTGGATCCATATTTGGTTTGTGAAAAGAACACACATCTAGTGACTCTATATGTGGTTAATGAGAAGAACACACATGCAATGACACTGGTGGATCCATATGTGGTTAATGAAAATAACACACATGCAATGACTCTAGTTGTTGTTAGTAAAAAGAACACACATGCAATTACACTGGTGGATCCATAGGTGGATTGTGAAAAGAACACACATCCAATGAACTCTGGTAGAACCATATGCAATGACACTGGTGGATCCATGTGTGGTCTCTGAAAAGAACACACATTTCAATGACAATGGTGGATCCATATTTGCTTTGTGAAAAGAACACACATCCAATGACTCTAGTTGTTGTTAATGAGAAGAACACACATGCAATGACACTGTTGGATCCATATCTGGTTAATGAAGAGAGCACACATGCAATGACACTGGTGGATCCATATGTGGTGTGTGAAAAGAATAGACATGAAATGACTCCATATGTGGTTAACGAAATAATACAAATTTCAATGACAATGGTGGTTCCATATGTGGTTTGTGAAAAGAACACACATGCAATGACTCTAGCTGTGGTTAATGAGAAGAACACACATGCAATGACATTGGTGGATCCATAGGTGGATTGTGAAAATAACACACATGCAATGAACTCTGGTGGAACCATATGTAATGACACTGGTGGATCCATGTGTGGTCTCTAAAAAGAACACACATTTCAATGACAATGGTGGATCCATATTTCGTTTGTGAAAAAAACACACATCCAGTGACCTTAGATGTGGTTAATGAGAAGAACACACATGCAATGATATTGGTGGATCCATATGTGGTTAATGAAAATAACAAACATGCAATGACTCTATTTGTTGTTAGTAAAAAGAACACACATGCAATGACTCTAGCTATGGTTAATGAGAAGAACACACATGCAATTACACTGGTGGATCCATAGGTGGATTGTGAAAAGAACACACATGCAATGAACTCTGGTGGACCCATATGCAATGACACTGGTGGATCCATGTGTGGTCCCTAAAAAGAACACACATTTTAATGACAATGGAGGATCCATATTTGGTTTCTGAAAAGAACACACATCTAGTGACTCTAGATGTGGTTAATGAGAAGAACACACATGCAATGACACTCGTGGATCCATATGTGGTTAATGGAAATAATACACATGTAATGAATCTAGTTGTTGTTAGTAAACAGAACACACATGCAATGATTCTAGCTATGGTTAATTAGAAGAACACACATGCAATGACACTGGTGGATCCATTGGTGGATTGTGAAAAGAACACACATGCAATGAACTCTGGTGGATCCATATGCAATGACACTAGTGGATCCATGTGTGGTCTCTGAAAACAACACACATTTCAATGACACTGGTGGATCCATATGTGGTTTGTGAAAAGAACACACATACATTGACTCTAGTTGTGGTTAATGAGAAGAACACACATGCAATGACACTGGTGGATCCATAGGTGGATTGTGGAAATAACACACATCCAATGAACTCTGGTAGAACCATATGCAATGACACAGGTGGATCCATGTGTGGTCTCTGAAAAGAACACACATTTCATTGACAATGGTGGTTCCATATGTGGTTTGTGAAAAGAACACACATGCAATGACTCTAGCTATGGTTAATGAGAAGAACACACATGCAATGACACTGGTGGATCCATAGGTGGATTGTGAAAATAACACACATGCAATGAACTCTGGTGGATCTAGATGCAATGACACTGGTGGATCCATGTGTGGTCTCTGAAAAGAACACACATTTCAATGACACTGGTGGATCCATATGTGGTTTGTGAAAAGAACACACATCCAGTGACTCTAGCTTTGGTTAATGAGAAGAACACACATGCAATGAACTCTGGGGATCCATATGCAATGACACTGGTGGATCCATGTGTGGTCTCCAAAAAGAACACACATTTCAATGACACTGGTGGATCCATATTTGGTTTGTGAAAAGAACACACATCTAGTGACTCTAGATGTGGTTAATGAGAAGAACACACATGCAATAACACTCATGCAATGACAATGGTGGATCCATATATGGTGTGTGAAAAGAATAGACATGAAATGACTCCAGATGTGGTTAATGAAAGAATAAACATTTGAATGACAATGGTGGTTCCATATGTGGTTTGTGAAAAGAACACACATGCAATGACTCTAGCTGTGGTTAATGAGAAGAACACACATGCAATGACACCGGTGGATCCATAGGTGGATTGTGAAAATAACACACATGCAATGAACTCTGGTGGAACCATATGGAATGACACTGGTGGATCCATGTGTGGTCTCTAAAAATAACACACATTTCAATGACAATGGTGGATCCATATTTGGTTTGTGAAAAGAACACACATCTAGTGACTCTATATGTGGTTAATGAGAAGAACACACATGCAATGACACTGGTGGATCCATATGTGGTTAATGAAAATAATACACATGTAATGACTCTAGTTGTTGTTAGTAAAAAGAACACACCTGTAATGACTCTAGCTATGGTTAATTAGAAGAACACACATGCAATGACACTGGTGGATCCATTGGTGGATTGTGAAAAGAAAACACATGTAATGTACTCTGGTGGATCCATATGCAATGACACTTGTGGATCCATGTGTGGTCTCTGAAAAGAACACACATTTCAATGGCACTAGTGGATCCATATGTGGTTTGCAAAAAGAACACATATCCAGTGACTCTAGCTTTGGTTAATGAGAAGAACACACATGCAATGACAATGCTGGATCCATATATGGTGTGTGAAAAGAATAGACATGAAATGACTCCAGATGTGGTTAATGAAAGAATAAACATTTGAATGACAATGGTGGTTCCATATGTGGTTTGTGAAAAGAACACACATGCAATGACTCTAGCTGTGGTTAATGAGAAGAACACACATGCAATGACACCGGTGGATCCATAGGTGGATTGTGAAAATAACACACATGCAATGAACTCTGGTGGAACCATATGGAATGACACTGGTGGATCCATGTGTGGTCTCTAAAAAGAACACACATTTCAATGACAATGGTGGATCCATATTTGGTTTGTGAAAAGAACACACATCTAGTGACTCTAGTTGTTGTTAATGAGAAGAACACACATGCAATGACACTGTTGGATCCATATCTGGTTAATGAAGAGAGCACACATGCAATGACACTGGTGGATCCATATGTGGTGTGTGAAAAGAATAGACATGAAATGACTCCATATGTGGTTAACGAAATAATACAAATTTCAATGACAATGGTGGTTCCATATGTGGTTTGTGAAAAGAACACACATGCAATGACTCTAGCTGTGGTTAATGAGAAGAACACACATGCAATGACATTGGTGGATCCATAGGTGGATTGTGAAAATAACACACATGCAATGAACTCTGGTGGAACCATATGTAATGACACTGGTGGATCCATGTGTGGTCTCTAAAAAGAACACACATTTCAATGACAATGGTGGATCCATATTTCGTTTCTGAAAAAACACACATCCAGTGACCTTAGATGTGGTTAATGAGAAGAACACACATGCAATGATATTGGTGGATCCATATGTGGTTAATGAAAATAACAAACATGCAATGACTCTATTTGTTGTTAGTAAAAAGAACACACATGCAATGACTCTAGCTATGGTTAATGAGAAGAACACACATGCAATTACACTGGTGGATCCATAGGTGGATTGTGAAAAGAACACACATGCAATGAACTCTGGTGGACCCATATGCAATGACACTGGTGGATCCATGTGTGGTCCCTAAAAAGAACACACATTTTAATGACAATGGAGGATCCATATTTGGTTTCTGAAAAGAACACACATCTAGTGACTCTAGATGTGGTTAATGAGAAGAACACACATGCAATGACACTCGTGGATCCATATGTGGTTAATGGAAATAATACACATGTAATGAATCTAGTTGTTGTTAGTAAACAGAACACACATGCAATGATTCTAGCTATGGTTAATTAGAAGAACACACATGCAATGACACTGGTGGATCCATTGGTGGATTGTGAAAATAACACACATGCAATGAACTCTGGTGGATCCATATGCAATGACACTAGTGGATCCATGTGTGGTCTCTGAAAACAACACACATTTCAATGACACTGGTGGATCCATATGTGGTTTGTGAAAAGAACACACATACATTGACTCTAGTTGTGGTTAATGAGAAGAACACACATGCAATGACACTGGTGGATCCATAGGTGGATTGTGGAAATAACACACATCCAATGAACTCTGGTAGAACCATATGCAATGACACAGGTGGATCCATGTGTGGTCTCTGAAAAGAACACACATTTCATTGACAATGGTGGTTCCATATGTGGTTTGTGAAAAGAACACACATGCAATGACTCTAGCTGTGGTTAATGAGAAGAACACACATGCAATGACACTGGTGGATCCATAGGTGGATTGTGAAAATAACACACATGCAATGAACTCTGGTGGATCTAGATGCAATGACACTGGTGGATCCATGTGTGGTCTCTGAAAACAACACACATTTCAATGACACTGGTGGATCCATATGTGGTTTGTGAAAAGAACACACATCCAGTGACTCTAGCTTTGGTTAATGAGAAGAACACACATGCAATGAACTCTGGGGATCCATATGCAATGACACTGGTGGATCCATGTGTGGTCTCCAAAAAGAACACACATTTCAATGACACTGGTGGATCCATATTTGGTTTGTGAAAAGAACACACATCTAGTGACTCTAGATGTGGTTAATGAGAAGAACACACATGCAATAACACTCATGCAATGACAATGGTGGATCCATATATGGTGTGTGAAAAGAATAGACATGAAATGACTCCAGATGTGGTTAATGAAAGAATAAACATTTGAATGACAATGGTGGTTCCATATGTGGTTTGTGAAAAGAACACACAAGCAATGACTCTAGCTGTGGTTAATGAGAAGAACACACATGCAATGACACCGGTGGATCCATAGGTGGATTGTGAAAATAACACACATGCAATGAACTCTGGTGGAACCATATGGAATGACACTGGTGGATCCATGTGTGGTCTCTAAAAATAACACACATTTCAATGACAATGGTGGATCCATATTTGGTTTGTGAAAAGAACACACATCTAGTGACTCTAGTTGTTGTTAATGAGAAGAACACACATGCAATGACACTGGTGGATCCATATCTGGTTAATGAAGAGAGCACACATGCAATGACTCTAGTTGTTGTTAGTAAAAAGAACACACCTGTAATGACTCTAGCTATGGTTAATTAGAAGAACACACATGCAATGACACTGGTGGATCCATTGGTGGATTGTGAAAAGAAAACACATGTAATGTACTCTGGTGGATCCATATGCAATGACACTTGTGGATCCATGTGTGGTCTCTGAAAAGAACACACATTTCAATGGCACTAGTGGATCCATATGTGGTTTGCAAAAAGAACACATATCCAGTGACTCTAGCTTTGGTTAATGAGAAGAACACACATGCAATGACAATGCTGGATCCATATATGGTGTGTGAAAAGAATAGACATGAAATGACTCCAGATGTGGTTAATGAAAGAATAAACATTTGAATGACAATGGTGGTTCCATATGTGGTTTGTGAAAAGAACACACATGCAATGACTCTAGCTGTGGTTAATGAGAAGAACACACATGCAATGACACCGGTGGATCCATAGGTGGATTGTGAAAATAACACACATGCAATGAACTCTGGTGGAACCATATGGAATGACACTGGTGGATCCATGTGTGGTCTCTAAAAAGAACACACATTTCAATGACAATGGTGGATCCATATTTGGTTTGTGAAAAGAACACACATCTAGTGACTCTATATGTGGTTAATGAGAAGAACACACATGCAATGACATTGGTGGATCCATATGTGGTTAATGAAAATAACACACATGCAATGACTCTAGTTGTTGTTAGTAAAAAGAACACACATGCAATTACACTGGTGGATCCATAGGTGGATTGTGAAAAGAACACACATCCAATGAACTCTGGTAGAACCATATGCAATGACACTGTTGGATCCATGTGTGGTCTGTGAAAAGAGCACACATGCAATGACACTGGTGGATCCATATGTGGTGTGTGAAAAGAATAGACATGAAATGACTCCATATGTGGTTAACGAAATAATACAAATTTCAATGACAATGGTGGTTCCATATGTGGTTTGTGAAAAGAACACACATGCAATGACTCTAGCTGTGGTTAATGAGAAGAACACACATGCAATGACATTGGTCGATCCATAGGTGGATTGTGAAAATAACACACATCCAATGAACTCTGGTGGAACCATATGTAATGACACTGGTGGATCCATGTGTGGTCTCTAAAAAGAACACACATTTCAATGACAATGGTGGATCCATATTTCGTTTGTGAAGGAAACACACATCCAGTGACCCTAGATGTGGTTAATGAGAAGAACACATGCAATGATACTGGTGGATCCATATGTGGTTAATGAAAATAACAAACATGCAATGACTCTATTTGTTGTTAGTAAAAAGAACACGCATGCAATGACTCTAGCTGTTGTTAATGAGAAGAAGACACGTGCAATTACACTGGTGGATCCATAGGTGGATTGTGAAAAGAACACACATGCAATGAACTCTGGTGGAACCATAAGCAATGACACTGGTGGATCTATGTGTGGTCGCTAAAAAGAACACACATTTCAATGACAATGGTGGATCCGTATTTCGTTTGTGAAAAGAACACACATCTAGTGACTCTAGATGTGGTTAATGAGAAGAACACACATGCAATAACACTCGTGGATCCATATGTGGTTAATGTAAATAATACACATGTAATGACTCTAGTTGTTGTTAGTAAAAAGGACACACATGTAATGACTCTAGCTATGGTTAATTAGAAGAACACACATGCAATGACACTGGTGGATCCATTGGTGGATTGTGAAAAGAACACACATGCAATGAACTCTAGTGGATCCATATGCAATGACACTAGTGGATCCATGTGTGGTCTCTGAAAACAACACACATTTCAATGACACTGGTGGATCCATATGTGGTTTGTGAAAAGAACACACATCCAGTGACTCTAGCTTTGGTTAATGAGAAGAGCACACATGCAATGACAATGGTGGATCCATATATGGTATGTTAAAAGAATAGACATGAAATGACTCCAGATGTGGTTAATGAAAGAATACACATTTCAATGACAATGGTGGTTCCATATGTGGTTTGTGAAAAGAACACACATACATTGACTCTAGTTGTGGTTAATGAGAGGAACACACATGCAATGACACTGGTGGATCCATAGGTGGATTGTGGAAATAACACACATGCAATGAACTCTGGTGGAACCATATGCAATGACACTGGTGGATCCATGTGTGGTCTCTAAAAAGAACACACATTTTGATGGCAGTGGTGGATCCATATTTGGTTTGTGAAAAGAACACATATCCAGTGACTCTAGATGTGGATAATGAGAAGAACACACATGCAATGACACTGGTGGATCCATATGTGGTTAATGAAAATAACACACATGCAATGACTCTAGTTATTGTTAGTAAAAAGAACACACATGCAATGACACTTGTGGATCCATAGGTGGATTGTGAAAAGAACACACATCCAATGAACTCTGGTAGAACCATATGCAATGACACTGGTGGATCCATGTGTGGTCTCTGAAAAGAACACACATTTCATTGACAATGGTGGTTCCATATGTGGTTTGTGAAAAGAACACACATGCAATGACTCTAGCTGTGGTTAATGAGAAGAACACACATGCAATGACACTGGTGGATCCATAGGTGTATTGTGAAAATAACACACATGCAATGAACTCTGGTGGAACCATATGCAATGACACTGGTGGATCCATGTGTGGTCTCTGAAAAGAGCACACATTTCAATGACAATGGTGGATCCATATTTCGTTTGTGAAAAGAGCACACATCCAGTGACTCTAGATGTGGTTAATGAGAAGGACACACATGCAATGACACTGGTGGATCCATATGTGGTTAATGAAAATAACAAACATGCAATGACTCTATTTGTTCTTAGCAAAAAGAACACAGATGCAATGACTCTAGCTGTGGTTAATGAGAAGAACACACATGCAATGACACTGGTGGATCCATAGGTGGATTGTGAAAAGAACACACATGCAATGAACTCTGGTGGACCCATATGCAATGACACTCGTGGATCCATGTGTGGTCTCTAAAAAGAACACACATTTCAATGACAATGGTGGATCCGTATTTGGTTTGTGAAAAGAACACACATCTAGTGACTCTAGATGTGGTTAATGAGAAGAACACACATGCAATAACACTCGTGGATCCATATGTGGTTAATGAAAATAATACACATGTAATGACTCTAGTTGTTGTTAGTAAAAAGAACACACATGTAATGACTCTAGCTATGGTTAATTAGAAGAACACACATGCAATGACATTGGTGGATCCATTGGTGGATTGTGAAAAGAAAACACATGCAATGTACCCCTGGTGGATCCATATGCAATGACACTTGTGGATCCATGTGTGGTCTCTAAAAAGAACACACTTTTCAATGGCACTAGTGGATCCATATGTGGTTTGCAAAAAGAACACACATCTAGTGACTCTAGCTTTGGTTAATGAGAAGAACACACATGCAATGACAATGGTGGATCCATATGTGGTGTGTGAAAATAATAGACATGAAATGACTCCAGATGTGGTTTATGAAAGAATACACATTTCAGTGACAATGGTGGTTCCATATGTGGTTTGTGAAAAGAACACACATGCAATGACTCTAGTTGTGGTTAATGAGAAGAACACACATGCAATGACTCTAGTTGTTTCCATAGGTGGATTGTGAAAATAACACACATGCAATGAACTCTGGTTGAACCATATGCAATGACACCGGTGGATCCATGTGAGGTCTCTAAAAAGAACACACATTTGAACGTCAATGGTGGATCCATATTTGGTTTGTGAAAAGAACACATATCCAGTGACTCTAGATGTGGATAATGAGAAGAGCACACATGCAATGACACTGGTGGATCCATATGTGGTTAATGAAAATAACACACATGCAATGACTCTAGTTGTTGTTAGCAAAAAGAACACAGATGCAATGACTCTAGCTGTGGTTAAGGAGAAGAACACACATGCAATGACACTGGTGGATCCATAGGTGGATTGTGAAAAGAACACATATGCAATGAACTCTGGTGGACCCATATGCAATGACACTGGTGGATCTATGTGTGGTCGCTAAAAAGAACACACATTTCAATGACAATGGTGGATCCGTATTTGGTTTGTGAAAAGAACACACATCTAGTGACTCTAGATGTGGTTAATGAGAAGAACACACATGCAATAACACTCGTGGATCCATATGTGGTTAATGAAAATAATACACATGTAATGACTCTAGTTGTTGTTAGTAAAAAGACCACACATGCAATGACTCTAGCTGTGGTTAATGAGAAGAATACACATGCAATGACACTGGTGGATCCATGGGTGGATTGTGAAAAGAACACACATGCAATGAACTCTGGTGGATCTAGATGCAATGACACTGGTGGATCCATGTGTGGTCTCTGAAAAGAACACACATTTCAATGACACTGGTGGATCCATATGTGGTTTGTGAAAAGAACACACATCCAGTGACTCCAGCTTTGGTTAATCAGAAGAACACACATGCAATGAACTCTGGGGATCCATATGCAATGACACTGGTGGATCCATGTGTGGTCTCCAAAAAGAACACACATTTCAATGCCACTGGTGGATCCATATGTGGTTTGTGAAAAGTACACACATACAGTGACTCTAGCTTTGGTTAATGAGAAGAACACACATGCAATGACAATGGTGGATCCATATGTGGTGTGTGAAAAGAATAGACATGAAATGACTCCAGATGTGGTTAATGAAAGAATACACATTTCATTGACAATGGTGGTTCCATATGTGGTTTGTGAAAAGAACACACATGCAATGACTCTAGCTATGGTTAATGAGAAGAACACATATGCAATGACACTGGTGGATCCATAGGTGGATTGTGAAAATAACACACATGCTATGAACTCGGGTGGAACCATATGCAATGACACTGGTGGTTCCATGTGTGGTCTCTAAAAAGAACACACATTTCAATGACAATGGTGGATCGATATTTGGTTTGTGAAAAGAACACACATCTAGTGACTCTAGATGTGATTAATGAGAAGAACACACATGCAATGACAATGGTGGATCCATATGTGGTGTGTGAAAAGAATAGACATGAAATGACTCCAGATCTGGTTAATGAAAGAATACACATTTCAATGACAATGGTGGTTCCATATGTGGTTTGTGAAAAGAACACACATGCAATGAGTCTAGCTGTGGTTAACGAGAAGAACACACATGAAATGACACTGGTGGATCCATAGGTGGATTGTGAAAATAACACACATGCAATGAACTCTCGTGGAACCATATGCAATGACACTGGTGGATCGATGTGTGGTCTGTGAAAAGAATAGACATGAAATGACTCCAGATGTGGTTAATGAAAGAATACACATTTCAATGACAATGGTGGTTCCATATGTGGTCTGTGAAAAGAACACACATGAATTGACTCTAGTTGTGGTTAATGAGAAGAACACACATACAATGACACTGGTGGATCCATAGGTGGATTGTGAAAAGAACACACATAGAATGAACTCTGCTGCATCCATATGCAATGACACTGGTGCATCCATGTGTGGTCTCTGAAAAGAACACACATTTCAATGACATTGGTGGATCCATATGTGGTTCGGGAAAAGAATACACATCTAATGACTCTAGCTTTGGTTAATGAGAAGAACACACATGCAATGACAATGGTGGATCCATATGTGGTGTGTGAAAAGAATAGACATGAAATGACTCCAAATGTGGTTAATGAAAGAATACACATTTCAATGACAATACTGGTTCCATATGTGGTTTGTGAAAAGAACACACATGCAATGACTCTAGCTATGGTTATTGAGAAGAAAACACATGCAATGACACTAGTGGATCCATAGGTGGATTGTGAAAATAACACACATGCAATGAACTCTATGGAATCATATGCAATGACACTAGTGGATCCATGTGTGGTCTCTAAAAATAACACACATTTCAATGACAATGGTGGATCCATATTTGGTTTGTGAAAAGAACACACATCCAGTGACTCTAGATGTGGTTAATGAGAAGAACACACATGCAATGACACTCGTGGATCCATATGTGGTTAATGAAAATAACACACATGCAATGACTATAGTTGTTGTTAGTAAAAAGAACACACATGCAATGACACTGGTGGATCCATATGTGGTCTCTGAAAAGAATACACATGCAATGACTCTAGCTGTGGTTAATGTGAAGAACACACATGCAATGACTCTGGTGGATCCATATGTGGTCTGTGAAGAGAACACACATGCAATTATTCTGGTGGATCCATATGTGGTTTGTGAAAAGAATAGACATGAAATGGTTCCAGATGTGGTTAATGAAAGACCGCACATTTCAATGACAATGGTGGTTCCATATGTGGTAGGTGAAAAGAATACACATACAATGACTCTAGCAGTGGTTAATGAGAAGAACACACATGCAATAACACTGGTGGATCCATATGTGGATTGTGAAAAGAACACACATGTAATGAACTCTGGTGGATCCATATGCAATGACACTGGTGGATCGTGTGTGGGTTCAAAAAAAGAACACACATTTGAATGACACTGGTGGATCCATATGTGGTTTGTGAAAAGAACACACATCATGTGACTCGAGCTTTGGTTAATGAAGAGAACACACATGCAATGACAATGGCGGTTCCGTATGTGGTTTGTGAAAAGAACACATATGAAATGACTCCAGATGTGGTTAATGAAAGAACACACATTTCAATGACAATGGTGGTTCCATATGTGCTTTTTGAAAAGAACACACATGCAATGACTCTAGCTGTGGCTAATGAGAAGAACATAAATGCAATGATACTGGTGGATCCATAGGTGGATTGTGAAAAGAACACACATCCAATGAACTCTGGTTGAACCATATGCAATGACACTAGTGGATCCATGTGTGGTCTCTAAAAAGAACATACATTTCATTGACAATGGTGGATCCATATTTTTTGTGTGAAAAGAACACACATCCAGTGACTCTAGATGTGGTTAATGAGAAGAACACACATGCAATGACACTGGTGGATCCATATGTGGTTAATGAAAATAACACACATGCAATGACTCTAGTTGTTGTTAGTCAAAAAGAACACACATGCAATGATACTGGTGGGTCCATATGTGGTCTTTACAGAGAACACACATGCAATGACTCTAGATGTGGTTAATGAGAAGAACACAAATGCAATGACACTGGTGGATCCATATGTGGTCCGTGAAGAGAACACACATGCCATGACACTGGTGGATCAATATGTGGTCTGTGAAAAGAATAGACATGAAATGATTCTAGATGTGGTTAATGAAAGAATACGCATTTTAATGACAATGGTGGTTCCATACTTGGTCTATGAAAAGAACACACATGCAATGACTCTAGATGTGGTTAATGAGAAGAACGCACATGCAATGACATTGGTGGATCCATAGGTGGATTGTGAACAGAACACACATGCAATGAACTCTGGTGGATCCATATGCAATGACACTAGTGGATCCATGTGTGGTCTCCGAAAAAAACACACATTTCAATGAAACTAGTGGATCCATATGTGGTTTGTGAAAAGAACACACATCCAGTGACTTTAGCTTTGGTTAATGAAGCGAACACACATGCAATGACACCGGTGGATCCATATGTGGTGTGTGAAAATAATAGACATGAAATGACTCCAGATGTGGTTAATGAAAGAACACACATCTCAATGACAATGGTGGTTCCATATGTGGTTTGTGAAAAGAACACACATGCAATAAATCTAGTTGTGGTTATTGAGAAGAACACACATGCAATGGCACTAGTGGATCCATATGTGGTCCGTGAAGAGAACACACATGCAATGACAATGGTGGATCCATATGTGGTGTGTGAAAAGAATAGACATGAAATGACTCCAGATGTGGTTAATGAAAGAATACACATTTCCATGACAATGGTTGTTCCATATGTGGTCTGTGAAAAGAACACACATGCAATGACTCTAGTTGTGGTTAATGAGAAGAACACACATGCAATGACACTGGTGGATCCATAGGTGGATTGTGAAAAGAACACATATCCAATGAACTCTGTTGGAACCATATGCAATGACACTGGTGGATCCATGTGTGGTCTCTGAAAAGAACACACATTTCAATGACACTAGTGGATCCATACATGGTTTGTGAAAAGAACACGCATCCAGTGACTCTAGCTTTGGTTAATGAGAAGATAACACATGCAATGACAATGGTGGATCCATATGTGGTGTGTGAAAAGAATAGACATGAAATGACTCCATATGTGGTTAATGAAAGAATACACATTTCAATGACAATGGTGGTTCCATATGTGGTTTGTTAAAAGAGCACACATGCAATGACTATAGTTGTGGATAATGAGAAGAACAGACATGCAATGACACTGGTGGATCCATAGGTGGATTGTGAAAAGAACACACATGCAATGAACTCTGGTGGACCCATATGCAATGACACTCGTGGATCCATGTGTGGTCTCTAAAAAGAACACACATTTCAATGACAATGGTGGATCCGTATTTGGTTTGTGAAAAGAACACACATCTAGTGACTCTAGATGTGGTTAATGAGAAGAACACACATGCAATAACACTCGTGGATCCATATGTGGTTAATGAAAATAATACACATGTAATGACTCTAGTTGTTGTTAGTAAAAAGAACACACATGTAATGACTCTAGCTATGGTTAATTAGAAGAACACACATGCAATGACATTGGTGGATCCATTGGTGGATTGTGAAAAGAAAACACATGCAATGTACCCCTGGTGGATCCATATGCAATGACACTTGTGGATCCATGTGTGGTCTCTAAAAAGAACACACTTTTCAATGGCACTAGTGGATCCATATGTGGTTTGCAAAAAGAACACACATCTAGTGACTCTAGCTTTGGTTAATGAGAAGAACACACATGCAATGACAATGGTGGATCCATATGTGGTGTGTGAAAATAATAGACATGAAATGACTCCAGATGTGGTTTATGAAAGAATACACATTTCAGTGACAATGGTGGTTCCATATGTGGTTTGTGAAAAGAACACACATGCAATGACTCTAGTTGTGGTTAATGAGAAGAACACACATGCAATGACTCTAGTTGTTTCCATAGGTGGATTGTGAAAATAACACACATGCAATGAACTCTGGTTGAACCATATGCAATGACACCGGTGGATCCATGTGAGGTCTCTAAAAAGAACACACATTTGAACGTCAATGGTGGATCCATATTTGGTTTGTGAAAAGAACACATATCCAGTGACTCTAGATGTGGATAATGAGAAGAGCACACATGCAATGACACTGGTGGATCCATATGTGGTTAATGAAAATAACACACATGCAATGACTCTAGTTGTTGTTAGCAAAAAGAACACAGATGCAATGACTCTAGCTGTGGTTAATGAGAAGAACACACATGCAATGACACTGGTGGATCCATAGGTGGATTGTGAAAAGAACACATATGCAATGAACTCTGGTGGACCCATATGCAATGACACTGGTGGATCTATGTGTGGTCGCTAAAAAGAACACACATTTCAATGACAATGGTGGATCCGTATTTCGTTTGTGAAAAGAACACACATCTAGTGACTCTAGATGTGGTTAATGAGAAGAACACACATGCAATAACACTCGTGGATCCATATGTGGTTAATGAAAATAATACACATGTAATGACTCTAGTTGTTGTTAGTAAAAAGACCACACATGCAATGACTCTAGTTGTGGATAATGAGAAGAACACATATGCAATGACACTGGTGGATCCATAGGTGGATTGTGAAAATAACACACATGCAATGAACTCTGGTGGAACCATATGCAATGACACTGGTGGATCCATGTGTGGTCTCTGAAAAGAACACACATTTCAATGACAATGGTGGATCCATATTTGGTTTGTGAATAGAACACATTGTCGTCAGATTGATGACAAGTACGCCATGAGGCGTTCCTCGAGACGTGCGGAAGAGAGGGGTGTAAGACGTATGGTGTTCCGGGATGGTGAACCCACAAGTTTACCTAGGTTCGAATCCACCATCTTTGGACGGATCCTACTCCTGCTAGCAATCCAGTAATAAGACAGAGCCGGAATATGGGTTACAAGGGTTAGCTTGTGTGAGTTGAGATTGTAGACTATTGAGAGTTGCCCTAAAGGCTCTCCCTAGGACGGCTTATATATATATATATATCTGGCCTAGGTTTTACAGGATAGATCTATCCGGCTATGACTAAGAGTCAGTTACAGAGTACATCTTGAACTACAAGTAACTCCATGGGCCTAAGTCGGTAAATCTCCTGGGCCTTCCCGTAGCCGGACTGGACTACGTCTTTTCTCCCTGACTAGGCTGCCCATGAAGCAAAGCTCTAACCTGAAGTGGGCCACCTTGGTCAGTGAAGAACTGTGAGGATACTCGGAAAGTATATCCCCATCAGCAGCCCCCAGAAGTCTCCAAGATCCAAAGTCGGTTTCATCATCGTCTAGCTTGATCTTTGGCTTGCAAAAAATACGATCTGGGTCTTCAAAATAATATGTTACTTGGATTTCCTAGCTCGATTTTCAAACTAAGCCGGAACTTGGTCTCTGACGTCACCTGACGCTGGTCATGGTCAAGTCACGTCATCTGACAAACATCCTGTCAGCACGACCGTTGGTGGGTCCGCTATTCGTGCAACCGAGGCGCTGTTTCAATGGGTACGCGGAGATCGAGGCGACGTAATCATCGCGTGGGTCGTTCCCAATTCCTTCCACGACACGTGGCATTTATACAGTGCGATTTGCACGAATCTTGGTGCGGGTAGGTGGTTATAAGGGGTGAGGATCTTTCGTCTTCTCTCTTCACCTGTTCCCGCTGCCATTTCTTCTCCTCCACATCTCCCCAGCGCACATAACTCTCCCTCCTCCCAGATTTCCTAGCACCGCCCATCTAATGTCACCGGCGCACCAGAGAAATGGCTTCCTCTTCCTCTTCCGGCTTGGCGGCGGCTGCGGAGGCTGCGGCAGAGAAGGAGAGCAACCTGGGAGTTTGGATCCCGTGCCTCCTCGACAACGAGAAACTCCAAGTCGTGGAGAATGAAGGTCTCCTCCGTGCCGGCGACTAGCGAAGCGGTTTCGGGGAAACCATCCCCCACCCGCGCGCCGGCGAGCGGGTCCACTTCGGCACCCACCTCGACAGAGGTTTGTCCTTTCCTCCCTCGGAATTTTTTCTGAGGTGATTGATCACTATGGTGTACAACTCCACCATCTTCCCCCGAACTCCATCTTAGAGATGAGTGCTTACGCAGCTTTGTGCGAGGGGTATCTCGGCATTAGGCCGAGTCTCACCTTGTTTCGTTTCTACTTCCATGTCCGTAGAAAATCCATCATTGCCGATAATCCTTACATTACCGGTACTATTAGCCTTTCTCTTAGACGTGAGCGTAGCTATCCTCGTATTTCTGCTAGTGACTCGGTCAAACAATGGCCGGCCACTTTCTTCTACCATAAGGATATTCCTTCTCCCGACAAAGATACTTATTTGCCGGCATTCATCGACGGAGTCGCCACGGCCCAACCGTCTTGGGACGAGGCTCCTCCGGCTCTCAGTGACGATCTGATCCTTGCTAAGAGGCAGATCAAATATCTGATAAAACACAAGGGCTTGATAGGATCTGACCTAGTCCAATGCTGGGTCGCACATCGGATTCATCCTCTCCAATACCACAGCGACAGTATGATGCACTCCATCATGGCGTCTAAGAATGATTCCATCCGCATCAGTCCTACGGCTTTAAAGCCACATGATTACATAAGCCAGATTAAATGGCTGATCAAGGAGCGGATTGAAAGGAAGATTTTGGACTTGTCTCTGGATAAGAATACAGCGGAAGACCCTGTGGTTCCGGTAAGTTTCAATGATAAATCCCTTTATGTGTTTCACCCTTGAAGTTATTTCGCAATACTGAAATGTTTTCTTTCTTTTCAGCTTGCCGACCTCCCCGAGTTGGAGTTTGCTCCACTCGAGGGATATCCTCCGGAGTTTTCTCAGGAGGATGAACTGGTTCCACTGCCGGACATTGTGCCGAAGAAGCGCAAGGCTCCGACAGTGGCCGTCGGCACAAAGGAGGTGCCAGTCATGAAGAGGTAACTTTCAACACAACTTTCGCCTTTGTTCCTTACTCGAATTTTACTTCCAAGATGTAATACTTTCCATTCTTATTACATTCTCATAGCTAAGCAGCTCATCAAGGGTAAGGGGAAGGGAACTTCTTTGAAGCCCTTGTGGCAGACGAAGCTGACCATGGCTTCTCCTGCCGTGGCTCCTCCGACTCCTGCCCCACAATCCTCTGCAACACTGGTGATTACTCCATCTTCGGTTGTCGCAGAAGATCTGGCTCCTTCAACGGGGCCAGTGATCCTCGAATCATAGACTGACACCACCACAGGTGGCCCAGGTTTAGATAAGGGTGAAACCTCTTCGGGTAATGATCCCTCGGCAGAGATCTTCGCCAAAAACCTCCTTAACAATCCGGGGCTTGCCAAGTTTGGCTTGTCCCGGAAATCTGCAGAAGAGATCCAGCGGCTGGCCCGGCAATGCCTGGAGAAGATAAATCTCTCTGCCGAGGAAGAAGCACAAGAGGCAGAAGACATCAAATACTCCAACCTTCTTGAACAAGTTCGCCTTCGCGACGAGGGACTTAGAGCTGGTGTACTTCCACCACCTCCGGTTATTCCACTCACCCTCGCCGAGAAGGTTACCACTGAGGTGAACATGTGTCTGAGCAAGCTCACACATGAACATCATGTAAGTCGGAATTCCAACTCACGATTTTCTTTATTGCATTTCATATCATATCCTCTAGCCCCCAAGCATGAAGTAGGATATACAATCCAGCTTTATGCTTCCTTAGGATGCTAAAGAATGAACTAGTGTAGCCCCCAAGGCTCGTGCTGATATTAGTAAAAATATTAGCCCGAGTCTTTAGTAGACTTCTGACTCTGGATATTCTAACTTACAGAAAGTTAATTCATATAACTAGGATTTGTTGAAGAACATCTGCAACAAGCGGAGAGAGATCCGAGCTCTCCGACTGGAAAATGCTGAATTGAAGGTCTCCAAGGATGAGGCCAAAGGTTAACATTCCGAGACTCAAACCTTGCCTTTTGTGTTTTCATAATCGAATATTTTTCGTTGAACTATTGTTCTTTTTGACTTACATCACTGGTAAAACAATCATGCGCTATGATTGAAGAGGCCGAGAACCTCAAAACCTTGGTGGTGGAGAACAAAGAACTTCACCAAGAGCTGGATAAGCTCAAGGCGGATCATGAGAAGAGCATCGCTCAAGTTCTCGAATCCTCCTCCATGGCTACTGACGAGCGTGATCGTAAGATTGTGGCTCAAGATCAGAGAATCTCGGATCTCAATAATGAACTTTGCAGAGGGAAGGACCTTTCCGAGGCGCTCCGGGCTGAACTCCGGAGTCTTCGGGAAGAGAAGACCAAAGTTGACGACGTCATCTTTGGTATGTTCCATCTGTCTCACTTGTCTATTTTCTTCGAATTCTTTCAATGTCGGATTTTCTTAACCATTTTTGTGTTATGTGAATAGGTCCTCTGAACTTGACGGACTCCACCTCTGCCGAGCCTCGCACCCACCGGCTTACCCAAGTCGGTGACTTGCTTCATGACTTCCGCCAATCCATCGAGGAAATTGACGAAGCTCTCAAGGTTCCGGACATGCATGACATGTCCGACTTTCAGGTGCGAGATAAGGCGAAGGAGATGCCACAACTTGTCCAGGATTGGAACATGTCCTACGCGCAATCCGCAGCGCAGAACGCTCTCACCATGGTCATGAGCCACCATGAAAGCATGGAGATATGGCAAGTGACCAGGGGGTATTCTAAAATGGATGAAGACGGATAGGAGCAAGATATCAAGGCCATTATGGACTCGTGCGCCAGATATGGATGTCACGTAGCTGATTTAACCAGCTACGACGCTCCCTTCTTCACCCGCGTGGACACACCGCCTCCGCCTCCAAAAGAAGCAGCTGAAGTTTCCGACGATGAATAGACCATATCGGATCTGAACATCTCAGAACATTATCAAACCGAGGCCGATGCATCTAGCGAGACGGCAGCTCCTGCATCCTCTCCTGCATCATAAATTATCAGAAGCAAATGTATTATTACGAGAAACATTTATGGGTCTGTAAATATGCAGTACTTATAATTTTGCTAGTGCTAAGCTTTTGATCTATTTAGCACTTTTGACCTTAAATTTTGTGTGCCTGAAATGTTTACATAAGCACTTATATTTTTTCGTCTATACTTATCGTTTATCTGGCTTTCTGCCTCGTCCCTTTCGTGAGCCGGCTAAACCTTCTGCACGGAAACTTTGCCGAGCAACGGAGCTCAATTGCTAAACCAGTTTAAACTCGGAAACAAAGTCGGCTTCCAGTACCAACAATTCACTACTTGGAAAATACCCGCATCTGGCAATCAAACAAAGAACCAAAGTATAGACTAGAAACTTTAGAGTTATACCCGAAGGTAGCGTTTTTTTAAAATCGGAAATCTAAACCAGAACAAACATGAGCATAAAGTACTTTCAAGGTTTCTGGGATTTTTGACTATGACATGATCATTCGGAAATAAGATGGTAAAAACTTCTCAAAAAAAACTTGAGGCAACCAAGACTTTTATTTCTTATAGAACATGTACACATATATGATTACAAAGAAGGATAAACTAAGAATAAAAGGGACATAGCTGAGCAATATTCCATGGTCTGTCTAACTCATCCGGATTTGTACTGCCTCCAGCTCTCTTTCTCTTTGTAGTAGCAGGTCTTTCTTTGACTGGCCTCATGTCAGTTAAGTAGTACGAACCATTGTGCAATACCCGACTAACTAAAAAGTGTCCTTCCCATACTGGGGAAAGTTTGTGCTTTCTTTGTTGCACAAGCCAAAGAACCAAATCGCTTTTATTGAAAGATCTGTTTCGGACTCTCTGGCTATGATACTTGCGTATCTTTTGCTGATAGGCTGTTGATCTCATTTCAGCAATGACGCGGACTTCTTCGACTAAGTCGATATCATTTTGTCGAGAAATCTCGGCATCCTCTTTGATATACACGACCATTCTAGGAGAAGTGTGAATCAAATCACTAGGAAGAACTACTTCTGCGCCATAGACCAAGAAGAAAGGTGTGTATCCGGTTGAGTTGTTCGGAGTCGTTCGTAAACTCCATACTACGGAGGGTAATTCCTCCGCCCAAGCCCCCGCAACACGTCGTAGGGGCGCTTCGAGTCTCGGTTTTAGGCCTTGTAGGATTAAACCATTTGCCCTTTCAACTTGTCCGTTCACCTGTGGATGTGCGACTGACGCAATGTCAAGCCGGATATTTTGTTCGTTGCATAATTCGGCCAATTCTCCTATAGATAAATTACTCCCGTTGTCCGTGATAATGCTATGTGGATAACCATACCGGATTATAACATCCTCGACTAATCTTTTGGCGGTTGCTCCATCACAACTAGTGAAGGTTTAAGCCTTAATCCATTTTGTGAATTTATCCACCATCACTAAGAGGTGAGTAAATCCACTTGGAGCTCGTCTAAACGGTCCTACCATGTCAAGCCCCAGACCGCAAAAGGCCATGTTATAGGTATTGTTCGTAGCTGATCAGCCGGAACATGAGCTTGCTTGGCTTACTTTTGGCAGCCCTTGCACGTCTTGACCAGCCGTTCGGCTTCTGCCTTGGCTGTAAGCCAGAAAAAACAGTGTTTGAAGGCTTTTGCCACTAAAGATTTGGCTGAAGTGTGCTGACCACACTCGCCTTTGTGGATTTCTCTTAGGATTTTCACTCCTTCTTCTGGAGATACGTAGCGCTGAAAAACCCTAGAAACACTGTGCTTATAGAGCTCACCTTTAACTATAGTATAGGCTTTTACTCGTCGGACGATCTGCCGGCTTAGAATCTCGTCTTCGGGTAATTTGCCATCTACCAGATAATCAAGGTATGGTTAGGTCCATCTAGGAATTACAACCAGTACTGCTACTAGAGGTGAGTCGGATTTAGTCAGATATTCCTCATCCACTCCTTTTATTGAGGGAACTTTGAGGTGCTCTAAAAAAGCGCCATCCGGGACCTCTTTCCGTGTAGAGCCTATCGGAGATAGCGCATCTGCTTCCTCGTTTTCTGCTCGAGGGATGTGTTGAACCTCAAACCCTTCGAACGATTTAGATAAATCATCCACGACAGCTTTATATGCCGCCATGTGTTTATTTGCATTACAAATATCCGACACTTGCTGAGCAACAAGATGTGAATCTCCATAACACATCAAACGTCAGATGCCGATATCCTTAGCAATCCGGATTCCATGCAGCAGTGCTTCATACTCGGCAATATTATTTGTCGCTGTGAAGTGGATCTGCAACACATATAGAAGTTTATCTCCTTGGGGTGATTTGAGCACCACGCCAGCCCCCGAGCCCCCTTGAGCCTTAGACCCATCAAAGTATAGGGTCCAATATTCCAACTCCGGGAGGGTCATATTCTCCTTCGTCTCTGTCCAATCAGCAACAAAGTCGGCAAGGATTTGGGATTTGATTGTTGTCTGGGGTTTATACTCAATATCGATAGCCGAAAGATCTATGCCCCATTTGGCGACGCGTCATGTGGCATCGTTGTTCTTAATTATGTCCCTCATGGGAGCTGTGGTCACCACGGTAATTGGATGCTCCTGGAAATAGTGTCATAGCTTACGAGATGCTAGGAAAACACCGTAAGCCAACTTTTGATAGTACGGATACTGCTGTTTTGATTCTGTCAGGACCTCGCTGACAAAGTAAGTCGGATGCTGCACTAGGTTTTCCTGATTTTCCTCCGGTCTCTCCACCACCATGACGATACTAACGATTGTGTTTGTCGCAGCAAGATAAAGCAACATCGGTTCTTGTGGTTCCGGTGCAGCAAGAATAGGAGCAGATAAGAGTACTTTCTTAAGGTCTTGTAACGCAGCTTCAACTTCGTCGGTCCATACAAAATGCTTGGTCTTTTTCAGGAGTTTGTATAATGGTGCGGCTCTTTCACCAAGCCAGCTTACAAATCGACTGACTGTAGCAATGCAACCAGTTAGTCTTTGTACGTCCTTCAGGCGAGTTGGCCTGGAAATATTGAGTATAGCCTTGATTTTGTCTCGATTCACCTCTATGCCTCTTTGATGTTGGAATCCCAAAGAAGCATTTCTTCAGGTTAAGCATGATGTTGTATTTTCGTAGATTGGTGAACGTTTCCTCCAAGTCGGAAATCAGCGTTTCTTTCTTTTTAGACATCACCGCAATATCATCCACGTATGCATGTACATTGCGTCCGAGTTGGTCGTGGAGGCAACGCTGCATCGTGCGCTGGTAAGTAGCTCCTGCGTTCTTCATCCCAAAAGGCATCATAACAAAACAGAAGGTTCCGAAAGGGGTTATGAATGAAGTCTTTACTTTGTCAGATTCCTTCATCCGGATTTCATGATAACCGGAATATGCGTCGAGAAAGCATAGGAGTTCCGAGCCTGCTGTAGAATCGATAACTTGATCTATCCTAGGCAGAGCGAACGGATCTTTTGGAAAAGACTTGTTCAAGGCAGTATAATCAACACACATCCTTAAATCAGTGGTGTCCTTTTTAGGGACCATTATAGGATTGGCCGACCACTCAGTGTGGATGACCTCTTCTATGAATCCGGCTAACTCGAGTTGTGCTAGTTCCTTAGCTATTGCCTTACGCTTTTCATCGCCGAAACATCGTAAGGACTGTTTGACGGTTTTAGCGTTCGGGTTTACATTTAAAGAGTGCTTGGCAAGTTCCCTAGGTACTCTGGTCATGTCAGATGGCTGCCATGTGAAGATATCTTGATTTTCTTTGAGGAACTTGACGAGCATGCTTTCCTATGCACTATATAGGCCTACACCTATCTGGGTCACCTTGGAGGGGTCATCATCCTTCAACGGCATTTTCTTCGTCTCTTCTAATGCCTTGAACTCCGCATTCGGCTTTGTCACCTCCTTCTTCGTTGCAGGCATCTCGGGCGGATCTATGGTCTTCTTGATCTCCTAGTACTCCTGGGTGTGCAGCACGGCTTTAGGAAAGGCGGCATTTCCATCCTTGCACTCTCGCGCTTTCTTCGGGTCTCCCCTGATGGTGACTACGCCGTTGGGACCTGGAATCTTCATCATATTGTAAATGTAACATGGATGAGCCATAAAAGCCCGATAAGCCGGACGTCTGAATATAGCGTGGTACGCGTTCTTGAATGGGACCACTTCGAAGGAAAGTGCCTCCGTCCGATAGTTCTTTGGAGTTCCGAAGGTAACATCCAAAGTGATTTCCCCCAGGGAATTGGCTTGTCTTCCTGGGACAACTCCGTGAAAGATCACAGAGCTATGGTTCAGCTGGGTCTCCGAGATCTTCATCCGGTGTAGCGTCTAGACATACAGAATATTGATACTGCTGCCGCCGTCCATGAGGGTCTTGGAGAAGCCATAACCGTCGATAAGTGGATTGACGATTAAGGCGTATTTTCCTCGCATGTGCAACTTAGGAGGATGATCAACGCGGTAAAATGTAATTGCCACTTCCGACCAGTCCAAAACTTGGGGGACAGCCGGAACTGTTGTGTTGAGCTCATGTAGAACTGCTTTCTTAACCTTTGCTGGTTGAGATCCGAGGAAGGTGACATAAGTGTCTTTTTTGGTTGGAAATTTTTTCTTCCCTTTCGTCTTGGGATTTGAAGCATCGGCCTCCTCCATGTCGGAATCTTCCTTGGCCTCTTTATCTTTTTCAGGATTCTTCTTTCCCTTCTTCCGCTTAGCTTTGTAGCCAGCGGTGCCATCTCTTTTGATGTTGTCATTGAAACGACACTCGACGTTGGTGTGGGACGAGCCCCCATTGGCATCTAAGTGATGCACACATGGGTTGTTGGCAATGTCAGCCCAAGAGTAGGTTTTGCCCGGTTGCTGGTCTCCTCTACCTTGAACTGCCGAAGTCGCACGGCCACGCCCGCGGCCTCCGCCGCGTCCTCCTCATCCTCCAGACCCGAAAGTAGCAGTGACCACTACCGTTTCCGCATTTGGTTTCTCTTCCGAGGTATTCTTGCGCTTCTGAGCTTGTTGATTTGGTTGTTTTGCCGACTGTGGCACAGACAGGGCGTTGAGTAATCCCTCTGCATCATCGTCAGCATCTACATACTTGCTCGTTGTTTCTATCATCTCTCCCAAATCAGTGACCTTGTCACACTTCAAGCGATGACGCATTAGACCAATTGGGAGACCTGCAATCAAAGCTTCAATCGCAGTTTGATCATTTACTTCTTCACATGAGTTCTCGGTGTCGATCCATCGTCTGAGGTAATCCCGACAAGTTTCTCTGGCCTTTTGGGTGCAACGCTGTAGGTCTCCGACCGTACAGTGCCTCTGGTATGTGCCTTCAAAATTCTGAAAGAACACACTTTGTATGTCATACCATTTGTGGATGGTGTTCTCCGGAAGTTCATTAAGCCATGATCGTGCCGTCTTCCGCAACATGAGTGGGAGATATCGGGTTGCGACCTGGCTGTTTCCATCTTTGGCGATGCAGCAAGCTTGGAAGAAATCCTGTAGCCAGGTATCTGGCCGAGCAATGCCGTCGTAGGCTTGGATATGTCGAGATAACAAATCCTTCTGGGAATGTTGTAGCTCTGATGCATGGTCCGAAGCACTTTGGGCCCACGTAGATGTCATCATTTTCATAGCGCCGCACTTCTATATTGGAGTTGATCCTATGCCTTGCGTCATTCGGGGATAGGGATTGGCCCGAGTGTCGGCTGTGGCTGCGGTGCCTTGGAGCCGGACTTCAGCTTCTGCCACCACCCCCTCCACCACGATGCCCTCCCTGGCCTCCTTGAGAGCCGTTGTGATGGCTACTTGGTGGAGAGGGTGGAGCAGCTGGGATTTTTCCGGCTGGTCGCCGGTCTCCGTCCGGAGCGTCATTATTCCGGTTCTAGGGAGGGTCTTTGTGGTGATGTCCCGAAGATCCGGTTCTTGAGTAATTGTCTTCCCGGTGATCGGGGCGGTGGTGCTGCTCCGGTACGCGTTGGGGTCTTACGTCAACCCATGCCGGATCCGTGTGACATTGGTCGGAATCAGAGACCAGTTTTTGACTTCTAGACATGGCGACCTTTTGCTGCTCCAGTCCCTAGTTGAGTAGTTTGATTCCTAACTGGATCTGCTCCGGGCCTGGATTAGCCGATAAAATTTCTCGGGCCGCCATGGTGTTCTGTACTAGGGTTGGATATACCCAATCCCCTTTTCTATCTTTTCGAGGCTTCCCCATTTCTTCTCCGAAAAGGACGGCGTGAATATGCGGGAGTTGGTTGTCACTAGTATGACGCTTCCTGGTCTTCTGGTATCGCCTGGAGTTGTACTTCTCCGCAGATGCCATGCATTTCTTTTCCTTCTCAATGGTTTTGGCTTCATCGAGGATTACTTGACGACGCGCTTCTAGGGCCTGTGCCCTCTCGTCCAGTTCTTCAGCAGTAAGTTCTGCAGCTGTAGGAATAGGTGTGGTTAATGCAGCATCGATGAGTTTACGCGCACCTTCAGTGATCATGTGTCCATCCACCGATTCTTCTTTTTTGGGCTCTTCTGGGATAAGTGCTCCATCCGAGTCTTCCTCATATTCCTCGGCAATCACCTCCTCTACCAGAGGGTCTTAATCCGGGGTCTTGTTCTTCTTTTCCTTCTTGACAGCGCCGGTAGCAAAGACGGCTTTAGGTCCGTTTCCCGGAGTCAATCTCTGATTGGTACTTTCGGACATCTGGACTTCGGGATTATCTCCGACTTCCATGTCATCCTGCGCTTTCATAGAGTGTTCCCTGGATACTTCATCCATGGCTTCTCCTTCTTCTGCAGTTTTGGAGTTGTACTCCTCTTCATATTCCGCGGAGAACTTTCGGAAATCTGCCGATGTCATCGATTCATCCGAGGATGCGGGTACATCGGCATTTGTTCCAATTGCCTCCAGCACTGAGTCGGTGTTGTCTCCAGCATCGGCAGAGCCGGATCCAGATCCCACATATTCGACAAAGTGCGATGCGTGCTTCCTGAGGTGCCTACGACTCTCGCGATCAACTTTGTTGAAACTTTTGATGGTCTCAAGAATTGCATCTATGCCCGAGTTTTGCATTATCATACGAGGCAGCGTGTACCTCAGGAAAGGCATGTTTGTCCCGGCGTCATTAGAGCCAGAATCAGTGTCGTTGATATGCTCCTCCTGGATTTCGACTTCCGCAGGTGGGTCGATCTGGGATTTGGTCTCTCCAAATAGATCCACTCCAGATTCGACTTGGACTGCTAGGTCTGCTTCAGGTTCGGATTTCTCCGCTATCTCCGCAACTGGTGTGGACTAGGTGGGATTAGGGTTTTCTGAGATCTAGAACCCTGCCGCCTCCGCAGACAAAGGGGACCCAGAAAATTCTTCTGCCTCTATCATCACCGATGGGGTGGGTGGGACAGGTTCAGCAAAACCGATGTAAACATCAATCTCACCAAAAGACATGATGGTGTAAGCAATTACAGCCTCCCTAGCCGGAATCTAGGTCTCGTCGAGAACGATGAGAGGGACGTCGTTGGCATAGAGGATGCGACCGACGGCGATAGTCTCGCCGATTCCGATTCTTACAGATTCCACTCGGAACACAGATCCGAAGCTCACTTGCCCCACGGTGGGTGCCAACTATCATCAGATTGATGACAAGTACGCCATGAGGGGGTCCTGGAGGCGTGCGGAAGAGAGGGGTGTGAGACGTACGGTGTTCCGGGACGGTGAGCACACAAGTTTACCCAGGTTCGAATCCGCCGGCTTTGGACGGATCCTACTCCTGCTAGCAATCCAGTAATATGGCAGAGCTGGAATATGGGTTACAAGGGTTCGCCTGTGCGAGTTGAGATTCTAGACTATTGAGAGTTGCCCTAAAGGCTCTCCCTAGGACGGCTTATATAGATATCCGGCCTAGGGTTTATAGAAGAGATCTATCCGACTACGACTAAGAGTCGGTTACAGAGTACATCTTGAACTACATGTTGGGGATATACTTTTCGGGTATCCTCACAGTTTCTCACTGACCAGCGTGGCCCACTTCGGGTTAGAGCTTTGCTTCACGGGCGGCCCAGTCAGGGAGAAAGACAGAGTCCAATCCGGCTACGGGAAGGCCCAGAAGACTTACCGACTTAGGCCCATAATGTTACTTGTAGTTCAAGATGTACTCTGTAACCAACTCTTAGTCATAGCCGGATTGATCTCTCCTGTAAACCCCAGGGAGAATATCTATATAAGCCATCCTAGGGAGAGCTTTAGGGAACACCCAATACTTTAGACCCTCAAATCGCACAGGCGATACCATTGTAACCCATATTCCAGCTCTGCCGTATTACTGGATTGCTAGCAGGAGTAGGATCCGTCCAAAGCCGGTGGATTCGAACCTGGGTAAACTTGTGTGCTCACCGTCCCGGAACAGCGTACGTCTCACACCCCTCTCTTCCACACGCCTCGAGGACCCCCTCATGGCGTACTTGTCCTCAATACGACGACAGTTGGCGCCCACCATGGGGCAAGTGAGTTTCGGATCTGCGTTCTGAGCGGAATCTGCAAGAATCGGCATCGGCGAGACTATCACCGTCGGTCGCATCCTCTATGCCAGCGACGTCCTTCTCATCGTTCTCGACGAGACGTGGATTCCGGCAAGGGAGGCTGTGACTGCCAACACAATCATGTCTTTTGGTGAGATCGATGTCTACATCGGTTTCGCTGAACCTGTCCAACCCACCCCAGCGGTGATGATAGAGGCGGAAGAATTATCTGGGTCCCCTTTGTCTGCGGAGGCGGCAGAGTTCCGGATCTCAGACAACCCTAATCCCACCCAGCCGGCACCAATTGTGGAGATAGTGGAGAAATCCGAGCCTGAAGAAGACCTAGCAATCCAAGTCGAATCTGGAGTGGATCTCTCTAGAGAAGCCGGATCCCAGATCGACCCACCCGTGGAAGTCAAAATTCAGGAGGAGCATATCAACGACACTGATTCTGGCTCGGATGATGCCGGGACAGATAGGCCTTTTCTGAGGTACACACTAAGACGTATGATACGGCAAGGCGAAAGCGCGGATGCAATCCTCGAGACCATCAAAAGTTTCGACATGGCTGATCGTGAGGGCGGCAAGTACCTCAGGAAGCACGCGACACACTTCGTCGGATACGTGGGATCCGGATCTGGCTCTGCCGATGCTGGAGAAAACACCGACTCTATGTTGGAGGTGATCGGAACAAACGCTGACGTACCCGCATCCTCAGATGAATCGATGACGTCAGCGGATTTCCGAAAGTTCTCCGCAGAATATGAAGAGGAGTATAAATCCAAAGCTGCAGAAGAAGGATAAGCCATGGACAAAGGATCCGGGGAAAACTCTCCCAAAGCGCAGGATGACATGGACGTCGGAGGCAATCCCGAAGTCCAGATGTCTGAAAGTACCGATCAGAGCTTGACTCCGGGAAACGGACCCAAAGCCGTCTTTGCTACCGGCGCTGCCAAGAAGGCAAAGAAGAGGAACAAGAAGAACAAGAAGAACAAGATCCCGACAAAAGACCCTCTGACAGAGGAGGTGATTGCCGAGGAATATGAGGAAGACTCGGATGGAGCACTTATCCCAGAAGAGCCGAAAAAAGAAGCATCGGTGGATGGACACGTGATCACCGAAGGTGCGCTTAAACTCATCGATGCTGCATTAACCACACCTATCCCTACAGCCGTAGAACTTACTGCGGATGAGCTGGACGAAAGGGCGCAAGCCCTAGAAGCGTGTCGTCAACAACTCCTCGATGAAGCCAAAAACATCGAGGTGGAGAAGAAACGCATGACAACTAAGGACTACATGTCTTGGTTGCATCAGAAGACACGGAAGCGTCACACAGATGACAACCAATTCCGACGTGTCTGTGCCGTCCTTTTTGGGGATGAGATGGGAAAGCCACGGAAAGATAACAATGGAGATTGGGTTTACCCAACCCCAGTACAGAATACCGTGGCAGCCCGAGAAATTCTATCGGCTAATCCAGGACCAACGTTTGGGTATCAAACTACTCAACAAGGGACTAGAGCAGCAAAAGGTCGCCCTGTCCGGAAGTCAAAAACTGGTCTCGTATTTTGACCAATGTCGTGCAGATCCGGCATGGGCTAACGTAAGATCCCATTACGTTCGGGCGCAGTACCATAACCCCGAACAACAGGAAGACAATTATTCAAGAACCGGATGGTCAGGACAGCAACACAGAATTGTGCGTAACTGGAGCAATGTGGCTCCAGAGGCCGAGAAAGATGTCGTTGCTACACGAAATCTCAGGAACCCTCCCCGACGAGAGTCTAACGATCGAAGGGGAGAAGATAAAGAGAAACGTCGGGAGGAGGATCGCCAAAAAATGCCACCTCCTAGACATGCAAGCCGTCCGGCTGAGCCTCACCATGGTGGGAACGACGGACGATGGAACAACGGAAAACATGCTGGTACGAGCCGGCAGGGGGCACGTCGTAGTCAAGACCCTCCCCGGAACCGGAATAATAATGCTCCGGACGGAGGCCGGCGATCAGCTAGAAACAATTCAGCTGCCCCACCCTCTCCACCAAGCAGCCACCACAACGGCTCCCAAGGAGGACGACGTGGCGGAGGAGGTGGCGACAGAAGCCGATGTCCGGCTCCAAGGCACCGCAGCCACAGCTGACATTCGGGACGATCTCTATCCCCGAGGGACGCACGGCACAGGATCAATTCCAACATAGAGGCGCGGCGCTATGAAAATGATGACATGTACATGGGCCCAAAGGTCTTTGGACCACGCATCATAGCTACAAGATTCCCGGAAGGATTTGCTATCTCAAGGTATATCCAAGCCTACGACAGCATTGCTCGGCCAGACACTTGGCTATAGGATTTTTTCCAAGCTTGCTACGTCGCCAAAGGCGGAAACAGCCTGGTCGCAACCTGATATCTCCCACTTATGCTGCGGAAGACGACGCGATCATGGCTCAATGAACTTCCGGAGAACACCATCCATAACTGGTATGACATGCAAAGTGCGTTCTTTCAGAATTTCGAAGGCACATATCGGAGGCCCTGTTCACTCGGAGACCTACAGCGTTGCACCCAGAAAGCCAGAGAAACTTGTCGGGATTACCTCGGACGATGGATCGACACCAAGAACTCCTGTGAAGGAGTAAACGATCAAACTGCGATTGAAGCTTTCATCGCAGGACTCCCAATTGGTCTACTGCGTCACCGCTTGAAGTGTGACAAGGTTACTGATTTGGGAGAGATGATAGAAACAGCGTGCAAGTATGCATATGCTGACGACGATGTAGAGGGATTACTCAATGTCCTGGCTGTATCTCACTCAAAAAAGACAAAGCAATAGGCTCAGAAGCGCAAAAATCCCTCGGAAGAAAAACCCAACGCGGAAACAGCAGTGGTTACTACTGTTTCCGGGTCTGGAGGACGTGGCGGAGGCCGCGGGCGTGGCCGTGGGACTTCAAGGGTCCAAGGTAGAGGAGAGAAACAACTAGGCAAAACCTACTCTTGGGCCGACATTGCCAATAACCCATGTGTGCATCACTTAGACGCCAGTGGGGGCTCATCCCACACCAACGCTGAATGTCGTTTTAATGACGACATCAAGAGAGATGATACCACGGGATACAAAGCTAAGCGGAAGAAGGGCAAGAAAAATCCCGAAAAGGACAAAGAGACCAAGGAAGATTCCGACATGGAGGAAGCTGATGCTTCAAATCCCAAGACAGAAGGGAAGAAAACTTTTCCCACCAAGAAAGACACTTATGTCACCTTCCTTGGATCTTAACCAAGAAAAGACAAGAAAGCAGTTCTACACGAGCTCAATGCAACAGTTCCGGCTGTCCCTCAATATCTCGACTGGTCGGAAGTGGCAATCACATTTGACCACGTTGATCATCCGCCTAAGTTGCACCGGCGAGGAAAATATGCATTGATCGTCATGCATGGTGGCAGCAGCATGGTGGCAGCAGCATCAATATGGTTACGGTTTCTCCAAGACCCTCATGGATGGTGGCAGCAGCATCAATATTCTCTATGTCGAAACGCTACGCCGGATGAAGATCTCGGAGACCTAGTTGAACCATAGCTCTGTGATCTTTCACGGAGTTGTCCCAGGAAGACAAGCTAATTCCCTAGGAGAGTTCACTTTGGATGTTACCTTTGGAACTCTAAAGAACTATCGGACGAAGGCACTTTCCTTCGAAGTGGTCCCGTTCAAGAGCGGGTACCACGCTATATTTGGACGACCGGCTTACTAGGTTTTTAAGGCTCGTCCGTGTTACATTTACAATATGATGAAAATTCCAGGTCCCAACGGCGTGATCACCATCAGGGGAGACCCGAAGAAAGCGCGAGAGTGCGAGGATGGAAATGCCGCCTTTGCCGAAGCCGTGCTGCACGCCCAAGAGTACCAGGAGATCAAGAAGAGCATAGGCCCGTCCGAGATGCCCGCAACAAAGAAGGAGGTGACAAAGCCAAATCCGGAGTTCAAGGCATCAGAAGAGACGAAGAAAACGCCGTTGAAGCATGATAACCCCTCCAAGGTGACCCAGATAGGCGTAGGCCTAAGTAGCGTATAGGAAAGCGCGCTCGTCAAGTTCCTCCAAGCAAATCAAGATATCTTCGCATGGCAGCCACCTGACATGACTGGAGTACCTAGAAAACCCAACATGGAAACAACGGTGGTTACTACTGCTTCCGGGTCTGGAGGACGAGGAGGACGCGGCGGAGGCCGCGGGTGTGGCCGTGGGACTTCAAGGGTCCAAGGTAGAGGAGAACAGCAACCAGGCAAAACCTACTCTTGGGCCGACATTGCCAATAATCCATGTGTGCATCACCTAGACGCCAATGGGGGCTCATCCCACACCAACACTGGATGTCGTTTCAATGACGACATCAAAAGAGATGATACTGCGGGCTACAAAGCTAAGTGGAAGAAGGGAAAGAAGAATCCCGAAAAAGAAAAAGAGAGCAAGGAAGAGTCCGACATGGAGGAAGCTGATGCTTCAAATCCCAAGCCGGAAGGGAAGAAGACTTTTCCCACCAAGAAGGACACTTACGTCACTATCCTCGGATCTCAACCAGCAAAGGTCAAAAAAGCAGCTCTACACGAGCTCAACGCAACAGTTCCGGTTGTCCCTCAATATCTGGACTGGTCGGAAGTGGCAATCACATTTGACCGCACTGATCATCCGCCTAAGTTGCACAGGCGAGGAAAATACGCCTTAATCGTCAATCCACTTATTGACGGTTATGGTTTCTCCAAGACCCTCATGGACGGTGGTAGTAGCATCAATATTCTCTATGTTGAAACGCTACGCCAGATGAAGATCTCGGAAACCCAGCTGAACCATAGCTCTGTGATCTTTCACGGAGTTATCCCGGGAAGACAAGCTAATTCCCTGGGAGAGATTACTTTGGATGTTACCTTTGGAACTCCAAAGAACTATCGGACGGAGGCACTTTCCTTCGAAGTGGTCCCGTTCAAGAGAGGGTACCACGCTATATTCGGACGACCGGCTTACTAGGTTTTTAAGGCTCGTC
The DNA here is from genome assembly GCA_910589775.1 of Avena eriantha. Taxonomy (NCBI): domain Eukaryota; kingdom Viridiplantae; phylum Streptophyta; class Magnoliopsida; order Poales; family Poaceae; genus Avena; species Avena eriantha. Next base: position 132,268,567 of record OU342741.1, read on the forward strand.
CGTGTTACATTTACAATATGATGAAAATTCCAGGTCCCAACGGCGTGATCACCATCAGGGGAGACCTGAAGAAAGCGCGAGAGTGCGAGGATGGAAATGCCGCCTTTGCCGAAGCCGTGCTGCACGCCCAGGAGTACCAGGAGATCAAGAAGAGCATAGATCCGTCCGAGATGCCCGCAACGAAGAAGGAGGTGACAATGCCAAATCCGGAGTTCAAGGCATCAGAAGAGACGAAGAAGACACCGTTGAAGGATGATGACCCCTCCAAGGTGACCCAGATAGGCGTAGGCCTAGGTAGCGCATAGGAAAGCGCGCTCGTCAAGTTCCTCCAAGCAAATCAAGATATCTTTGCATGGCAGCCATCTGACATGACCGGAGTACCTAGGGAACTTGCCGAGCACTCTCTAAATGTAAACCCGAACGCTAAACCCGTCAAACAGTCCCTATGACGGTTTGGCGACGAGAAGCGTAAGGCAATAGCTAAGGAACTAGCACGGCTCAAGTTAGCTGGATTCATAGAAGAGGTCATCCACACTGAGTGGTCGGCCAATCCTGTAATGGTCCCTAAAAAGGACACCACTGATTTAAGGATGTGTGTTGATTATACTGCCTTGAACAAGGCTTGTCCAAAAGATCCGTTCGCTCTGCCTAGAATTGATCAAGTCATCGATTCTACGGCAGGCTCGGAACTCCTCTGCTTTCTCGACGCATATTCCGGTTATCACCAAATCCGGATGAAGGAATCTGACAAAGTCAAAACTTCATTTATAACCCCCTTCAGAACCTTCTGTTTTTTTACGATGCCCTTTGGGCTGAAGAACGCAGGAGCTACGTACCAGTGCACGATGCAGCGTTGCCTCCATGACCAACTCGGACACAATGTACGTGCATACGTGGATGATATCGCGGTGATGTCCAAAAAGAAGGAAACGCTGATTTCCGACTTGGAAGAGACATTCGCCAATCTAAGAAAATACAACATCATGCTTAACCCGAAGAAATGCTTCTTTGGATTACCAGCCGGAAAATTGTTAGGTTTCATCGTGTCTCAAAGAGGCATAGAGGTGAACCGAGACAAAATCAAGGCTATACTCCATATTTCCAGGCCAACTCGCCTGAAGGACATACAAAGCTTAACTGGCTGCATTGCTGCGGTGAGCCGATTTGTAAGCCGGCTTGGTGAAAGAGCCGCACTATTATAAACTCCTGAAAAAGGCCAAGGATTTTGTCTAGACTGACGAAGCTGAAGCTGCACTACAAGATCTGAAAAGAGTACTCTCATCTACTCCTATCCTTGCAGCGCCGGAACCTCAGGAACCGATGTTGCTCTACATTGCTGCGACAAATAAGGTCGTCAGTATCGTCATGGTGGTGGAGAGACCAGAGGAAAATCAGGAACACCTGGTGCAGTGTCCGACGTAATTTGTCAGCGAGGTCCTGACAGAGTCCAAACAGCGGTATCCGCATTATCAAAAGTTGGCTTACGGTGTTTTTCTAGCATCTCGTAAGCTACGACATTATTTTCAGGAGCATCCAATTACCGTGGTGAGCAAAGCTCCCATGAGAGATATAATAAACAACAGTGACACCACATGACGCGTCGCCAAATGGGGCATAGAGCTTTCAGCTTTTGATATTGAGTATAAACCCCGGACAGCAATCAAATCCTAGATCCTTGCTGACTTTGTCGCTGATTGTATAGAGACGAAGGAGAACTAATCCTCCCTGAGTCGGAATATTGGACCCTCTTTTTTGATGGGTCTAAGCATCGAGGAGGCTCGGGGGCTGGCGTGGTGCTCAAATCACCCCAAGGAGATAAACTTTTATACGTGTTGTAGATCCACTTCACAGCGACAAACAACATTGCCGAGTATGAAGCACTGCTCCATGGAATCCGGATTGCTAAGGATATTGGCATCCGACGTTTGATGCGTTACAGAGATTCGGATATTGTTGCTCAGCAAGTCTTGGATATTTGTAATGCAAATAAACACATAGTAGCATATAAAGCTGTCGTGGATGATCTATCTAAATCGTTCGAAGGGTTTGAAGTTCAACACATCCCTCGAGCAGAAAATGAAGAAGCAGATGCACTATCTCGCATAGGTTCTGCGCAGAAAGAGGTCCCGGATGGTGCTTTTCTAGAGCACCTGAAAGTTCCCTCAATAAAGGGAGTAAATGAGGAATATCCGACCAAATCCGACTCACCTTTGATTGCAGTTCTGGGTGTAATTCCCAGCTGGACTCAACCCTACCACGATTATTTGGTAGATGGCAAATTACCCGAAGACGAGGTGCTGAGCCGGCAGATTATCCGACGAGCAAAAGCCTATACTATGGTTAAAGGTGAGCTCCATAAACAGAGTATTTTTGGGGTTTTCAGCGCTGCGTATCTCCGGAAGGAGTGGAAATCTTAAGGGAAATCCACGAAGGCGAGTGTGGTCACCACGCTGCAACCAAATATTTAGTGGCAAAAGCTTTTAGACACGGATTTTTCTGGCTTACAGCTTAGGAAGATGCCGAACGATTAGTCAAGACGTGCAAAGGCTGCCAAAAGTACGCCAAGCAAGCTCATGTTCCGGCTGATCAGCTGCGAACAATACCTATAACATGGCCCTTTGCGGTCTGGGGGCTTGATATGGTAGGACCATTTAAATGAGCTCCAAGTGTATTTACTCACCTCTTAGTGATGGTTGATAAATTCACCAAATGGATTGAGGCTAAACCTGTCACTAGTTGTGATGGAGCAACAGCCAAAAGATTTCTCGAGGATGTTATAATCCGGTATGGTTATCTGTATAGCATTATCACGGACAACGGGAGTAACTTTTCTATGGGAGAACTGGCTGAATTCTGCAACGAGCAAAATATCCGGCTTGACATTGCGTCAGTCGCACATCCACAAGCTAACAGACAAGTCGAAAGGGCAAATGGTTTAATCCTACAAGGCCTAAAACCAAGACTTGAAGCACCACTACGACGTGCTGCAGGAGCTTGGGCAGAGGAATTACCCTCTGTAATTTGGAGTTTACGAACAACTCCGAACAGGTCAACAGGATACACACCTTTCTTCTTGGTCTATGGCGCAGAAGCAGTTCTTCCTAGTGATTTAATTCATACTTCTCCTAGAGTGGCCGCGTATATCGAAGAGGATGCCGAGATTTCTCGACAAAATGATCTCGACTTATTCGAAGAAGTTCACGTTGTTGTTGAACTGTGATCTACAGCCTATCAGCAGAAGTTACGCAAGTATAATAGCCAGAGAGTCCGAAATAGATCTTTCAATAAAGGTGATTTGGTTCTCCGGCTTGTGCAACAAAGAAAGCACAAACTTTCCCCAGTATGGGAAGGGCCCTTTTTAGTTAGTCAAGTATTGCACAATGGATCATACTACTTAACTGACATGAGGCCAGTCAAAGAAAGACCTGCTACTAAGAAGAGAAAGAGAGCTGGAGGCAGTACAAATCCGGATGAGTTAGACAGACCGTGGAATATTGCTCAGCTACGTCCCTTTTATTCTTAGTTTATCCTTCTTTGTAATCATATATATGTACATGTTCTTTGAGAAATAAAAGTTTTGGTTGCCTCAAGTTTTTTTGAGAAGTTTTTACCATCTTATTTCCAAATGATCATGTCATAGTCGAAAATCCCAGAATGCTTGAAAAGACATTATGCTCATGTTTGTTCTGGTCTAGATTTCCGATTCTAAAATTGCTACCTTTGGGTATAACTCTAAAGTTTCTAGTCTTTACTTTGGTTATTTGTCTGATTGCTGGATGTGGGAATTTTCCGAGGAGTGAATTGTTGGTACTGGAAGCCGGCTTTGTTTCAGAGTTTAAACTGGTTTAGCAATTGTGCTCCATTGCTCGGCAAAGTTTCGGCTGAAGGTTTGGCCGGCTCACGAAAGGGACGAGGCGGAAAGCCAGATAAATGATAAGTAGAGGCGAAAAAATTCAAGTGCTTATGAAAATATTTCAGGCACACAAAAAAAAGCCAAAAGTGCTGAATAGATCACAAGCTTAGCACTAGCAAAATAGATTGTACTAAATATTTACAAGCGCATCATGTTTTTTCTGGAATAATACATAAGTTTCTGGTCTATGATGCAGGAGGAGATGAAGGAGCTGTCGGCTCGCTGGTTACTTCGCCCTGATATCGTTCTGAGATGTCTGCATCTGAGGTGGTGCGTTCATTGTCGGAAACTTCTTCGGTTTCTTCTGGAGGAGGAGGTGGAGTAGCTACGCGGGTGAAGAAGGGGATCTCGTAGCTGGTCAGATTAGTCACGTGACACCCATATCCGGCGCAGGAGTGCATGATGGCTTGAAGATCATGCTCCTGGCCATCTTCGTCTACCTTGCAGTACCCTCTGGTCACTTGCCATATCTCCATGTTTTGATGGTGGCTCATGACCATGGTGAGAGCGTTCTGCGTAGCAGTCCGCGCGTAGGACATATTCCAGTCCCGAACAAGCTGCGACATCTCCGTGGCCATGTCCCGCACCTGAAAATCCGACATGCTTGGCATGTCCAGAATCTTTAGAGCTTCACCAAAGTCCTCAAGAGACTGGCGGAAATCATGAAGAAGGTCACCGACTTGGGTAAGAGGGTGGTGGGTACGGGGCTCGGAGGAGGAAGAGTCTGTCAAGTTCAGAGGACCTATAAACAAAACAAGTTAAGAAAAATCCGACATTAATATAAGTCAAAGTAAAAAATATAAGTCAGATAGATGGAACGTACCGAGAATGACGTCGTCAATCTTGGTCTTCTCCTCCCGGAGACTCTGGAGTTCAGCCCGGAGTGCTTGGGAGATATCCTTCTCTCTGCCAAGATCATTCTTGAGGTTTGAGATTATTTTATCTTGAGCAGCGATCTTGCGATCACGCTCTTCGGTGGCCATGGAGGAGGATTCAAGGACTTGAGCTATGCTCCTTTCGTGATCCGCCTTGAGCTTATCCAGCTCTTGGCGAAGTCCCTTGTTCTCCACCACCAGGGTCTTAAGGTTCTCGGACTCTTCAATCATAGCGATGGATTGTTTCACCAGCGTTGTAAGTCAAAAAGAACAATAGTTCAGAAAAAATTCGACATTGAAAAAGCAAAAGACAAGGTTTGAATCTCGGAATGCTTACCTTCAGCTTCATCCTTGGCTACTTAAGCCGGAGAGCTTTGATCTCTCTCCGCTTATCGTAGACATTGGTCAGTAATTCCTGGTTATAGGAACATACTTTCTGTAAGTCAGAATACCCAAAGTCAGAAAGCTACTTAAGACTCGGGCTAATATTTTTTGCTAAATATCAGCACGAGCCTTGGGGCTACACTACTTCGTTCTTTGGCATCCTAATGAAGCATAAACCCGGATTATATATCCTACTTCATGCTTGGGGGCTAGAGGATATGATATAACATAATGGAAAAACAAGAGTTGGAATTCCAACTTACATATTGTTCGCGGGTGAGCTTATCCAAACCCGCGTTCACTTCAGCGGCCACCTTCTCGGCAAAGAGTAAGAGGGATCACTGGGGCTGTTGGAAGCTCGCCACTCCTAATCCTCTCGTCGCGTACGCGGACTTGAGCGAGAAGGTCAGAGAACTTGACGTCCTCTGCTTCTTGCGCTTCTTCTTCGGGATATAAATGGCTTTTCTCCAGGCCTTGCCTGGCTAGCCACTGGATCTCTTCTGCAGATTTCCGGGACAGGCCAAACTTGGCAAGTCCCGGATTGCTAATGAGGTTTTCAGCGAATGTTTATGCCGAGGGATCATTACCCAAAGAGGGTTCACCCTTATCTTGATCTGACGCACCCATGGTGACGTCAGTTTGCGACCCAAGGATCGCTGGCTCCGTTGAAGGAGCCGGATCTTCTGCAACCACCGAAAAAGGAGTGATCGCTGGAGTTGCAGAAGTTTGAGGGGCGGGAGTCGGAGGAGCCACGGCAGGGAAGCTATGGTAAGCTTCGTCTGCCACAGCGGCTTCGAAGGAATCCCTTTCCCTTTGCCATTGACGAGCGGTTTTGCTCTATGAATGTAATAAAGTCGGAAACATTACATCTCGGAAAGAAATTCGAGAAAGGTACAAAGGCGGAAATTGTGACTGAAAGTTACCTCTTCACAACAGGCACCTCCTTTGTGCCAACAGCCACTGTTGGAGCTTTGCGCTTCTTAAGCGCAAGGTCCGGCAATGGAACCACTTCTGTCTCCTGAGAAAACTCAGGTGGATATCCTTCAAGTGGAGAAAGTTCCGACTCGGCGAGGTCGGCAAGCTGAAGACAAGAAAACATATCAGTATTGTGATATAACTCAAAGATTGAAACACATAAAAAGGTGTACTGATGGAAACTTACCGGCACTACGGGGTTTTTTGCTGTGTGCATGTCCAGAGAAATCTCCGGAATTCTCCTCTCAATCCGCTCCATGATCAGCCATTTGATCTGGCTTATGTAGCCTTGAGGGGTGTAGGCTTTGGGGATGATGCGGAGGGAGTCTTTTTTGGATGACGTGATGGAGTGCATCAGTCGATCCCCATGGTGCTGAAGGGGCTGGATCCGACAAGAAACCCAGCACTGGACCAAGTCGGATCCCTTCAGACCCTTGTGCTTGATCAAATATTCGATCCGCCTCTTCACGAGGATCAGATCATCGGTGACAGTCGGAGCAGCCTCGTCCCAGGAAGGATGGGCCATGGCGGCTCCATCGACAAAAGCCGCCAAGCAGTAGCTTTTCCGGGAGCCAGAATATCCCTATGATAGAAAAATGTGGTTGGCCAATGTTTGACCGAGTGACTAGCTGAAATTTTGGGATAAGCCCGGTCGCGTCTAAGTGAAAAGCTAATAGTGCCGGTGATGTAAGGAACACCGCAGTGATGGAATTTCTCCGGACATGGAAATAATACCGGAAGAGAGTCAAACTTGGCCTAATGCTGAGAAAGCCCTCACAAAGCAAAGCATACGCACTCATCTCTAAGAGAGAGTTGGGAGGAAGATTATGGAGTTGAACTCCGAAATGATCTATCACCTCGGAGAAGAACTCCGAGGGAGGAAAAGACAGACCTCTATCGAGGTGGGTGCTGAAGTGGACCTGCTCGCTGTCGTGTGGATTGGGGATGGTTTCCTCGAAGCTGCTCCGCCGGTCGCCTGCGACGAGAACCCCTCCTTCTCCACGTTCTTGAGGCCCTCTTCGTTGAGAGCGCAGGGGATCCAAATTCCCTGGAAGCTCTCTTTCTCCGCTGCTGCTTCCACCACCGCCGCCGCCGCCGTTGCCACCAAGCCAGAGGAAGAAGATGAAGCCATTTCTCCGGTGAGAGATTGACCTAAAAGGGGCGGCGCTGGGAGTTCTGTGGGGGAAGGACGAGGAGGCTCTGTGCGCGCAGGAGAATTGGGAGGAAAGGAAACGGCAAAGGACTAGTGGAAAGGAGAAGGAGAAATCCAAACCCCTTATATCCACCTAACTACGCCAAGATTCATGCAATTGCTACAGTGTAACCGCCACTAGTCGTGGAAGGAACTAGGAAGGACCCACGCGATGATTGCGTCTCCTCTATCTCCACGCATGCATTGAAACGGCGCCTCGGTTCCGTGAACCGCGGACCCACCAATGTTCGTGCTGACGGCACGCCTGTCAGATGACGTGGCTTGACCATGACTTGTTTCAGGTGGCATTAGAAACCAAGTTCCGGCTTAGTTCAAAATCAAGATGGAAAATCCGAGTAACCTGTTGATAGGTCCGAGTTATTTTTAAGACCCGGATCGTATTTTTTGTTGTGAAGTTTCAGGAACCCTTCAAGATTCTGCAAGCCGAAGATCAAGGTAGACGATGATAAATCCGACTTTGGATCTTGGAGGCCTCCGGGGGCTGCTGTTAGAGGTTTGCTTCACGGGCGGCCCAGTCAGGGAGAAAGACGGAGTCCAATCTGGCTACAGGAAGGCCCAGAAGAGTTACCAACTTAGGACCATAATGTTACTTGTAGTTCAAGCTGTACTCTGTAACCAACTCTTAGTCGTAGCCGGATTGATCTCTCATGTAAACCCTAGACCGAATATCTATATAACCGTCCTAGGGAGAGCCTTTGGGGCACACCCAATACTTTAGACCCTCAACTCGCACAGGCGATACCATTGTAACCCATATTTCGGCTCTGCCGTATTACTGGATTGCTAGCAGGAGTAGGATCCGTCCAAAGCCGGCGGATTCGAACCTGGGTAAACTTGTGTGCTCACCGTCCCGGAACACCGTACGTCTCACACCCCTCTCTTCTGCACGCCTCGAGGACCCCCTCATGGTGTACTTGTCCTCAATCTGATGACACTACAAGTAACTCCATGGGCCTTCCCGTAGCCGGACTAGACTCCGTCTTTTCTCCCTAACTGGGCCGCCCGTGAAGCAAAGCTCTAACCCGAAGTGGCCACCCTGTTCAGTGAGGAACTCTGACGATTCCCGGAAAGTATATCCCCATCACACAAATCCAGTGACTCTAGATGTGGTTAATGATAAGAACACACATGCAATGACACTGGTGGATCCATATGTGTTTAATGAAAATAACACACATGCAATGAATCTAGTTGTTGTTAGTAAAAAGAACACACATGCAATGACACTGGTGGATCCATATGTGGTCTCTGAAATGAACACACATACAATGACTCTAGCTGTGGTTAATGAGAAGAACACACATGCAATGACACTAGTGGATCCATATGTGGTTTGTGAAAAGAATAGATATTAAATGGTTCTAGATGTGGTTAATGAAATAATACACATTTCAATGACAATGGTGGTTCCATATGTGGTCTGGGAAAAGAACATACATGCAATGACTCTAGCTGTGGATGATGAGAAGAACACGCATGCAATGACACTGGTGGATCCATAGGTGGATTGTGAAAAGAACACACATGCAATGAACTCTGGTGGATCCATATGCAATGACACTGGTGGATCCATGTGTGGTATCTAAAAATAACATACATTTCAATGACACTGGTGGATCCATATGTGGTTTGTGAAATGAACACACATCCAGTGACTCTAGCTTTGGTTAATGAGAAGAACACACATGCAATGACAATGGTGGTTCCGTATGTGGGTTGTGAAAATATAAACATGCAATGACTCTAGTTGTGGTTAATGAAAGAATACACATTTCAATGACAATGGTGGTTCCATATGTGGTCTGTGAAAACAACACACATGCAATGCCTTTAGCTGTAGCTAATGAGAAGAACATACATGCAATGACACTAGTGGATCCATAGGTGGATCGTGAAAAGAACACACATCCAATGAACTCTGGTGGAACCATATGCAATGACACTGGTGGATCCATGTGTGGTCTCTGAAAACAACACACATTTCAATGACAGTGGTGTATCTATATTTGGTTTGTGAAAAGAACACACATCTTGTAACTCTAGCTATGGTTAATGAGAAGAACACACATGCAATGACACTAGTGGATCCATATGTGGTTAATGAAAATAACACACATGCAATGACTCTAGTTGTTGTTAGTAAAAAGAACACACATGCAATGACACTGGTGGATCCATATGTGGTCTCTAAAAAGAACACACATGCAACGACTCTAGCTGTGGTTAATGAGAAGAACACACATGCAATGACACTGGTGGATCCATATGTGGTCTATGAAGAGAACACACATGCAATGACAATGGTGGATCCATATGTGGTGTGTGAAAAGAATAGACATGAAATGACTCCAGATGTGGTCAATGAAAGAATACACATTTCAATGAAAATGGTGGTTTCATATGTGGTCTATGAAAAGAACACACATGCAATGACTCTAGCTGTGGTTAATTAGAAGAACACACATGCAATGCCACTGGTGGATCCATAGGTGGATTGTGAAAAGAACACACATGCAATGAACTCTGGTGGATCCATATGTGTTTTGTGAAGAGAACACACATGCAATGAACTCTGGTGGATCCATATGTGGTATGTGAAAATAATAGACATGAAATGACTCTAGATGTGGTTAATGAAAGAATACACATTTCAATGACAATGGTGGTTCCATATGTGTTGTGAATAGAGATTGCCCTCTCTCTCCGTCACAAATCTCATAAAAGCCCAAACGTGTGCTCACTCTGGGTGCTACGCCCTGATTGGCTGACACAGCTGTCACGCGGATCGTCTCCACCAACCGTTGATCCTATGTGATCCAATGGGCAGGATAACCCCTCCCTTCTCTACTTTTTTTATGCATGGTCTATCCGTGGGGTATCCGTGCCTCCTCTCTATCAGTGCCACCGATACTTTACCTCCATAAACAAGTGAAAATCCAGCTATCTAAATAAAATAAATAAAAGAAATGATCATATTTCGGAGAAGGTATCGTCTTCGTCTTCCGTTGCGTCCTCATCTTCGTCAACGCCATGGTCCCTGCCATCGCCGCCGTCGGTGTCCTCCTCTAACGACTCAACACCGCCCCCTTCCTCGAATAAGAGCGCTATCTCCTCGTCGGAGTCCTCCTCCTCCTCTTCATAGTCCAACAGGTCCACGTCACTCTCCTGCGCTTCTGCCTCCAACTGATCGATGAACGCCTCCTCGTTGGCCGAGTCGGACTCGTCCAAATAGCTATCTCCTCTCTTTTTCCTGGTCTTCTTCTCATTCCTCTTCTTGTCCGTACTCGCCGGTGCAACACACGCCACCGTCTTGGCTGCTGCTTTGCGCTCGTCCATCGCTGTAGGTACCCCACGCTCCTCCTGCGCAGCTGGTACGAGCTTCGACGTCACGGTTTCCTCGAGTGCCGATGTCAATGGATCCTGGCGCGGTCGGACATGACGTGCTGCCTTAGCAGGCGACTCACGAGCGCGAACGATGCAGCGAAGAGCCGGGGACGCAGGATAGTCAGTGGACAGCTTGGACCTGCCATTGCAACGGCGAGGGGGCATCGTGCTCGAGGTAGTTGATCCGAATGGCCGATGGCGGGTACACAGAGTTGTGTGCCGATCTGATCAAGGATGAGCAGTGGTTTCATGCGTTGTGTCCACGCCTGCATTTGTTGATTATCAAAACAAAAGAAGTAATATCTCGCGTACTGAACATAATTTGATCACAACAAAAGTGGCACAACGTATTCTAGACTCGTAAATATCCTGTGCGTGCCTATCAACATGGAGTTCGATGGAGTTTGACGTGCCGACGTGATCGTGCAGCAGTTGTGCGCGTCATTACCCCATCAACACGTGACACATGCACATGAGACGTGCGCGCCGATTCCCGTGATGACAACCCGGCTCGCACTCCTCTTATTATATACTGGATTTTGGGCGGCGTTGAAGACCATTGAACTGTCCATCAGAATAAAGGCAAGTCCCATCGATTCCCTACCCCTGCCTCCCTGGCTTCTTTGAGAAGGTAGTTCGTACACGGTGGTCTTGTATAATAGTAGTAGTACTACTAGACCACGGCCTATACTCTTTGACTCTTCTCCCACACTAATCACTATCTTCTTCCTCCTGCCGCCGCCACCCTCACCCTGCAAGCCATTGCTCCCCTGAGGAGGGGGAGAGGCCGGTCGACGATCCTCGCGGAGAAAAGGGAGAGCTCTCGCCGCGAGGCACTTCTTGCTCTACCAGCCGCTCAAGCCCCTCTCACCGAGGCCCAATCTCCCCCGACAATGGTGCCGAATGTTCTAGCAGTCAAGGGCTCCTCCCGGTATGGTATTCTTGTTCTACTTCTTCTCCATCTCCCTCTCCATCATGATCTTATTCAGCTTCTTCTTGTTTTTCTTCTTCTTCTTGCTCTTCCTCTTCTACCTATTACAGGCCAGCCGTGGAGCCAGAATCCACCACGATGGAGGTATTGTAGGACCCGTTTGGCCCCGTTCCACGTCTCAGCGAGGTAGCAAATCTCCGCACTGTTATTTCTCTGAGTGGATTTCGTAGATTGTGTCTGCCCCGCATTTGTTTTTCTTTTTCTTTTGGGAGTTGTATTAGTTTTCATCAATATGACTGGATCTCTTGGTCTTTCCTTAATACAGTTGTTCATAGATTAACTATGGATTTTTTGTGATTAGGATTAGTTTATTGTGGTCATGAATAGATCTCTAGGTCCATTTTTAACACTGCGGTCAATAGATTCAACGGGGATTTTTTGATCTGTATTAGCATTCACCTAGAACCTGGAGTCTAATTATAGAATTCCTATTTCAATTAACATGAACGATGCAGCGATCGAAGGCCGAGTACCATAACAAGGTGGCCGCAATCAAAGCCAAGATTGACAACGAACATGAGCTTGCACGCTCCCTCACCCAAGCTAATGAGAGCCTACGCAAGCAATTATCTATGGAGAAGGAGATCTCGCTACATTTTTCACGTGACGTCGTGAGGCTGAAGAAAGTGCTCGACCGTAACTTGAATAGGAAAAAACAAGCCATCAAGATAATCAACGAGCTCATGGAGGAGAAGAAGAATCTCGTGGAAAGGTGCACTCTCCTGCAGGACAAAGTCACCGAGGCACTTAGAGGACGCGTCGAGGAAACCAAGGCTACCATCAGAGCCTACCATGACAGGAACCGTTGCCTAGATGTAGTGAAAGAGATGAAGGAGGACATGAGCAGAGGGATCACCGTACTCGAGGGTATTCGGAAAGAGAACGAGGAGATAAGGGCTTGTCTGGAGGCGTATCGGAGAAATGCCCAAGTCCGATTCCCGTTAGAGGGGACATGAATATCAATTCATGCTCCACTCCTTTTGTAATGTTTAGGGTTCAGGGAGCAATGCCCAAGTCTGCTTCCCATTATATGGTGCAATAAGAATCCTAGGGCAACTCCTTATCTATCTAGACATGTGTTGGTGTTCATGTTCATGAATGGACACCATGTGCTCTTTCCATTATGTATCTGGACATGGGTCTCTGCATTATGAGTTTGCCACTAGCCCACTACTATTTGGTGATATTGGAAAAAACCCACAACACACTAAACTGCAGATAAACCTTATTTGTCTTTGAAATTGAAATTATGACAGTGCCATTAGTTCATTCATAAAATGTTGATTAGTCCTAGATTGCTTCTTCCTTGAAATTATGATAGTGCCACTAGTCAATTCAGTTAATTATGGAAACTAACCAGCTTGTCCTGGTGAACTGAACAAACTATACTATGTATTGTTGTTGCAGGGAAAGAGGCGAAAGCTCGACCATGACATGGCGACCTGGCTAAACGACAGGATAGCAATCCAAAGGGAGAAGCAGAATTCCCAGAAACTGTCCTTTGACCACCTGCGCGCTGAACTCGCGGTCCTTTCTAACAAGTGCCAGAAACTGAAGGAGTCAAACGCCGGCTGGGCGAAGCTTCACAGTGAAGGTCGCACCTTGGCTAGGAAGACATAGATCATGAAAGGGATCATGAAGGAAAATCGTATGGCTACAGACCAACTTCTCCAGTCTGTGACGGAGCACTGGAACCTACGGCTGGTGCACGACAAATTACTGAAGGAGCTGGCGGATCTTAGGTAGGAAAACAAGCAGCTCCGGGCCAGGCTCATTTCAACACAACATATGTCTCTTTAGTACTGAACTTCCTGGTTTATCCTCTGAAGTGGTGATTTTGTAAGCGTGAACTTAACTCTATGCACGACATGTGTGTTCGTCTGAAATTAATTTGCTCGGGGATTGAGTTTGGCTTCGTTAAGAAAGCGCAATTGCAAGTCTTACAGTTAACTAGTTTCAGGCTTTGGCACAACATAAATTATTGATCTTGAATTTCCTTTATCCTTTGTAGTCTGTCCTTGTTCACCCTCGTGCGCCTTCTTCAGTTCCTTAAAAAGATCCGCAATGCAACAGTCTAGCTTCTTCTTGTCTTCGCTGAGCTGATCCCTCTCCTTTTCTACATTGTGAATCAGCAACCTATGACTATCCTGAAGCTTCTTTGCAGTTCCAACAACCAAGCTCCCATTGATTCTGTCAGTTAGCTCTGAATGCAAATTCTCGATTTCTTGTTTGAGCTCCTTATTTCATACCGACAGCTTGTAATTTTTTTCAGTTGCATCACTTACATCGGTAAATCTCCCTGACCTTTCCAACTCATACATCTCCCATAACTGTGCCAAACATTTCTTAAGTGCATCTGGCCACTCAAGATCCACCCACTCTACTGCTTTACACACCAGGCCAACCTAAAAAGACACACACTATAGTGTTATGAACATACACGATACATTTTACTTCATGTCACCGTTGCACATAATGTAAACAAACCTGATTTGTACATCCCAAAAAACTTCTCCCAGTGTTACTACCTTCGAATGCAACATATCTCCTCAGTTTTAGCCCATGGTCACATGGCACTTCTCCATCGAGATCTAGGCCCTCCCATTCAGAGTCGTAGATCGTCTATGGCACCTATAGGTAAACGCAAAGTTGGAATTGAACACAATTTCATGCACATATGGAGCTCACATCGAGAGATTTACCATTGCCTAACCCTAGCCCGAGAAAACATAGGAACTCACATCATGGAAGGAATACTCGATGTTAGAGAGAAGGCTGTCGCTATTCAACTGGTCGTCCTCGTCGTTCAAGGACAACATGGTGAATGCATCGTCCCCGGCGACGGCGTTAGCATCGGTGAGGAGAGAGAGAGCAGCCCTTCTACCGCTGCAACAATGACTAAATTGGCATGTTACAATAGTTTAATGGATACCATGCCCTTTCCCTAGATTACTGTCTCCTGCCTAATATGGATTCTCAACATACATTCTTATTTCAAATATTAAACCTCTACTCCCTCCATCCCAATTTCGTTGCCCAACGAAAACATACTAGTATATTACATCATCTAAAGAAACAAAATCATGTCAACTACAAGGTACTTATGCATCACTTCTTCAGTCATGGTTTCACAAAACATTACATTACAATCTCTCAACAAACATAATCACATCATGGTTTCACAAAACATCACATTCCAATCTATCAACAAACATAATCACAGAAACAAGTATATTACATCAACTCAAGAAACAAAATCATGTCGACTACAAGGTACGTATGGATCACTTGTCCTGTCATGGTTACGCAAAACATTACATTACAATCTCTCAACAAACAAAATAACAGAAACAAGTATAGTACATTGATGGCTCAATGCACGGTGCCCAGAAAAATGCTTGGTGGCGGTGTTGATGTAGAGCTCGTTGGGAACCCCAAGAGGAAGGTATGATGAGCAAAGCATCAAGTTTCCCTTAGTTATGAAACCAAGGTTTAATCGAACCAGTAGGAGCAAGGAAACACCCCAAAGTTGTTACTAGCTGAGCTTTGGCAGGGCGCACTACCGGTGCTAGTAGCAACGTGGATACCTGCACAACACAACCACATGACTTTGTCCCCAACTTGCCATGAGGTTGTCAATCTCACCGTGTTTTGCGGAAAACAAAGGATTAAACGTATCGAATGGAAAGAAGTAAAAGTTTGCAGAAAGTAAACACAAAGCAGTAAACAATTTGTAGATTGAATATAAAAGACAAGGACATGGATCCATAGTTCACTAGAGGTGGCTCTCCTTAAGATAGATAACATGCTGGGTGAACAAATTACAGCAGGGCAATTGACAAACACCGAGAAAGCAATACATGCATATACTAATCATCTTGACTCCTTTGAGACTTGATTGGGCATTACAACATTATACATAGACCGCCATCCAACTGCATCTATGACTAATAATCCACCTTCAGTGTTGGGGATATACTTTCCGGGTATCCTCACAGTTCCTCACTGACCAGGGTGGCCCACTTCGGGTTAGAGCTTTGCTTCACGGGCGGCCCAGTCAGGGAGAGAAGCCGGAGTCCAATCCGGCTACAGGAAGGCCCAGAAGACTTACCGACTTAGGCCCATAATGTTACTTGTAGTTCAAGATGTCCTCTATAACGAACTCTTAGTCGTAGTCGGATAGATCTCTCCTGTAAACCCTAGGCTGGATATCTATATAAGCCGTCCTAGAGAGAGCCTTTAGGGCACAACCCAATACTTTAGACCCTCAACTCGCACAGGCGAAACCCTTGTAACCCATATTCCGGCTCTGTCGTATTACTTGATTGCTAGCAGGAGTAGGATCCGTTCAAAGCCGGTGGATTCGAACCTGGGTAAACTTGTGTGCTCACCGTCCCGGAATACCGTACGTCTCACACCCATCTCTTCCGCATGCCGTGAGGACCCCCTCATGGCATACTTGTCATCAATCCGACGACAGTTGGCGCCCACCGTGGGGCAAGTGAGCTTCGGATCTGCGTTCCGAGCAGAATCTGCAAGAAACGGAATCGGCGAGACTATCGCCGTCGATCGCATCCTCTACGCCAGCGACATCCCTCTCATCGTTCTCGACGAGACTTGGATTCCGGCTAGGGAGGCCGTGACTGCCTACACAATCATGTCTTTTGGCGAGATCGATGTTTACATCGGTTTTGCTGAACCTGCCCCACCCACCCCAGTGGTGATGATAGAGGCAAAAGTATCTTCTGGGTCCCCTCTGTCCGTGGAGGCGGCAGAGTTCTAGATATCAGAAAACACTAATCCCACCCAGCCCGCACCAGTTGCGGAGGTAGTGGAGAAATCCAAGCCTGAAGAAGACCTAGCGGTCCAAGTCGAAACTGGAGTGGATCTCCCTGGAGAAACCAAATCCCAGATCGACCCACCCGTGGAAGTCGAAATTCAGGAGGAACATATCAACGACACTGATTCTGGCTCTGATGACGCTGTGATAGACAAGCCTTTCCTGAGGTACACACTACGACGTATGATACTGCAAGGGGAAAGCGCGGATGCAATTCTCGAGACTATCAAAAGTGTCGACATGGCCGATCGCGAAAGCCGCAGGTACCTCAGGAAACACGCGTCGCACTTCGTCGGATACGTGGGATCCGGATCCAGCTCTGCCGATGCTGGAGAAAACACCGACTCTATGCTGGAGGCAATTGGAACAAATTCCGACATACCTGCATCCTCGGATGAATCGATGATGTCAGCAGATTTCCAAAAGTTCTCTGCGGAATATGAAGAGGAGTATAACTCCAAAGCTACAGAAGAAGGAGAAGCCATGGATGAAGGATCTGGGGAACACTATCCCAAAGCATAGGATGACATGGATGTCAGAGATAATCCCGAGTCCAGATGTCCAAAAGTACCGATCAGAGCTTGACTCCGGGAAACAGACCCAAAGCCTTCTTTGCTACCGGCGCTGCCAAGAAGGCAAAGAAGAAGAACAAGAAGAACAAGACCCTGGAAAAAGACCCACTGGCAGAAGAGGTGATTTCCGAGGAATACGAGGAAGACTCGGATGGAGCACTTATCCCAGAAGAGCCGAAAAAAGAAGAATCGATGGATGGAAACGTGATCACTGAAGGTGCGCGTAACCTCATCGATGCTGCATTAACCACACCTATCCCTACAGCTGCAGAACTTACTGCTGAAGAGCTGGACGAAAGGGCCCAAGCCCTAGAAGCGTGTCGTCAACAACTCCTAGATGAAGCCAAAAACATCGAGGAGGAGAAGAAACGCATGGCAACTAAGGATTACATGTCTCGGTTGCATCAAAAGACACGGAAGCGTCACACCAATGACGACCAATTCCAACATGTCTGTGCCGTCCTTTTCGGTGATGAGATGGGGAAGCCATAAAAAGATAGCAAAGGAGATTGGGTATACCCAACCCCAGTACAGAATACCGTGGCAGCCCGACAAATTTTATCTGCTAATCCAGGACCGGAGGAGATCCAGTTGGGTATCAAACTACTCAACAAGGGACTGGAGCAGCAAAAGGTCGCCCTGTCCGGAAGTCAAAAACTGGTCTCGGATTCCGACAATGTCGCACAGATCTGGCATAGGCTGACGTAAGACCCCATCGCGTCCGGGAGCAGTATCATCACCTCGAACGCGGGGAAGACAATTATTCAAGAACTGGATCGTTAGGACAGCATCACAGAACTGCGCGTGACTGGTGCAACGTTGCCCTAGCGGCCGAAAAAGAGGCCATTGCTGCACTGACTTCGAGGAACCCTCCTCGGCGAGAGTCTAACGATCGAAGGGGAGAAGATAAAGAGAAATGTCAGGAAGAGGATCGTTAAAAAATGCCACCTCCTAGACATACAAGCTGTCCGGCTAACCCTCATCGTAGTGGGAATGACAGACGAAGGAACGAAGAAAACCATGTTGGCACGAGCCGGCAGGGGGCTCGTCGTAGTGAAGACCCTCCCCGGAACCGGAATAATGACGCTCCGGACGGAGGCCGTCGATCAGCCGGAAACAATTTAGCTGCCCAACCCTCTCCACCAACTAGTCATCACAACGGCTCCCAAGGGGTACAAGGAGGACGACGTGGCGGAGAAGGTGGTGGCAGAAGCCGAAGGCCGGATCCAAGGCAACGCAACCACAGCCGACATTCGGGACGATCTCTATCCCCAAACGACGCAAGGCACATGATCAACTCCAACTTAGAGGCACGGCGCTACGAAAATGATGATATCTACGTGGACCCAAAGTGCTTTGGACCATGCATCAGAGCTACAACATTCCTGGAAGGATTTGCCATCTCAAGACATATCCAAGCCTACGACAGCATTGCTCGGTCAGATACCTAGCTTCAGGATTTTTTCCAAGCTTGCTGCATCGCTAAAGGCGGAAACAGCCTGGTTGCAACCCGATATCTCCCACTTATGTTGCAGAAACCGGCACGAACGTGGCTCAATTAACTTCCGTAGAACACCATCCATAACTGGTATGACATGCAAAGTGCGTTCTTTCGGAATTTTGAAGGCACATATCGGAGGCCCTGTATAGTCGGAGACCTACAGCGTTGCGCCCAGAAGGCCGGAGAAACTTGCCGGGATTACCTCGGATGATGGATCGACACCAAAAACTCCTATGAAGGAGTAAATGATCAAACCGCAATTGAAGCTTTCATTGCAGGACTCCCAATTGGTCTACTACGTCACCGCTTGAAGTGTGACAAGGTCACTGACTTGGGGGAGATGATAGAAACAGCGAGCAAGTATGCAGATGCTGACGACGATGCAGAGGGATTACTCAATGTCCTAGCTGTGCCTCCGTTAGCAAGACAACCAAAGAAACAAGCTCAAAAGCACAAAAATACCTCGGAAGAAAAACCCAACACGGAAATAGCGGTGGTTACTACTATTTCCGGTTTTGGAGGACGAGGAGGATGGGTCGGAGGCCGCGGGCGTGGCCGTGGGACATCAAGGGTCTAGGGTAGAGGAGACCAGCAACCAGGCAAAACCTACTCTTGGGCTGACATTGCCAATAACCCATGTGTGCATCACCTAGACGCCAATGGGGGCTCGTCCCACACCAACGCTGAATGTCGTTTCAATGACGACATCAAAAGAGATGACACCACGGGCTACAAAGCTAAGCGGAAGAAGGGAAAGAAAAATCCCGAAAAAGACAAAGAGACCAAGGAAGATTCCGACATGGAGGAGGCTAGTGCTTCAAATCCCAAGCCGGAAGGGAAGAAAACTTTTCGCACCAAGAAGGATACTTATGTCACTTTCCTCGGATCTCAACCAGCAAAGGTCAAGAAAGTAGTTCTACATGAACTCAACACAATAGTTCCGGCTATCCCCCAATACTTGGACTGGTCGGAAGTGGCAATCACATTTGACCGCGCTGATCATCCGCCTAAGTTGCACATGCGAGGAAAATACGCCTTAATCGTCAACCCACTTATTGACGGTTATGGTTTCTCCAAGACCCTCATGGACGGTGGTAGCAGCATCAATATTCTCTGTCGAAACGCTATGCCGGATGAAGATCTCGAAAACCCAGCTGAACCATAGCTCTCTGATCTTTCACGGAGTTGTCCTAGGAAGACAAGCTAATTCCCTGGGAGAGATTACTTTGGATGTCACCTTTGGAACTCCAAAGAACTATCGGACATAAGCACTTTCCTTCGAAGTGGTCCCGTTCAAGAGCGCGTACCACGCTATATTCGGACGTCTAGCTTACTGGGCTTTTATGGCTCGTCCGTGTTACATTTACAATATGATGAAAATTCCAGGTCTCAACGGCGTGATCACCATCAGGGAACCCCCGAAGAAAGCGCGAGAGTGCGAGGATGGAAATGCCGCCTTTGCCGAAGCCGTGTTGCACGGCCAGGAGTACCAGGAGATCAAGAAGAGCATAGATCCGTCCGAGATGCCCGCAACAAAGAAGGAGGTGACAAAGCCAAATCCGGAGTTCAAAGCATCAGAAGAGACGAAGAAGATGTCGTTGAAGGATGATGACCCCTCCAAGGTGACCCAGATAGGCGTAGGCCTAGGTAGCGCATAGAAAAGTGCGCTCGTCAAGTTCCTCCAAGCAAATCAAAATATCTTTGCATGGCAGCCATCTGACATGACTGGAGTACCTAGGGAACTTGTCGAGCACTCTCTAAATGTAAACCCAAACGCTAAACCAGTCAAACAGTCCCTACGACGTTTTGGCGATGAAAAGCGTAAGGCAATAGCTCAGAAACTAGCACAGATCAAGTTAGCCGGATTCATAGAATAAGCCATCCACACTGAGTGGTCCGCCAATCCTGTAATGGTCCCTAAAAAGGATGTGTGTTGATTATACTGCCTTGAACAAGGCTTGTCCAAAAGATTCGTTCGCTCTGCCTAGAATTGATCAAGTTATTGATTCTACGACAGGCTCGGAACTCCTCTGTTTTCTCGACGCATATTCCGGCTATCACCAAATCCGGATGAAGGAATCTAACAAAGTCAAAACTTCATTCATAACCCCTTTTGGAACCTTCTGTTTTGTTACGATGCCCTTTGGGCTGAAGAATGCAGGAGCTACGTACCAGCGCATGATGTAGCATTGCCTCCACGACCAAATCAGACGCATCATACATGCATACGTGGATGATATTGCGATGATGTCCAAAATGAAGGAAACACTGATTTCCGACTTGGAGGAAATGTTCGCCAAACTACGAAAATACAACATCATGCTTAACCCGAAGAAATGCTTCTTTGGAATACCAGCCAGAAAATTGTTAGGTTTCATCGTGTCTCAAAGAGGCATAGAGGTGAACCGCGACAAAATCAAGGCTATACTCAATATTTCCAGGCCAACTCGCCTGATGGACGTACAAAGATTAACTGGTTGCATCGCTGCGATCAGTCGATTTGTAAGCAGGCTTGGTGAAAGAGCCGCACCATTATACAAACTCCTGAAAAAGACCAAGGATTTTGTTTGGACTGACGAAGCTGAAGCTGCACTACAAGACCTGAAGAAAGTACTCTCATCTACTCATATCCTTGCAGCGCCGGAACCTCAGGAACCGATGTTGCTCTATCTTGCTGCGACAAATAAGGTTGTTAGTATCATCATGGTGGTGGAGAGACAAGAGGAAAATCAGGAACACCTGGTGTAGCGTCCGACTTACTTTGTCAGCGAGGTCCTGACAGAATCAAAAACAGCGGTATCCGCACTATCAAAAGTTGGCTTACGGTGTTTTTCTAGCATCTCGTAAGTTACGACACTACTTTCAGAAGCATCCAATTACCATGGTGAGCACAGCTCCCATGAGAGATATAATCAACAACAGTGGCGCCACAGGACACGTCGCCAAATGGGGCATAGAGCTTTAAGCTTTTGATATTGAGTATAAACCTCGGACATCAATCAAATCCCAGATCCTGGCTAACTTTGTCGCTGATTGGACAGAGACGAAGGAAAACCTGATCCTCCCTGAGTCGGAATATTGGACCCTCTTTTTCGATGGGTCTAAGGCTCGAGGGGGCTCGGGGGCTGGTGTGGTGCTCAAATCACCCCAAGGAGATAAACTTCTATACGTGTTGCAGATCCACTTCACTGCGACAAATAATATTGCCGAGTATGAAGCACTGCTGCATGGAATCCGGATTGCTAAGGATATCGGCATCCGATGTTTGATGTGTTATGGAGATTCGCATCTTGTTTCTTAGCAAGTGTTAGATATTTGTAATGCAAATAAACACATGGCAGCATATAAAGCTATCGTGGATGATTTATCTAAATCGTTCGAAGGGTTTGAGGATCAACACATCCCTCGAGCAGAAAAAGAGGAAGCAGATGCGCTATCTCCAATAGGATCTACATGGAAAGAGGTCCCAGATGGCGCTTTTTTAGAGCACCTCAAACTTCCCTCAATAAAAGGAGTGGATGAGGAATATCCGACCAAATCCGACTCACCTCTAATAGCAGTACTGGACGTAATTCCCAGCTGGACTCAACCCTACCTAGATTATCTGGTAGATGGCAAATTACCCGAAGACGAGGTTCTGAGCCGGTAGATTATTCGACGAGGAAAAGTCTATACTATTGTTAAAGGTGAGCTCCATAGAAGGAGTGTTTCTGGCGTTTTTCAGCGCTACGTATCTCCGGAAGAAGGAGTGGAAATCTTAAGAGAAATCCACGAAGGCGAGTGTGGTCACTACGCTGCAGCCAAATATTTAGTGGCAAAAGCTTTTAGACACGGATTTTTCTGGCTTACAGCTCAGGCAGATGTAGAACGATTAGTCAAGACGTGCAAAGGCTGCCAAAAGTACACCAAACAAGCTCATGTTCCGGATGATTAGCTGCGAACAATACCTATAACATGGCCCTTTGCGGTCTGGGGTCTTGATATGGTAGGACCATTTAAACGAGCTCCAAGTGGATTTACTAACCTCTAAGTGATGGTGTATAAATTCACAAAATGGATTGAGGCTAAACCTGTCACTAGTTATGATGGAGCAACAGCCAAAAGATTTGTCGAGGATGTTATAATCCGGTATGGTTATCCGCATAGCATTATCACGGACAACAGGAGTAACTTCTCTATGGGAGAATTGGCTGAATTCTGCAACGAGCAAAATATCCGGCTTGACATTGCGTCAGTCGCACATCCACAAGCTAACAGACAAGTCGAAAGAGCAAATGGTTTAATCCTACAAGGCTAAAAACAGAGACTCGAAGCACCGCTACGACGTGCTGCGGGTGAATGTGCAGAGGAATTACCCACTGTAATATGGAGTTTACGAACGACTCTGAATAGGTCAACCGGATACACACCTTTCTTCTTGGTTTATAATGCAGAAGCAGTTCTTCCTAGTGATTTGATTCACACTTCTCCTAGAGTGGCTGCGTATATTGAAGAGGATGCCGAGGTTTCTCGACAAAACGATCTCTACTTAGTCGAAGAAGTTCGCATTGTTGCTGAAATGAGATCTACAGCCTATCAGCAGAAGTTACGCAAGTATCATAGCTAGAGAGTCCGAAATGGATCTTTCAATAAAGGTGATTTGGTTCGCCGGCTTGTGCAGCAAAGAAAGCACAAACTTTTCCCAGTATGGGAAGGGCCCTTTCTAGTTAGTCGAGTATTGCACAATGGATCGTACTACTTGACATGAGGCCAGTCAAAGAAAGACCTACTACTAAGAAGAGAAAGAGAGATGGAGGCCGTACAAATCCGGATGAGTTAGACAGACCGTGGAATATTGCTCAGCTACGTCCCTTTTTTCTTAGTTTCTCTTTCTTTGTAAACATATATATGTACATGTTCTGTGAGAAATAAAAGTTTTGGTTGCCTCCAGTTTTTCTGAGAAGTTTTTTACCATCTTATTTCTGAATGATCATGTCATAGTCGAAAATCCCAGAATGCTTGAAAATACTTTATGCTCATGATCATTCTGGTTTAGATTTCCGATTCTAAAATTTCTAGTATTTACTTTGGTTATTTGTCTGATTGCTGGATGCAGGCATTTTCCGAGTAGTGAATTGTTGGTACTAGAAGTCGGCTTTGTTTCCGAGTTTAAACTGGTTTAGCAATTGAGCTCCGTTGCTCGGAAAAGTTTCTGGCAGAACGTTTAGCCGGCTCACGAAAGGGACGAGGCGGAAAGCCAGATAAACGATAAGTATAGACGAAAAAATACAAGTGCTTATGTAAACATTTCAGGCACGCAAAAAAGTTTAAAAGCCAAAAGTGCTGAATAGATCAAAAGCTTAGCACTAGCTAAATTATAGTAATTCATATTTACAGACGCATCATGTTTTTTCAAGATAATACAAATGTTTCTGGCAATCTATGATGCAGGAGGAGATGAAGGAGCTGCCGGCTCGCTGGATACGCCGCCTTGGTATCATTCCGAGATGTCCACATCCGAGGTGGTGTGTTCATCATCGGAAACTTCTGCTGATTCTTTTGGAGGAGGAGGTGGAGTATCCACGCGGGTGAAGTAAGGGCTCTCGTAGCTGGTCAAATCAGCCACGTGACACCCATATCCGGCGCAGGAGTGGATGATGGCTTGACGGTCTTGCTCCTGGCCGTCTTCATCTACTTTGCAGTACCCTCTGGTCACTTGCCATATTTCCATGTTTCCATGGTGGCTCATGACCATGGTGAGATCGTTCTGCGCCGCAGTCCGCGCGTAGGACATGTTCCAGTCCCAAACAAGTTGTGGCATCTCCTTTTCCTTGTCCTGCACCTGAAAATCCGACATCCTGTGCATATTCGGAATCTTGTGAGCTTCGCCAATGTCCTCAAGGGATTGACGGAAGTCATGAAGCAGGTCACCAACTTGGGTAAGCCGGTGGGTGCGGGGCTTAGCGGAGGTGGAGTCCGTCAAGTTCAGAGGACCTGTAAACAAAATACAATTAAAGAAAAATCCGACATCGAGAGAAGTTGAAGGAAAAGACAAGTCAGACAGATGGAACGTACCGAAAATGACATCGTAATTTTTGTCTTCTCCTCCCGAAGACTCTGGAGTTCAGCCCGGAGCGCCTCGGAAAGGTCCCTCTCCCTGCTAATCTCATTGTTGAGGTCCGAGATTTGTTGATCTTTAGCAGCGATCTTGCGATCACGCTCATCAGTGGCCATAGAGGAGGATTCAAGGATTTGAGCGATGCTCTTTTCATGATCTGCCTTGAGCTTATCCAGCTCTTGACAAAGCTCCTTGTTCTCCACCACCTAGGTCTTGAGGTTCTCAGCCTCTTCAATCATGGCGCAGGATTGTTTCACTAGTGCTGTAAGTCAAAAAGAACAACAGTTCAGGAAAAATTCGACATTGAAAAAACAAAGACAAGGTTTGAGTCTCGGAATGTTTACCTTAGGCCTCATCCTTGGCAACCTTAAGTTCAGAATTTTTAAGACGGAGAGTTTTGATCTCTCTCCGCTTATCACAGACATTCTTCAGCAAATCCTGGTTATAGGAATATACTTTCTAGAAGTTAGAATACCCAAAGTCAGAAAGCTACTAAAGACTCGGGCTAATATTTTTGCTAATATTAGCACGAGCCTTGGGGGCTACACTAGTTCATTCTTTGGCATCCTAATGAATCATAAACCCGGATTATATATCCTACTTCATGCTTGGGGGCTAGAGGATATGATATCAAATAAAGGAAAAACAAGAGTTGGAATTCCGACTTACATATTGTTCGCGAGTGAGTTTATCCAAACTCGCGTTCACCTCAACGGCAACCTTCTCAGTGATAGTCAGAGGGGTCACAGGAGCAGTTGGAAGCTCCCTGGACCTGATCCTCTCGTTGTGAAGAAGCACTTGTTCAAGAAGATTGGAGTGCTTGATGTCCTCTGCTTTTTGCGCTTCTTCTTCGGCAGATAAAGTACTTTTCTCCAGGCATTGCCTGGCGAGCCGCTGGAATTCTTCAGCAGATTTCCAGGACAGGACAAACTTGGCAAGTCCTGGATTGCTGATAAGGTTTTCGGCGAAGGTTTCTGCCGAGGGACCATTACCCAAGGAGGGTTCACCCTTATCTAGATCTTACTCACCCATGGTGATGTCAGTTTGCGATTCAAGGATCGCAAGCTCCGTGGAAGGAGCCGGATCTTCTGCGACAGCCGGAGAAGGAATTATCGCCGGCGTTGCGGAAGGCTGAGGGGCAGGAGTCGGAGGAGCCACGGTAGGAGAAGCTATTGTAAGCTTCGTCTGTCGCAAGGGCTTCGAAGAAATCCCTTTCCCCTTGCCCTTGAGAAGCGGTTTTGCTCTGAGAATGTAGTAAAGTCGGAAACATTACATCTCGGAAAGAAATTCGAGTAAAGTACAAAGGCGGAAGTTGTGATTGAAAGATACCTCTTCATGACGGGCACCTCCTTTGTGCCAATGGCCACTGTCGAAGCTTTGCGCTTCTTGAGTGCAGCATCCGGCAATGGCACCACTTCTGTCTCCTGAGAAAATTCAGGAGGATATCCTTCGAGCGGAGCAAGTTCTGACTCGGGGAGGTCAGCAAGCTGAAAAGAAGAAAACATATTAGTATTGCGGTATAACTCTAAGATTGAAACACATAAAAAGGTGTACTGATATAAGCTTACCGGCACTACGGGGTTTTCCGCCGTATGCATATCTAGAGAAACCTCTGGGATCCTCCTCTTGATCCGCTCCCTGATCAGCCACTTAATCTGGCTTATATAGCCCTGCGTGGTGTAGGCTTTGGGGCTGATGCGGAGGGAGTCTTCCTTGGACGACGTGATGGAGTGCATCAGTCGATCTCTGTGGTACTGAAGGGGATGGATCCGGCGTGAGACCCAGCACTGGACCAAGTCAGATCCCTTCAGTCCCTTGTGTTTGATCAGATATTCCATCCGCCTCTTAGCGAGGATCAGATCGTTAGAGAGAGCTGGAGCAGCCTCGTCCCAAGACGGTTGGGCCGTGGTAGCTCCGTCAACAAAAGCCGGCAAAGCAGTAGCTTTGTCGGGAGCCGGAATATCCATATGGTAAAAGAACGTGGCTGGACATTGTTTGACCGAGTCACTAGCTAGGATTTTGGGATATGCGTGCTCGCGTCTAAGCGAAAAGCTAATGGTACCGGTGATATAAGGAACACCGGCCGTAATAGAGTTTCTCCGGACATGAAAATAGTACCGGAATAGAGTCAAACTCGGCCTAATGCCGAGAAAGCCCTCACACAAAGAAGCGTAAGCGCTCATCTCTAAGAGAGAGTTGGGAGGAAGATGATGGAGTTGAACTCCGTAATGATCAATCACCTCGGAGAAGAACTCCGAGGGAGGAAACGACAAACCTCTGTTGAGGTGGGTGCCGATGTGGACCCGCTCGCCGGCGCGCGGGTTGGGGATGGTTTCCTCGAAGCCGCTCCGCCAGTCGCCGGCATGGAGGAGCCCTTCCTTCTCCACGTTCTGGAGCTTCTCATCGTCGAGGACGCAGGGGATCCAGAGCCCACAGAAGCTTTCTTTCTCTGCCACCGCTTCTGTCGCCGCCGTTGTCGCCGCTGCCGCCAAGCCGGAGGAGGAAGAAGAAGCCATTTCTCCGGTGGGCAGATGACCTAGAACGGGCGGCGCTAGGAGTTTTTTCGGGGAGGAACGGATGAGCTCTGTGCGCACAGAGAGATTGGGAGGAGAGGAAAAGGCAAAGGACTGGTGAAAGGAGAAGGAGAAAATCCTAACCCCTTATATCCACCTAACCGCGCCAAGATTCGTGCAAATGCTACAGTGTAACCGCCACGCGTCATGGAAGGAACTTGGAAGGACCCACGCGATGATTACGTCGCCTCAATCTCCGTGCACGCATTGAAACGACTCCTCGGTTCTGCTAACCACGGACCCACCAACGGTCGTGCTGACAGGATGTCTGTCAGATGATGTGACTTGACCATGGCTTGTGTCAGGTTGCGTTAGAGACCAAGTTCCGACCTAGTTTGAAATCAAGCTGGAAAATCCGAGTAACCTGTTGATAGGTCCGACTTATTTTTTAAGACCCGGATCGTATTTTTTTGTTGTGAAGTTTCAGGAAACCTTCAAGATTCTGCAAGCCGAAGATCAAGATAGACGATGATGAATCCGACTTTCGATCTTGGAGGCCTCCGAGGGCTGCTGTTGGGGATATACTTTCCGGGTATCCTCGCAGTTCCTCACTGACCAGGGTGGCCCACTTCCGGTTAGAGCTTTGCTTCACGGGCGGTCCAGTCAGGGAGAGAAGACGGAGTCCAATCCGGCTATAAGAAGGCCCAGAAGGCTTACCGACTTAGGCCCATAATGTTACTTATAGTTCAAGATGTACTATGTAACCAACTCTTAGTCATAGTCGGATAGATCTCTCCTGTAAATCCTAGGCCGGATATCTATATAAGCCGTCCTAGGGAGAGCCTTTAGGGCACAACCCAATACTTTAGACACTCAACTCGCACAGGCGAACCCTTGTAACCCATATTCCGGCTCCGCCGTATTACTGGAATGCTAGCAGGAGTAGGATCCGTCCAAAGCCGGCGGATTCAAACCTGGGTAGACTTGTGTGCTCACCGTCCCGGAATACCGTACGTCTCACACCCCTCTCTTCCGCACACCTCAAGGACCCCCTCATAGCGTACTTGTCATCAATCCGACAACATTCAGGTTATCATCCGAACCCCCTCCAGTATTAAGTTGCAAGCAACAGATTATTGCTTTATGAACTGCGTGTAAAGTAAACAATACGATTGTTCTATGAACAAAGGATTGTTGTTTTCTCCCTAGTAGCAACATCACATCTAGTAGCTTAGATATTTCTGTCACTTTCCCAGATTACCAGAGGCATGAACCCACTATCGAGCATAAATACTAACTCTTGGAGTTGCTAGCATCTACTTGGCCAAGATAGCTACTAAAAACGGAAAGCATGCAAGATCACAAATAACAAAGACATGATAGAATCAATAATCAATCTGAAATAGCATCTCAATATCCATCGGATCCCCCCAAACACAACATGCAGAATTACAAATAGATGATCTTGATCATGAACGGAGCTCACAAGATCTAGACATGAAAGCACAAAGGAGGAGAACCAGCCATCTAGCTACTACATGGATCCGTAGTCCAAGGATGAACTACTCACGCATCACACCGGAGGCTTGCATGGTGATGAAGAAGGCCTCTAGGGTGAATTCCCCTCTCCGGTAGGGTGCCGGGAAGAGCTTCAGATCCCTCCCGGTCTAGGGATGGAGATGACGGCGGCTACAGACTCTTTTGTGGATTTTTGATCGGGCACATAGGGTTTTCTTCCCGATGGCATCTTATAGTCGGAAGGGGAGGCCGAGGGGGTGCCGGGGGCCACCACACCACCCCCTAGCGCGTGCCCAACCTGGCCACGCGGCCAGGTGGTGTGGCCGGCCCCTGGCCCTTCTCTGTCTCGTATTCTGGCACTTGATGTCTTCCAGAAAAATAGGCACTTTGGCTTTTGTCCCGTCCAATTCCGAGAATATTCATTTTCTGACTTTCCTGGAACCAAAAACAGCAGAAAACTGGCAGTTGGCACTGTGGCTCTTGTTAATAGGTTTGTCCAAGAAATCATAAGAAAAGTACTCCAAAGTTGGAACAAAACACAAGAAAGTGGATAAAACCAAGCATGGAACATCAAAAATTATAGATACATTTGCAATGTATCAACATCCCCAAGCTTAACTCCTGCTCGCCCTCGTGTAGGTAAGTGATAAAAAGAAAGAATAATTTTTGAGGTGACATGCACCATCAAAGACTTGATCAATGTATTTGTAAAAAATTCAAAGCTGGGATCATAGTACTTCAATCATAACATGAAAGATAAAGTTCTAGCAATAAGCAAAGAAACTATGATGCAACATGAAAAGGCACAAACAAAAGATTCATGAATAACAATGCTTTGCAAGACGTTTGTTTGTTTCACATAAAGAAAACATAGCATAATAGTATTCAGCTTGTCCCTCAATAGAGTAGCAAATATAAATGCATAGGACAACTTCAAAGTTCATAAGAGTGACTAGATACAATAGTTTAAAGCAAGCAATATCAAAGTATGCATCAATCAACTAGTCTTGGGACAATGCACATAGAACTAAGAATGGCCACTATTCTCTTAAAGTAGGTGCATAAAGATAGAAGATGGAGACTCAATATAATGGTGGAAGAAAGGCCTTTATAAAAGGAAGTAGGGAGTCAAGTCTCATAAAGAGCTTCCAAAAATTATGGTACTTATAGCTTTCAACTCTCATTGCCCCTATCATAAGCATCTTGAAGGTGATTAAGGTTAAAGTGACACAACTAAGAGGATATGCTTGACAAGTTATAAACCGAAATCTCATGCCCCTTACTGACGAAGACCGATCCTCATGCTACTCAACTCCAGTCACGAGTAAGCTCTTGTCATTGAAAGTACATGTGTATCATAAAGAACCGCCAACGGGGTACCCCTTGCACATGATACGGGAGCTTTCCCATAATCAAAATGACAAGGCAAGCAGACAATGAGCATCTCAGCGATCTTTTTATTTGCTATTTGCATAGGTTTTTATTGATGATGCTTCATAGAATGCTCATTATCGTGATGCTGCAAGTTTCCACCATGATTATGCATGGCTTAGGCTAGCGGCCCATGCGTTTCTCTAACACACATACAAACTCCATGATCTTACAAGTTCCACTTTTATTTCACACTGCCGGGATCCGTAAGCAAAAGAACATGATATCAATGGGGTACAAAGTACAAGTGCAATGTTGAAAGCGTTCCCCATGAAACATGGTTCTGCTAATTTCAACTTGTAAAGCGCAAGCATATACGCAACAAAGAAGGACCCAATGGTTCAAGTTTATTAGATGCAAAAAGTAAAGTGTGCCATCAAGTTCGTGAGAGCTTTAATCACTAGTTTTCTCATAACAAGTTTAATTTGGAAGGTAAACAAAAGCATGAATATACTTGGAATAGCATAAGCTAGTAGGTAGGTATGGTGGACTCTTTGGAATAACTTGGTTTAGGGAGTTGGATGCATGAGTGGAAGTCATACTTGGTTGTGGAGGCTAGCAAAAGACTGGGAGCGACAAACTATGAGAGGAATAATGGCCATAATCATGTAGAGCGACAAAACATCATTGATCAAAGAATAAAGTGATACTACAAGTTGAAAACTAAAGGATCATAAAGGCTATGGTGACTTGATATAGTCATAACATGGTGTTAGCATGCGCCAAGTCAACCCAAATAAAGCATCAAAGGAGAATACCACTATACTATGCTTTAATATGCTAAAACAACGCATGATTCATCCAAGGCACGTTAAGCAATCTCAATTGTTTATAACAAGTCATGCTACATAAAAGAATACTAAGCATAAAGCCAAAACAATATCAAGCATGGCATGACAAAGCATAGGCCATAGTCAAAAACGAGCTCTTTTTGCCACATAAGTATGAACTTTCCTACTCTTTTCCAAACCAAACCAAACTATTTGCAAACCACTGTATGAAAGAGGGGGTCCAACCAATTTATTCAGAAAACTAAGCAAACCAAGCAAACGAAAAACAAAAACGAAAACGAAAAAGAAGACGCTCCAAGAACAACACAATTGTGCATGAAACAATAAAAATGAAGCGTTTGGAAGAAACCTTTAATTTTTATTGATGAAGAAGGGGATGCCTTGGGCATCCCCAAGCTTTGACGCTTGTACTTATTGGATATTTCTTGGGGTGACACGCGTGGCATCCCCAAGCTTGAGATTTAGTCCATCCTTCATCTCATTACTCATTCCTTCCATACACCTGAAATTTTTCCTTCATACAAAACTTCACACAATTTTTATTAGCAACATTAGTGCACTCAAGATAAATAAGTCTTAAGGTTCTGTTCTAACACCAAATAAACATCCATTAGAATACTAGCTACTGTAGGACTTCCCTCAACAAGCTCAATTCCCCAAAAGAACTCAAAAAGGAACCAACAAGAAGCAAATGCATAAAATGGCAGAAATCTATCAAAACAGACCAGCAGGTAAAGACGAATTTTTTCGAAGACCTTCTGTTGCTCACATCAAATAGTGTTGAACTAAAGAAAGTTATATAACAACCTGGGGAAGAAGCAACAAAATTGACGCCTCAAAAAGACGTTCAGAGATTTTACACAAATATTTACGGTGAAGCACAGAAATCTGTTTTAGGACAGCAACTTTCGCAATCATTACTTCTCTCTCATTAGAGGTTACTCTTGGCACAAAAAGCAAATAAAAAGGATAAGAAGAGGTTATTACAGAGGTAATAACTTCCAAGACTCATCTAAAACTTTTGGGTTATGTCCCAATAAGTACTTCTCTTTAACACCTTTAAGTTAGGCATAAGAAGCAAGAAAAAGAATCAAGTGTTCTCGAATGAAGAAGCATTAAGATCAATACCAGAAATATTTTCAACAAGGCAAGGTATATCATCCAAATATGTTCTAGAGGATCCTCTCTCAATGCTCTTATGTTCACTATTCTCATCAAAAGGGTTTGCAGGAACAATCCAATCAAGATTCTTTTCTATGGCATCATGTATTGCTACTAGTTTAAAGGGTATTGGTATCTTAGGTTCCTCCCCATTAGGTTCGGTTTTGTTCATCTTTTCTCGTGTACCAACAACATCTACACATGATCCTATCATATTGAAACGTTCAAAGACTTTCCTAGCTTCCTTGGCAACATCATAGAACTCCTTAAACAATGTTTCTAGAATAAAATCCCTCTTTTCAGGGTCCTCTATTTCTTTAAGCTTAAGAAACATTACTTGCCTTAAGGGGTTGAGGTTAACAAACCTATCTTATAACATGTGAATTAAAGAAGCTGTAGCAATCTCATAGTTTGGAGCAAGTTCTGCAAGGAATCTATCCTCAGTATCCTCATGTTTGCTAACATGATTAAAGAATTCTTCAATATTATCTTTCCCAATTATAGAACCACTACCAATTGAAAGGTCTTTCAGGGTGAAAGTAGGGATGAACATGGTGAGCTAAGGAAGAGGTGACAACTAAAGGAGACTAAATTTTTTGTGTTTTTGAATAAGAAAGCAAACTACTAAAACTAATTTTTTTGTGTTTTTGAATAAAGAAACAAGCAAACAAAGGAAAAGAAACAAAGCAAAACAAAAATAACAAAGTAAAGAGATAGGCTATGAGGGACTCCCCTTGTGAAGATGTCCTTGACTCCCCGACAATGGCGCCAAAAAAATGTACTTTTGATGGCGTGTGGTTGACGTGGGAGTTTCTTCTACATCTTCGATCCCCGGCAACGGCGCCAGAAAAATGCTTGATGGCTCTGTATATGGCGCCTAGAAAAGTGCTGGAGCGGTGTTGATGTAGAGCTCGTTGGGAACCCCAAGAGGAAGGTATGATGAGCACAACAGCAAGTTTCCCTCAGTATGAAACCAACGTTTAATTGAACCAGTAGGAGCAAGGAAACACCCCAAAGGTGTTACTAGCTGAGCTTTGGTAGGGCGCACTATCGGTGCTAGTAGCAACGTGGAGACCTGCACAACACAACCACAGAACTTTGTCCCCAACTTGCGATAAGGTTGTCAATCTCACCGTATTTTGCGGAAAACAAAGGCTTAAACGTATTGAATGGAAAGAAGTAAAAGTTTGCAGAAAGTAAACACAAAGTAGTAAACAGTTTATAGATTGAATATAAAAGACAAGGACTGGGATCCATAGTTCACTAGAGGTGGCTCTCCTTAAGATAGATAACATGCTGGGTGAAGAACTTACAGCGGGGCAATTGACAAACACCGAGAAAGCAATACATGCATATACTAATCATCTTGACTCCTTTGAGACTTGATTGGGCATTACAACATTATACATAGACCGCCATCCAACTGCATCTATGTCTAATAATCCACCTTCAGGTTATCATTCGAACCCCCTCCAGTATTAAGTTGCAAGCAATAGATTATTGCTTTACGAACTGCATGTAAAGTTAGCAATACGATTGTTCTATGAATAAAGGATTGTTGTTTTCTCCCTAGTAGCAACAACACATCTAGTACCTTAGAGATTTCTGTCACTTCCCCAGATTACTAGAGGCATGAACCCACTATAGAGCATAAATACTAACTCTTGGAGTTGCTAGAATCTACTTGGCCAAGATAGCTACTAACAACGGAAAGCATGCAAGATCACAAATAACAAAGACATGATAGAATCAATAATCAATCTGAAATAGCATCTCAATATCCATCGGATCCCTGCAAACACAACATGTATAATTACAAATACATGATCTTGATCATGAATGGAGCTCACAAGATCTAGACATGAAAGCACAAAGGAGGAGAACCAGCCATCTAGCTACTACATGGATCCGTAGTCCAAGGATGAACTACTCACACATCACACTGGAGGCTTGCATGGTGATGAAGAAGGCCTCCAGGGTGAATTCCCCTCTCCGACAGGGTGCTGGGAAGAGCTTCAGATCCCTCCCGATCAAGGGATGGAGATGACGGCGGCTACAAACTCTTTCGTGGATTTTTGATCGGGCGCTTAGGGTTTTCGTCCCGAGGGCATCTTATAGTTGGAAGGGGGTGCCGGGGGCCACCACACCACCCCCTGGCGCGGGCCTAGCCTGGCCGCGCGGCCAGGTGGTGTGGCCGGCCCCTGGCCCTTCTCTGTCTCGTATTCTGGCACTTGATGTCTTCCGGAAAAATAGGCACCTTGGCTTTTGTCCCGTCCAATTCCGAGAATATTCATTTTCTGACTTTCCTGGAACCAAAAACAGCAGAAAACAGGCAGTTGGCATTGTGGCTCTTGTTAATAGGTTAGTCCAAGAAATCATAAGAAAAGTACTCCAAAGTTGGAACAAAACACAAGAAAGTGGATAAAACCAAGCATGGAACATCAAAAATTATAGATACATTTGCAATGTATCATACATCATCTCAAGAAACATAATCATGTCAACTACAATGTATTTATGCATCACTTGTCCAGTCATCGTTTCAGAAAACATTACATTACAATATCCCAACAAACATAATAACAGAAACAAGTATGGTACGTCATCTTAAGAAACATAATCATGTCAACTACAATATACTTATGTCTTATTACAACAACGATGGTTTCAGTGAGTGACATGTCCGAAAATCTCAACATCTCACACAACATTATATCGCAATCTCTCAACAAACATAATCACAGAAACATGTTCTAAAAGCAATAGCAGTCAATATTACAAATACAGGCAGGGGAACCCCGCGGTCCATATGACAAGCCTAGGGTAGCAACTCTCTTCAGATCTCATCAACGTCGACCACCTCATTCTGTTCAGCCACTACAGGGGCCTCTACATCCACTATAACCTGTTCAACAACATCAGAAATGGTACCAAGGAAGAACACCTTCCTAGTTTGCTTCTTTCGTCACATAATCCGCATAAGCTCTTCAGTATCCAAAACATCTATGAATTGCTGTTTCTTATGATGCCACCACCGGATTTTTGCCATCTGCTTAGGGCCAACACTGATTTCCTTACCGATCATCTCTCTCATTTCATCAAGAGTTATGTTTTTGGAATCGGCAGTGATCTCCACAGTACATGAGAAAACTAGCTTATTAATTCCCTCATCAAGTTTTGCCATGTATGAATCCACCTCTATGCGTATACTGAACTTATCTAGATCAGCATCTATTGGTCTGTATTCTCTAGGAGGAGAAGCTCTAGTGTAACACCCTCGAATCGGCCCTATGCAAGTTTTAGCCCTTTCCACCAAACCCGCATAGAAATGATTCAAGGACGCCCACCAGGCACTTGCGTGCGGGTGGAAAATGAAGTAATACCATTACACAACAGTCCTCGATGGGACCCACAGAACAGATATATATATACAACACGACTCCATGAGTCAAGAATACCAATATACAGTAGAAAGATCCAAATCACCTTGAAAACAATAAAGCGTCCGACTACGGACAAGATGCCAAGGGGGCTAAGAGCCCTGAAGAAGAACCAATGGCGTCCATAACCCTGCCCAGGCTAAGCCGGAAGGGTAACCCTGCTAACGACGTCGATCTCAAACCTGCTAAAACAAAAGGGGGTGCCGACAAAGCGCAAAGGAAAAAGAGGAGCGTCACTACTGAGGGCAGTACAGGGCGAGGCTAGAATTCGGCGGCTCTCGCCTACATAGGTATGGTGGACTGAAGCGGCAACGCAGCAGCACTAATCAACCTATAGAGACTCAGTCAAACTGGCGGCTATTAGAGAGGGATAAGAAAGACCTATTCGGATCCAACCTGATGCTAACACCAACATACCCATCCTGGTATTTATCCCTCAAGACCAAACAAGGAAGTCGGACCAAGGAACTCACACAGTTGGCAATTTTACTCATTCTGTTATAGTTGCAGCATTTACTAGTCAGATATATAGCATGAGTCATCCTGAGAGCATAAGTAGTGGGCAGTTTTAATCACCATTCCGTTGAAGTTGGAACATTTACTAGTCAGATATAATTGTCCCGAGGAATCCCAAAACCTAGTAGTTGTGGGCACTTTTATCACATTCCATTGGAGTTGCAATACTTACTAGGAAGGTATATCAGAACATGATACGACCAAGATCCACCAGTTGTTGGCATTTTTAATACCCATTCTGTTATAATTGAGCTGATTACTAGTCACATATTAAGTCAAATTTATAGCACTACTTTAGTTATGCTTGTCTATGATCGAGATACTGTGCTCCAAGTCGTCCATAACCGCGGACACGGCTTTCAGAAAGTTTTACCCTGCTGGGGTGCACAAATAGCAACACACACTCGATCAACCTCAGAAAAACCAACTCAAAACCCAACGAGGCATTCACGACAAAGCGATCACAGGATTCATAAAATATTTCAGGGGGCCACCCCACTAAGCTACCCGCAACGAAGTTGGCCGGCTCCGGAACGGACCCAGGCTTTGCGTCAATGGCTGTAAACGACTGGGAACCTGAAAGTGTGACTGGGCTTGTCGATACCGCGAAAACACTCCGCATCCAAAACAGTACAGGTGCTCCACGCACAATCTTAAATAAAGCAGTAAACATGGCATAAGTACATGATAGTAATAAAGCCCCAAACTACTTGTGGCCCCAAGAAATAGAAATGAATCAAGCTCTAGCTCAGGGGGGTCCATAAGGCTTCCCGGATGTGGATAGTGCGAAAAATCAAGGAACAGGTATCAAGTACTCGGGGTCCTACGGGACACAAGTGAGCGTGGAAGAACCAAATAATATCTATTGCACACCGATGCCTCTGCATTAGTGATATCTAGCAATTTAATAGTTGTGTTTAAAGTCATGATCATCTCCACCACTAAGCATCTCCACCAAAAAACATCTGCCAGCATTCCAACAACTGTGGTACTCGACAACACGAGATCGCACCTGAGCAAGCAACTACGAATTGCAAGGCCCGCTATCTACCAAACACAGGTAATAGGAGGTGCCAAGGCAATATAGAGGCTGCACGGGGTATAACTAGTGCACAGAAACTAAAGCATCGCGACACGGATAGCAATAGATCAACAGGAGGAAATAAAGACTATAAACGCAAAATAGGTAGAAGGGGAGAGATGCTCGCCTAGGAAACACTGCCGAAGGATCATATCCGGAGAACTTGTCGATACTCGCATCAACTAATCGGCCTAATCCGCGAAGAAGCAAACACTAGAACAAACAACGGATGCAATGTTTAATACTACGGCAGAAGATCCGTCATGATTATGATATGGTGCATGGCATGGCACAGATGCGGTGCAATTAGTCCATATTAAGCAGAACCGGGGTTCCGACACTTAATTAAAAGGTTCAAGTTATTTAACTACCCCGCAATTTAAATGTTGTCTTAACAGGGCAAAACATGGCATCGGTTCGCTACACCAATTTAACTGGAGTCCGGAATGAGACAAAGATATCCTGCATATAGACTCCATATTTAATTAGAAGGTGAATCGGCATAATGCCCCCAAACCACAGACAGGTATGCATGCAAGATGAACAAATAATATGCAACAAGTTATATATATAGCATTTATAAAAATAGGGGCTCAGGAAAAGGGTTCACACATCTGGGTTCGGGAGATCTTGGGTTCCGGGGGTTTGGGGTTCGGTCTCAGGATTCAGCGGGATCGGTGAGGAAGGCAATAGCACCAGGGTTCGGTCTCGATCTTCGGACTCCGGGGTTCAGGGTCTTCGGATCCAGGAAGGAGGTCTTGCGGTTTTCGGGAAGGAGATCTTGACGCTCGGTGTTCGTGTAGGCGAACTTGTCGGTCCCATGTCGACGTACTCGACGTCTTCGGGTTCATGAGGTCAATCTTGCCGGTTCCACCTCAAAGGCCTTGGGGTCTTCTAGGATGGAGAACTTGACGCCCGTGTAGAAGATCTTCGGGTCCTGTGTCGAAGATCATGCTGTGGTCTTGGAGTGGCACCGGGTGCGGTTCTGCGGGATCGGTCTTCCAAATCCGGGGTCTTGTTGTCCGTGAAGGGGACCTTGGCCTTCCACGGTCTTCGGTTCTAAAAGCCTCTTTCGAAGATCTGGAACACGGAGTGCATGCAGCTAATTGTATCACCGTCTAATAGCACCAGGAAACATAGATGGACTTGACCGCACATACACGTGCTAGAGGAGACAGAGGTAGCTGATGGCTTCACCACAACCTGCACGGTGGCACACCTACCACGACACTGCCGTGCACGGACAGAAGAACAAGGAGGTTGCGGGGACACGGCGACATAGCGAGCTTGGTGGTGACCTGCAGGGGCCGGTGAACTGGGAGAGGCCGAGGAAAGCGGCCGGAGGCGCCATGGCCTGGGAGCTTGGGCCCGAGGCGAGGCAGCGGCCGGGCGTCGCGGAGAGGGTCCTGCTGGTGACGGCGGGATCTGGGACTCGAGCGGGGCGGCGAGGGGATGGCGAGGACGAGCGGGCCCCGGGGCGGCGACGGGGTGGTCGGATGCGGCTGAAGCGAAGGGGGCCCAAGGCGGCGACTAGGACTGGAGGGGCGGCCGCTCGCGGGGAGGAGGGCGGCCGAGCGGCGGTCAGAAAAAGGGAGGTGGAGGCACGTGGGGAAGGGTGGAGGCGACGACGGCGAGGAGGGAGCGAGGGCACACGGCGCTGAGGTCTAGGCCGGACGGCGAGGAGAGCGGCAGGTGCTCGCGCGAGCCAGGGAGGCGGAGGGAGGCGGTGCTAGGGGCGGCCAGAGCCAGATAAGGAGGGGCCGCGGTGGTCGGGTCGCTCGCGACGGCGGCAGAGAGTCTGCGCGAGGAGAGAGGCGAGAGGCAAGGGCGTACTGGCGGCGGTAAGGAGGAGCGGGGTGGCTCGCAATGGGAGGAGGGGAACAAGGGAGCGGGTCGCGTGCGGAAGTGGGCGAGTGGGTGGGTCCGCTGAAACGTGGCAGGGGCGAGTGGGGGGGTTGGTGTGAGAGGCAGGCGGCGACGGAATCCGTGTCCAGGTGGGACTTGGTCAGGCGGGGTGCAGGGGACGCAGGAGAGTGGATGGGGTTGGTGGGGAGTTGGGGTTGGGTCGGACACAGGGAGTGTGGAAGCGTGCGTGTTGTGTGCATGTCCAGGAGCGGGTGAGGGGTGGTGAGCTCCTGTGAGGTAGTGTGGCGGCGGGTTGGTTGGGGTTAGACGTGGATAGGGTTTGGTCTTGGGGATTTTAGGGTTAGGTTCAACACATGTTAGGTTTAGTTTAGGTCAAACCGGGGTAGTAGGCGGTCTAGCCAGTTGAGTCTCTGGTCTGACTGGTTGGATAGCCTCCCTGGTACAGATAATATTTTTATAAAACAAAACAGTTCAAAAATAGGTTTAGACATATAGAGATATCCGGAACACCAGGGTTTTACATTTGAAACAGAGCGGGGGTATTTAGAAAATAAAGATAGGCTTTGCGAGAAATAGTTTTTAGTCAAACATATGCATGATAACATGACGATGCTCAAATGCAATGTGGCATGATGACATGAGCATGCGGTCATGACGATGCAATGCACTAAAACACAGCGATTTTCTAGTAGTGGTTTTAGCGGGATGCCACATCTGGCAGCAAGATCTCTAGCGTCTGCATACATATCATCAATCATCTCTTCAACTTTTACCTTACGATCAGCTGCACAACATTCCCAAACCACCTGAAGCTCATGGGAGTGCTCAATTTG
The DNA here is from genome assembly GCA_910589775.1 of Avena eriantha. Lineage (NCBI taxonomy): Eukaryota > Viridiplantae > Streptophyta > Magnoliopsida > Poales > Poaceae > Avena > Avena eriantha. Next base: position 132,308,462 of record OU342741.1, read on the forward strand.
TTGATAGGTATCATTCATGTTGTGCCACACCAATTTTGTGTTATGTATAGAACCCCAGGGAATTCTAGCGGCAAGAATATCTAGCAGCTGTGAAATAGACACAACCTCTTTGCAATTCACAAGAAGATGCACATCTTTCCTGGACACAACCCTCTCGCAACCAAAATCAAGTTTTGCAGTGTACTGGCGAACATGAACTATGAACTCATATAGGTCCCTTGTATCAAAGTTGTGCCTAATTTGATTAAAAAGGGGAACTTTTCAGTTCATTTGATTCTATTATGCCGTAACTAATCTACTTGTAATATAAGGCACAGATAAGAATAATTCACCTCTCGCTCTTCTCCCGGGTTTTTTCTTCGAGATCTGGGTGCCGCATCTGCCCACCGGAGCCGAACAATCCGCCGCCAGTCTTGCTTTTCTCTTCAACCAGCTGCTCGTAGGTACCTTGGGAGCAGAATCCTTGCTGACCTCCTCGCTAACCGGGGCTGAAGACCTCGCCACTGCTTCGAGTTGAACCCCAGAATTTGGCCCCAACGGACCCGAATCAGTCGGCGAGGTAGCTACAACTTTCGCCTTGCAGGACATGCTGGTCGCCGCCGTCGGATTCAGTGTCAGGGGAGGGAGAAAAAAGGTCCTCCACCGCCGACAGATTCAGGGTCAGGGAAGGGAAGAAAAGGGACCACTGCCACCATAGCCAGATTCAGTGTCGAGAGTTAGGAAAGTACAGTAATGGATTTGCCCCTACGACACGTGCAGAGTGGCTAAGAAAAGTGACCAGCGAAGAAGGGGCACATCAGGAACTAGTGTAATGGAATATCCTGACTTAACGGGCACGATTTGAAAATATTGGGTTTGACCATCATTCACTCGAAACACCCCTCTCTGCAATTGGCGCCCCAACTTTTTGAATCGCGGTGATTAAAATCAACTCGGGTACCGCATTGCCTGTGTGCCCCAACTTCCGGGCCGCAAAATGATATTCTCATCCAAGTGGGTGTGGTCATACCATATCTTTCAAACTCGTGCTATAATGCATGTGGCAGTTGAATCCTAGCATGCTTCTAGGGTTCCTGGACATGGTTGTACACATGCTAGAGTGGCATCATTGCATGTGTTATTTTTTGAAACCACAATGATGCACATTGATACATAGACATCCAAGTGGGTGTGGTGACGCAGCATCTTTCAAACTGGTGCTATAATGCATGTTGCAGTTGAATCCCACCATGTTGTTAGGGTTCCTGGACATGGTTGTACACAAGTTGGAGTGGAATCATTGCATGTGTTATTTTCCAAAACCACAATGATGCACATTGATACACACACAAATCCAAGTGGGTGTGTGGTGATGCAGCATCTTTCAAACTGGTGCTACAATGCATGTGGCAGTTGAATCCCAACATGCTTCGAGGGTCTTGGACATGGTTGTACACATGCAGGAGTGGCATCATTTCATGTTTTCTTTTCCAAAACCACAATGATGCATATTGATAAACACACACATCCAAGTGGGTGTGTGGTGATGCAGCATCTTTCGAAATGGTGCTACAATGCATGTGGCAGTTGAATCCTAGCATGCTGCTAGGGTTCCTCGACATGGTTGTACACATGCTGGAGTAGCATCATTGCATGTGTTCTTTACCAAAACAACAATGATGAACATTGATATACACACACCCAAGTGGGTGTGGTCATGCAACATCTTTCCAACTGGTGCTACAACGCATGTGGCAGTTGAATCCCAGCATGCTACGAGGGTTCTTGGACATGGTTATACACATGCTGGAGTGACATCATTGCATGTGTTATTTTCCACAACCACAATGATGCACATTGATACACGCACACATCCAAGTGGGTATGTGTGGTGGTACAACGGTCGCGCACGGATGGAAGAACAAGGAGGTTGCGGGGACGCGGCGACATAGCGAGCTTGGTGGGTGTGTGTGGTGGTACAACATCTTTCAAACTGGTGCTACAATGCATGTGGCAGTTGGATACCAACATGCTTCTAGAGTTCCTAGACATGGATGTACACATGGTAGAGTGGCATCATTGCATGCGTTCTTTTCCAAAACCACAATGATGCACATTGAAACACACATACAAGTGGATGTGTAGTGATGCATCATCTTTCAAATTCGTGCTAAAATGCATGTTGTAGTTGAATTCCAGCATGCTGCTAGGGTTCCTAGACATGGTTTTACACATGCTGGAGTGGCATCATTGCATGCGTTCTTTTCCAAAACCACAATGATGCACATTGATACACACAAACACATCCAAGTGGGTGTGTGGTAATGCATCATTGTTGGGGATATACATTCCGGGTATCCTGATTGTACCTCACTGACCAGGGTGGCCCACTTTGGGTTAGAGCTTTGCTTCACGAGTGACGCAGTCAGGGAGAAGAGACAGAGTCCAGTCCGGCTATGGGAAGGCCTGATGACCCACAAGTATAGAGGGTGTATCGTAGTATTTTCGATAAGTAAGAGTGTCGAACCCAACGAGGAGCAGAAGATGCTGGCTAGTGGTATGGATCAGGAATTCTCTGCAAATACTTAGCAAACGCATTTTTAGGGGTTTTTGATAAAGCAAGTAAACAAAGTACGAGTAAATAAAAGACAGTAGGAATAAATGCAGCAAGTGGCCAAATCCTTTATGCAGCAAAGGACAAGCCGGATGTATTACTTAAGATGATCAAACGTTCTCGAGGACACATGGGAAGACTGTCAAGTGCTTTCACTTCATATAGTTGATTAATCTTCTCTAGCTTGCTAAGTGTTGGGTGGGTGAACCTGTGCTAATGTACCGACCTTCCTAGGACTAATACATACTTGTGATTATACCCCTTGCAAACATCCGTATGTACAAGAAAGTAATTACGGTAGGAACCTAACCACAACTTTAAACTCTAAGACCCTTACATCCCTTGTGCAATGGTTTCCTAACGGTGGTGCAGGTTTCTGTCACACCGGCAACCCCTACGATTAGTAGCCAAATACACAATGCATTCCCCTAGGCCCATATAGGTGAAGTGTCATGTAGTCGACGTTCACATGACACCACTAGAAGAAGTACACACAAACTTAAATAACAATCTATTGAATCTTTCTCAACACAACTCCACTACTAACAACATGACTTCTCCCATGTCCTCAAGAACAAAACGAACTACTCACAAGACATCATATGGAGCATGATCAGAGATGGAATAATGATGTATAACAATCTGAACATAAACAATAATTCAATGGTTCACTCAATAGCATCAACTACAAAGAGTAATCAACACCGGGAAAGTTTCCCCTATGAACTAATGCAAGATTCAACACAATTGTTACATAAATATGGACATGGTCATGAGGGCGTTGATGATGATGATGGTGGTGATGATGATGATCCCGATGAAGTCCAGCTTGATGGTGGTGTTGATGGCGACGATCTCCCCTCCGCGGGAAGGAATTCCCCCGGCAGAAATCTGTCTATCGGGGAGATCTTCTCTCTCGGTGTTTTCCGCCCGACAGAGGCGGTGGAATATTTCTGTGGTCGCTCCCTGAGGCTTAGCGTTTCGGGAGGATGATATACGCCAGAGGGGAGAGGCTGGAGTGGGCTAGGGTGGCCACACCACCTACTGGTGCGGCCTAGGGCTGCCTGCGCTAGGGGGTGGTGTGGGCCCCCTGTGGTCCATCTCCACTCCATCTTCTGGCATCCTTAGTCTTTTGGAAAAATAGGATTTTCCGTATATTTTCCTGGATTTTCTGATCTTCGCGAAATTTGCCTCCAAACAGCACCTTTTCCATCAGAATCCTGACTGCAGCGGTCCATGCTCCAAAAGTCATCAACCATGCAAAAACAGATGAAATAACATAAGTATCACCTCTCAATACGAAATATATCAATGAATAATAGCGAATTAAGACATAGAATAGTGATGCAAAATGGACGTATCAACTCCCCCAAGCTTAGACTTCGCTTGTCCCCAAGTGAAACTGAACTCAATAAACATGACATCAGGTTTATGGAGTGAAGAGTCGATAAAAGAATACGGACAAGAAGCATCACATTCATCAAATACATAGATCATAATAGAAGAAAACTCACTATTATATAACTCAACTTGTAATGAGTAAAGGAAACACAATAAAGATACATAAAGTGAATCATAATTGGTAATGGCAAACTTAGCTCTTGGTCGAAGAATAATTGATAATTTGCTCGAGTTCACAAATAGCTGGTTTTCAATGATAGCTTTCAAAGTAGTAAACATCAAGATAAGAGCAATGTGAAAAAAAGGAACATAAGACATGGTTGAATAAATCATCATATGAATGAAACACAACAATACAAAATACTTGCTGAGATAGAAGGGAATAGGTTTTACTGACTCAACTACAAAGTAAAAGAAAGGGCCCTTCGCAGATGACACAGGAGCTATCCCATAATCAAAATGACAAGGAAAGCAGACAGTGAGCATCTCAGCGATCTTTTTATTTGCTATTTGCAAAGGTTTTTATTGAGGATGCTTCATAGAATGCTCACTATAGTTATGCTGCAAGTTTCCACCATGATTAGGCATGGCTTAGGCTAGCAGCCCAGGCGTTTCTCTAACACACATATAAACTCCATGATCTTACAAGTTCCACTTTTATTTCACACCGTCGGGATCCATAAGCAAAAGAACATGATATCAACTAGGTAAAAATACCAATGAAGTGTTGAAAGCGGTCCCCATGATACATGGTTCTGCTAACTTCAACTCATAAAGCGCAAGCATATACGAAACAAATAAGGACCCAATGGTTAAGTTTATTAAATGCAAGAAAGTAAGGTGTGCCATCAAGTTCATGAGAGCTTTAATCACTAATTTTCACATAACAAGTTTAATTTGGGAGGTAGATAAAACAAGAATTTACTTGGAATAGCAATAATGCTACTAGGTAGGTATGATGGACACAAGTGGCAAAGGTTTTGGTTTAAAGGAGGTGGATGCACGAGAAGAATTCCCTCTCAGTACAGGTTTTTGGCTAGCAAGGCTGGGTAGCAAGTATAAGAGTTGAAGGAAACAAACAAACGTACAAGTGATAAAGACAAACATGCAATCTTCCTTGGAAGCACAAAAGATCTTAACTAGAGAATACTAAACTTATGAGCAAATCAAGAAAGAAAGATGATGAAATTATTTTTCTTTAAAGGTACTTTTATCTTTTCTTTCAACTCTCAAAAATAGTATTGCTACTGACCGAGCCAGGTTTGCCAAAACCAACTAAATTAACTCAATGATCCCAAAGTGATACCAATACTAACAACAAGATCAATCATATGACCACGAATTGAAAACTAATATAAACTATGCAAAAGAGTGAATGATAGAACTTCTCATTAATATTTCATAACGGAAACTCACACCAAGGGATACATATCTAACGAGAGAGGGGACACTTCCATAATCCAAACCATACTACATAATAAATCCTCTATTCATGACATGACTCTACTAATAAGGTAAAAAGATAGAAGATAGTGATATGATACCGCGACACTCCCCCAAGCTTGGAACAAACCAAGGGGATGCCAAACCTGATGACGAATTACTCCTTTGGTGGTGGTGGTATCCTCTCATCTTCGTCCGTCTTCCAGGGTAAGGGCTTCCCATCAACAAAGGACATCGTGGTTTCCAACATCCTGAAACTTGCAGAAGCACTTATGCGTTTAAATCTAGCCTCATACTCACAGTTTTGATTTTGAACGTCATAGAACTGTGCTTGCAGTTCGTTGGTTGTTTGGCAGAGTGAGAGGACTTCGTCTTTGAGTTCAGTAGTCTCCTTTTGGTGCTCGGTGATGAGTTCGGAACAAATCTTATGGATGATATCCACTTCGCGCTCCGCCATCTTCTTGTACCTAAAGACTTCTTGCTCTAGTGCTTCCATCCTGTCCTCTAGACTTCCTTCACCTTTAGGGCCTTGAACCTCTTTAATCCGGACCTCCCCACCTTCGAGCAACAACTCCTTAGGATGAATCTTCAACTCTCTCATGTATGGGTTGATGATGTCTTCTAAGGAATCTCCCTCGCCTGATCTGGTGGAAGACATTGTGGCTACAAATCTGGGATTCTACCTAGCAGAAACAAATCGAAAAAAAAACACGACGAAAACACGATATACGAACCACGAAAGATCCAGGGGGTTATATATTACGAAGTTTCATAACAAGAGGAAGGTACTGGGTCAAAAAGGGTTGGAGACGGAGTCTGGGGTGGCCTCACCACCTGGTGGCACGGCAAGGGGTGGGCCCGCGCCACAGGGTGGTGTGGGCCACCCTGGCTCCGTTTTCGTCCCTTTTTCACTTCGACTTCCCTTATTGACTGAAAACTGCAAAAATATAGTTGGATTGTATTTTTGTGGAACTTTTCTTACCAGAACTGTTACCTATTTGAAAACAGACTTAGCAGGCCTCTGAATTTGGTCCTTGATGAATTTCTCTGGAGTTATAACTTGAAAGGCATCAGCATCTTCATTGTAAGAATCTCCAGCAATATAGTGCTTGAGTCGCTGCCCATTCACTACTTGTGTAGTATTATCTTTTAGAGAAGAAATTTTTATTGCTCCTGAACGGTATACTTCTTCAATGATGAAAGGTCCTTCCCATTCTGACAGTAGCTTTCCTGCAAAAGATCTGAGACGAGACCTATACAATTGAACTTTCTCACCAACATGAAATTCTCTCTTAAGTATTCGCTTGCGATGCCATCTTTTAACTTTTTCCTTAAAGACCCTAGCATTTTCATAGGCTTCACTCCTCCATTCATCTAAAGAACTTAAGTCAAATAATATTTTCTCACCAACAAGCTTACAATCTCTACTTAGTTCTTTAACTGCCCAGTAAGCTTTGTGTTCTAATTCTAAGGGTAGGTGACAAGCTTTCCCATAAACCATTTTATAAGGAGACATCCCCATAGGATTTTTGTAAGCAGTTCTATAAGCCCATAAAGCATCATTTAACTTTTTAGCCTAGTTTTTTCATGACCTATTAACTGTCTTTTGCAAGATGGATTTAATTTCTCTATTTGATAACTCTACTTGCCCGCTAGTTTGGGGGTGATAAGCTGAAGCAATTCTATGATTAACATCATACTTAGCAAGAGTCTTTCTAAAACCACCATCAATGAAATGAGAACCCCCATCAGTCATGAGATACCTAGGCACTCCAAACATAGGAAAGATAACATTCTTAAGAATGTTTAGAGAGGTTTCCCCGTCAGCACTCTTCGTAGGAATGGCTTCTACCCACTTAGTAACATAATGAACGGCAACAAGAATATGAGTATTACCTTTCGAGGGAGGGAAAGGACCCATAAAGTCAAATCCCCAGCAATCAAAAGGTTCAATAACTAGAGAGTAATTCATAGGCATTTAATTGCGTCTAGAAATATTACCAACACGCTGACACTCGTCACAGGATAAAACAAATTTTCTTGCATCTTTAAAAAGGGTAGGCCAGTAGAAACCTGATTGTAGCACCTTTTGTGCAGTTCTATCTCCTGCATGATGTCCTCCATAAGCACTACCATGACATTTACGCAATATCTCCTTTTGTTCATATTCTGGAACACATCTTCTCATAATACCATCCACTCCTTCTTTGTATAAGTGTGGGTCATCCCAAAAATAATGCCTCAAATCATAGAAGAACTTCATTCTTTGCTGAGCTGTAAAAGTTGGAGGCAAATACTTGGAGACAATAAAGTTAGCATAATCAGCGTACCAAAGGCTCCCTCGCGAGCTTACCCCTACTGCAGCTAACTGTTCATTTGGGAAACTATCATTAATAGGCATAGGATCGAAAGAGATGTTTTCCAATCGAGATAGATTATCAGCTACAGGGTTTTCAGCACCCTTCCTATCTACTATATGTTGATCAAACTCTTGTAAAAGCAGCACCCATCTAATAAGCCTAGGCTTAGCATCCTTCTTCGTCATAAGGTATTTAATAGTAGCATGATCAGTATGAATGGTGACCTTTGAGTCTACAATATAGGGCCTAAACTTATCACAAGCAAAAACAATAGCTAGAAATTCCTTTTCCGTAGTAGCATAATTCCTTTGAGCAGCGTCTAGAGTCTTACTAGCATAATGGATAACGTTTAACTTCTTAGCAATATGTTTCCCAAGGACAACACCTACAGAAAAAATAACTAGCATCACACATTATTTCAAAGGATAAACTCCAATCAGGTGGTCGAACAATAGGGGCTGTAGTTAAAGCCTTCTTAAGAGTTTCAAAAGCTTCCTTACAATCATCATCAAAAACGAAGGGTACATATTTTTGAAGAAGATTAGTGAGGGGTTTTGATATCCTAGAAAAGTCTTTAATAAACCTCCTATAGAAACCAGCATGACCAAGGATACTACGAATACCTTTGATGTCTCTTGGACATGGCATCTTCTCAATTGCCCCAACCTTAGCTCCAACAACTTCTATGCCTCTTTCAGAAACTTTATGCCCAAGAACAATCCCTTCATTAACCATGAAGTGGCATTTCTCCCAATTAAGAACAAGATTAGTTTCTTCACATCTCTGAAAAACTTTATCAAGGTTGTGTAGACAATTATCAAAAGAAGTTCCATAGATAGAAAAGTCATCCATGAACACTTCTACAATTTCCTCACAAAAACCATGAAAGATAGCAGACATGCACCTTTGAAAAGTAGCAGGAGCATTACATAAACCAAAAGGCATACGTCTATAAGCATAAGTTCCGTAAGGGCAAGTAAAAGTAGTTTTTTCTTGATCTTGTTGTTTAACAGCAATTTGAGAGAAACCAGAGTAACCATCAAGAAAAAAAATGGGTCTTTTTAGACAACCTTTCCAACATTTGATTAATAAAAGGAAGCCTGTAGTGATCTTTCTTAGTAACTTTATTAACTTTCCAAAAATCGATGCACATCCTATAGCCTACCACTATTCTTTGAGGAATAAGCTCATCATTATCATTAGGAACAACGGTAATACCTCCCTTTTTAGGAACATAATGAACAGGACTAACCCATTGACTATCAGCAATAGGGTAAATAATACCAGCATCAAGGTGTTTCAATACCTCATTCCTTACCACTTCCTTCATCCTAGGATTTAAACATCGTTGGTGCTCCACTACTGGCTTCGCATCTGGTTCTATGTTGATAGAATGCTGACATATAGTAGGTGAAATCCCTTTTAAATCATCCAGAGTATAGCCCATAGCTCCTCGGTGTTTCTTCAAAACCTCCAACAACCTTTCTTCTTCCTTTCCTGAAAGTTTAGAGCTAATAATAACAGGATATATCTTTTTATCATCAATATAAGCATATTTAAGATCATCAGGGAGAGGTTTTAGATCAAAAACCGGATCCTTTTTAGGTGGCAACGTGGTACCCAGGTATTCTACGGGCAAGTCATGCTTTAGCATCTGGGGTTGACAGCTAAGAATCTCTTCAATCTCATTCCTTTTTTCCATGAAGATCTCACTTTTGTGATCTTCCATAAATTGCTGGAAAGCATTGTTAGGAGCAAGAGAGATAGAAGCAAGTTGTTCAACTCTAAAGTCCTCATTATGGGTTTCCTCTTCGCAAAGTTCTTTAGCAAATTTCAAAATTAAACTCATAAGATTCCCCATCAAACTTAGTCAAGATTTTCTCCCTCTTACAATCAATAATAGCTCCACAAGTACTCAAGAAAGGTCTACCAAAAATGATAGGATAAGTTTTACTAGCAGCTGAACCAAGTACTAGAAAATCAGTAGGATACTTAATCCTACCACCAAGAACTTCCACTTCTGGTACGATACCAATTGGAGAGATGGTCTCTCTATTAGCAAGGTGAATAACCACATCAATCTCTTCCAATTCACAGGGACTGATTTCATGCATAATTTCTCTGTAAAGCTGATAAGGAATAGCACTGGAACTTGCACCAATATCACATAAACCATAATAGCAATGATCCCCAATTCTACCAGAAAGCACAGGAACACTAGCTTTTTTAGTTCTATTAGGATGTGAAACAATATTAGAAGCATCCTCACAAAAGACTATGTGTCCATATTCTATGCTTTTAGTGATAAGGTCTTTCACAATTGCTACCACAGGTTCAACGTTTATTTGTTCATTAGGTTTTACAGTTCTCTTTTCACTTTTAGCAATTACATTAGTTATCATAGGATGATACTTTACCCTATCTGGGAAGGGAATCTTCTCGATATAAGCTTCAGGTAAGATATGATCAATAATGCAACACTCAGTGCTCCCAACAGGAACACAGTCAACAATATCTTTATAAGGTGCATGGTACTTATTCCATCCCCTTTTTGGAATTTCAATATAAGAAGCAAAAGCTCTAAAGCAATTTTTAATAACTTGCAAATCAAGAACATAAGCATTACTAATATGAAAGTCATCAGTTCCCATAAAAGATTCAATGCATTCATAATCATAATTTATACCTGACTTTCTACCTTTGTCATTCTCCCATGCTTCAGCATTGTCTTCAATACGGTCCAAAAGATCCCATTTAGCTTCTTCTTCCATGCGAGTGAATGATCCAGCACAAGAAGCTTCCAATAAATCTTTGTCATGTAGAGGGAGCCTTGCATAAAAGTTATTGATAATAATACTATTGGGGAGCTCATGAATGGGACATTTGAGCATTAGTAACTTCAATCTCCCCCAAGCTTGGGTTGTACTCTCTCCATCAAGAGGCCAAAAGTTGTATATTTGATTCTTATCTTTATGAATCTCACTAGGAGGATAAAACTTTGAATAAAAGAGAGGCACTATTTCCTCCCATTCTAGAGCTTGACCATTCTTCAACAGCTTATACCATTCCTCAGCTCTTCCTTTCGGCGATAATGAGAATAACTTCTTCTTAACTTGATCTGTAGTAATACCTGCACACTTGAACAACCCGCATAATTCGTGTATAAAAAGCAAATGATCACTAGGATGGACAGTTCCATCCCCAACATAGTAGTTATCCATAACACGATCAATAATTCTTGTAGGTATTTTGAAAACATCATTCTCAGCAGGTGGTGGCTTATCTACTACCTTAGCAGTGGTAGTAGCATTACCAAATAAGAAACTCAGCGAATTATCCATAACGAAAATAAAGCAACCAACAGAAGTAAAGAATACTCACATTAGAAGTTTCCTTTACCATTTCCACTCTCCAATAGCGCTTCACTCCCTGTCAACGGCGCCAGAAAATAGTCTTGATGACCCACAAGTATAGGGGTGTATCGCAGTATTTTCGATAAGTAAGAGTGTCAAACCCAACGAGGAGCAGAAGGTGCTGGCTAGTGGTATGGATCAGGAATTCTCTACAAATACTTAGCAAACGCATTTTTAGGGGTTTTTGATAAAGCAAGTAAAGGAAGTGCGAGTAAATAAAAGATAGTAGGAATAAATGCAGCAAGTGGCCTAGTCCTTTATGCAGCAAAGGACAAGCCGGATGTATTACTTAAGATGACCAAACGTTCTCGAGGACACATGGGAAGACTGTCAAGTGCTTTCCCTTCATATAGTTGATTAATCTTCTCTAGCTTGCTAAGTGTTGTGTGGGTGAACCTATGCTAATGTACCGACCTTCCTAGGACTAATACATACTTGTGATTATACCCCTTGCAAACATCCGTAAGTACAAGAAAGTAATTAAGGTAGAAACCTAACCACCGCTTTAAACTCTAAGAACCTTATGTCCCTTGTGCGATGGTTTCCTAATGGGGGTTCAGGTTTCTGTCACTCTGGCAACCCCTACGATTAGTAGCCAAATACACAATGCATTCCCCTAGGCCCATATAGGTGAAGTGTCATGTAGTCGACGTTCACATGACAACACTAGAGAAGTACACCACAACTTAAATAACAATCTATTGAATCTTTCTCAACACAACTCCACTACTAACAACATGACTTCTCCCATGTCCTCAAGAACAAAACGAACTACTCACAATACATGATATGGATCATGATCAGAGATGGAATAATGATGTATAACAATCTGAACATAAACAATAATGCAATGGTTCACTCAATAGCATCAACTACAAAGAGGGATCAACACCAGGAAAGTTTCCCCTATGAACTAATGCAAGATTCAACGCAATTGTTACAGCAATATGGAGATGGTGATGAGGGTTCTAATGGTGATAATGGTGGTGATGATGATGATGGTGCTCCTGATGAAGTCCAGCTTGATGGTGGTGTTGATGGCGACAATCTCCCATCTCTAGGAAGGAATTCCCCCCGCAGAAATCTATCTGCCGGAGAGATCTTTCTCTCTCGGTGTTTTCCGCCCCGCAGAGGTGGCGGAATCTTTCTGTGGTCGCTCCCCGAGTCTTAGGGTTTTGGGAGGATGATATACGCTAGAGGGGAGAGGCTGGAGTGGGCCAGGGTGGCCACACCACCTGCTGGCGCGGTCTAGGGCTGCCGGCGCCAGGGGGTGTGTGGGCTCCCTTTGGCCCAACTCCACTCCGTCTTCTGGCATCCTTAGTCTTATGGAAGAATAGGATTTTCCGTATATTTCCCCGGATTTTCTGATCTTCGCGAATTTTGCCTCCAAACAACACCTTTTCCCTCAGAATCCTGACTGCAGCGGTCCATGCTCCAAAAGTCATCAACCATGCAAAAACAAATGAAATAACATAAGTATCACCTATCAATACGAAATATATCAATGAATAATAGCGAATTAAGACATAGAATAGTGATGCAAAATGGACGTACCAAGGCCCAGGAGACTTACCGACATAGGCTCATAGTGTTACTTGTAGTTCAAGATGTACTCTGTGACCGACTCTTAGTCGTAGCCGGATACATCTCTCCAGTAAACCCTAGGCCGGATATCTATATAAGCCGTCCTATGGAGAGCCTTTAGGACACCCTGACAATAGTCTACAATCTCAACTCACACAGGCGAAACTCTTGTAAACCAGATTCCGGCACTGTCATATTACTGGATTGCTAGCAGGAGTAGGATCCATCCAAAGCCGGTGGATTCAAACCTGGGTAAACTTGTGTACTCACCGTCCCGGAATCCCATACAACTCACACCCCTCTCTTCCACACGCCTCGAGCACCCCCTCATGGCGTACTTGTCATCAATCCAATAACAGTTGGCTCCCACCGTGGGACAAGTGAGCTTCGGATCTGCATTCCGAGCGGAATCTGCAAGAATTGGAATCAGCGAAACTATCGCTGTCGGTCGCATCCTCTACGCTAGTGATGTCCCTCTCATCGTTCTTGACGAGACCTAGATTCCGTCTAGGGAAGCCGTGACCACCTACACCATCATGTCGTTTGGTGGGATCGATGTTTACATCGGCTTCACTGAACCTATCCCACCCACTCCAGCGGTGAGGATAGAGGCAGAAGAAGTTTCTTGGTACCCTTTGTCTGCGGAGGTGACAGAGTTTCGGATTTCAGAAAACCCTAATCCCACCTTGCCCACACCAGTTGCGGAGATAGTGGAGAAAGCTGAACATGAGGCAGATCTCATAGTACAAGTCGGATCTGGAGTGGATCTCCCTAGCAAGGTCGAATCCCAGATCGATCCACCTGCGGATCTCGAAATCCAGGAAGAGAAACAAGATAACTCTGGTTCCGGCTCTGATGATGCAGGAACATACATGCCTTTCCTGAGATATACGTTGAGGCGCATGATGATGCAAAACTCAAGCATGGATGTAATCCTCGAGACCATCAGGCGTTTCGACAAGGCCTACCACGAAGACCGCATCCATCTCAGGAGGCGCGCATCGCACTTTGTCGGATATGTTGGATCCGGATCCGGCTCAGCCGATGCTAGAGACAACGAAGACTCGGTGCTGGAGGCAATCGGAACAAGCATCGACTTACCGGCATCTTTGGATGATTCCATGACGTCGGCAGATTTCCGGAAGTTCTCTGCAGAATATGAAGAGGATCTTAACTCCACAGCTGCAGTAGAAGGAGAAGCCATGGATGAAGGATCCAAAGAAAACTCTCCTGAAGCGCAGGACAACATGTGTCAACACCCAGATTTTTAATCCCAGATGCTTGTTATGCCATACATCGCAATCCCAGGATTACCATTTTTCCGAGACATAACAAATTGGATATCATAGTACATCATCCATTACAAACCATGATAAGGTCTTACACGAATAAAGGATCTCATGATCCAATCTTAATAAAACACTAGTAAGGTAGTCTCCTTAATAAAACACTAGTAAGGATATCATAGCCGTCCTGCTGTCCGTCATCTTGGTAGTCTCCTTCATAGTATGGCCATAGTAATAGCTAGGGACAAAAGCCATGAGTACACTTTAAGTACTCGCAAACTATCACTAACAAGTAAGGTAGTGCTAGTGGGAACTGCTAACTCTAGGTTTATTTGTAACGTTAAGTTTGAAACCTAAGCTAGGTTCAGAAACAAAGAAAGATAAAAATAAAGTTTGAAATCACCTAAGTGGGAACTTAATTGTCATAGTCACAACTCTGTTGTGGTCAAGTCATGTCATAATTCATTTCATAAGTTGTTTTGAAAACATCTGACAACGGAACAATATGGCCACTCCAACTGTCCATAACCGTGGACGCGGCTATTCGAACAGTTTGACACTCTGTAGAGGTGGTACACTTTCACCACAAGATTCGATACATCTGTCAAGGATAACCCTGAATCGTCATACTTATTATGCAGATAATCAAACATAACCTTTGCTTTACACACTCTAGTATAAGAACCACTCCTATGAGCATGGCCTCCCAACCATGACCATCTGTCATCTTGGGCACTACATAGGTGGACAACATTGAGAGGTAGCCTCATCTCAAACCTCTCCCCACGAGGGAAGTAATACTAATGCATATAAACTTCCAGCTAAGCCTTACCTAATTCAGGTATTGTGGTTGTATGGTAAAATTGGAATGGTATCGCATCCGAACCCAACCATCAGTTTTGTAAAAGGGTTAAGTCTCATGCCTCAACATTTTCATCATCATAAACCATTTGTGTTTCTCAACACATGTCAAAACATCTCGATAGAATGACTCATCATTCCAAGGTTTTCACAATTCATTTTCACCAAGTACTCCCATCTAAGTGACTCAAGTTTTAATTTAGCTCTAAGCTACTAAGTTCAAAGTGTTCACTAATAGGGGATGCTAAGATCAATATCATTCCATAGAATGACATCTAAGTCTAACTAGATAGGTCAAGTTTTATACTTTTTATGCTACCTTTAAACAAGTAAAGGACTTTAATAAAGTAAGGAAAGTAAAGCTTGGAAATAAAACTTGGGGTAGGTAATATTCAAAGTGGTATAACCCAAAGCATGCTTAATGCATCTTGCTTAGGTTATCTAACTTACAAGGGTTAGTTTGCATTGTTAATGATGGCTTGCCTTGGTTGGCCCAATGGTTGAAGTTTTCTTCCTCCTCCTCTTGGTAGAACTCCTCCTCCTCGAAAGCTTGGTCGGTACTATCATCTATAAATACATACGGTATACACAATCACCAAACAGTACTTAACTAGTCTACTTAGCACACTAATGCACACATTTGATGATATACTATCATCACAAGCATCACAAGGTTTTATTAACTAGCTTCATTCTTTTTATTTGAGAAAAGTAATTTCTACTCATTGAAAATAACTAAGATTTAGTATTCTCCAATTAAAATATGGGATCATGTCGACACATGTCATCACCACATATTCTAACATATGGGAATGTGATTTAAAGGTTGGATCACATTTTAATAAGTTTAATGTTTAATGATTTAAAGTGACTAGAAATGCCTATATAGCATTATTTCGGTACTAGTCCAAAGTCACTGC
The DNA here is from genome assembly GCA_910589775.1 of Avena eriantha. Lineage (NCBI taxonomy): Eukaryota > Viridiplantae > Streptophyta > Magnoliopsida > Poales > Poaceae > Avena > Avena eriantha. The sequence goes on from OU342741.1 coordinate 132,324,323, forward strand.
ATGCAAACCTTAATATTATTACATATTCAGATAGGTATGGTTAAATGTGATTTTTGAGAGTTGGAATCAACTCAAAAGCTAATATGGTTGATTTTAGAAAAATGTTTGAATGTGCAAAAGCTTCTGTCTTGTTATTTTTACAGGGACAGATCTCTAACTCTAAAGGATTTAAATCCAACGGGCATGGATAGATAATTTCAGTAACTTTCCAACAAAATTGGAATCACTCAATTTGGTTCAGTAAATCTTCCTGAATTGATTTTTAAACTAAGGGATAGAATTGATTCTAAATCTAAATAGAAAAACCTAATTTGAATCACAGGGCCAGCACGACAAACTAAAGGGGCCGGCCCAGTGGTGCTCCACGTTGCAGAGGGCTGCTGACAGGGGGGTCCCGCATGTCAGTGACTCTTTAAATGCGAAGCGGTACGGGACGATCTAGGCGCTACGATTAAAACATAGATCAACGGTCCACAGTCATCGTCGTGGACGAACTCGTCACCAGCGAGACCGAACCCTAAATGGACAGTGGGGGTCTACTGGGGGCGTATCGAACTGGACGGTGATGGCGAGCTTAGGCGAAGTCGCGGAAGGGGCTGAGGTGGATAGAATCGACGGCAGCGTCTCCTCCTCTGCTGCGGCTGCCTCCGGTGAAATTCTGGCGTCCTGCTGCTCGAGCTACTCCAGCGAGAGGTGGGGAAGGACTGGGGGTGAGAGGGGAGTGTGAGAGTGTGAGGAATTCGTGCTGGGGAGGCCTTCTTATATAGGCGCGACGAGGGGACCGACTGGTGTGGGCAGGCATCTCCGGCGAGGGCGGTACAGGGGCCTACCGGCGTGGGCAAGGTAGGCGGACGGTGGGCGGTCTGCTGGCAGTGCTCTATGGCTTAATGGCGACGCTAGGGGCCGTGGCCTTTGGTCGGGGGATTCCCACGCTTTAGGAGACAGAGGCGGTGCTCGACGGCGATCACGACGACTGTGGGTTGCGCGGCGGTGCACGACCATGTCTGGCGGGGTGTGGGTGTCGAGGCGGAGCAGCGTGTGCGATATGGAGTCGAGGCGCGGTCAGTTGCGTGCTGGCAGTGATCGTGCTCTGGCGTGCGCTGCGCATGGCGCAGAGAGAAATGGCGGCACGGTGTTGAGGTGGTCCAGGGGCTGGCGTTGATCGAGGGGTGGACCGTGGGCAGCGGTAGGGTTGGCGGGAGCTAGTGGGCATGCTGGTTTGGTGTGCTGCCCGCGTCTGACCAGTGATGACCTCATTTGGGCGGCGCTGCACTGGTGCTGCGGGGAAGGGGAGGCTGGTTGATGGCTTGGTTGGACTCAGGGGGGACAGAGGAGAGTGGAGAGGGTCAAATGGGGGACAATGGCTTAACTATCAACAGTATTAGTTAGGCCATTTGATCTTTGCCTGTCACCTGTTCGACACAATGGCCGCATGAGAGAAAATTATGAATTTTGAGATGATTTTTGGTGGATGCTTTGATCTAATGCTTGCTAGACTCTGGTTGCTTGGATTTGTTAAATGGAATTCATTTGAGTGGTTTTTGAATAAGTGTGATCTATACATATGAACTACATTCAATTTTCAATTGTCATTTAAATTTAGTGTTTGAATGTTTTTGGGATGAAACAAAGTGGGCCTTGGTAGTTCACTACTTGTACTAGCAATGGGTGCAAAGATCCACAATTTTTTCTGTTAAGATTTGAGTTCTAGGAATAGACAAAGTAGGCTAGGTGATTAAAATGGCAAAAGTGACCATTTGCTGATTTTATTCTTTTTGATTTCAATTTCTTTGGGATTTGTTTGGGAATGATATAGATGATGTTTAATTCACCTTAGAATCATTTTACAACCAATGGATCCCTCAAACATGGCAATTCAAAACAACTCCAAATTTAAATGCACACACATATGAATGCTTAATTATTTTAAATGGAAAAGTTTTTGTTAACCCTAAATTGGGTAGATTTGATCTTGATTAACCTTGGATTAAGTTTTGGGATGTTACAAACCTTCCCCCCTTAGACAAAATCTCGTCCCGAGTATCGTCACATTGATGACAAGTACGCCATGAGGGTGTCATCGAGGCGTGCGGAAGAGAGGGGTGTGAGACGTACGGTGTTCTGGGATGGTGAGAACACAAGTTTACCCAGGTTCGAATCCGCCGGCTTTGGATGGATCCTACTCCTACTAGAAATTCAGTAATACGGCAGAGCCAGAATATGGGTTACAAGGGTTCACATGTGCGAGTTGAGATTGTAGACTATTGAGTTGTGTCCTAAAGGCTCTCCCTAGGACGGCTTATATAGATATCCGTCCTAGGGTTTACAGGAGAGATCTATCCGGCTACGACTAAGAGTTGCTGACATAGTACATCTTGAACTACAAGTAACACTATGGGCCTAAGTCGGTAAGTCTTCTGGACCTTCCCGTAGCCGGACTGGACTCCGTCTTTTCTCCCTGACTGGGCCGCCTGTGAAGCAAAGATCTAACCCAAAGTGGGCCACCCTGGTCAGTGAGGAACTGTGAGGATACCCAGAAAGTATATCCCCAACAGCAGCCCCCGGAAGTCTCCAAGATCCAAAGTAGGATTTATCATCGTCTAGCTTGATCTTCGGCTTGCAGAATCTTGAAGGGTTCCTGAAACTTCACAACAAAAAATACGATTCGGATCTTAAAAATAAGTCGGACCTATCAACATGTTACTTAGATTTCTTAGCTTGGTTTTCAAACTAAGCCGGAACTTGGTCTCTAACGCCACCTGACACCAGTCATGGTCAAGTCACATCATCTGACAAACATCCTGTCAGCACTACCATTGGAGGGTCTGCCGTTCGCGGAACCGAGGCGCCTTTTCAATGCGTACGCGGAGATCGACGCAACGTAATCATCGCGTGGGTCCTTCCCAGTTCCTTCCATGACGCGTGGCGGTTACACAGTGCCATTTGCATGAATCTTGGCACGGTTAGGTGGTTATAAGGGGTGAGGATTCCTCTTCCCTCATCTTCTTCACATGTTCCTTCGCCGTTTCCTTCTCCTTCACATCTCCCTCGCATAGAGAGCTCCTCTGCTTTCCCCAAAAACTCCCAGCGCCACCCATCTAAGGTCACCGGCGCACCGGAGAAATGGCTTCTTCCTCATCATCCGGCTTGGCTGCGACAGCGGCGATGGCGGCGGCGGCGGAGAAGGAAAGGAATTGCGGGGTCTGGATCCCCTGCTTGCTAGAGAACGAGAAGCTCCACGGCGTGGAGGCTGAAGGGCTCCTCCGAGACGGCGACTGGCGGAGTGGCTCCGGCGAAACCATCCCCAACCCGCACGCCGGTGAGCGGGTCCACTTCGGCACCCACCTCGACAGAGGTTTGTCCTTTCCTCCCTCAGAATTCTTTTCCGAGGTGATTGACCACTACGGTGTACAACTTCACCATGTTCCCCTGAACTCCATCTTAGAGATGAGTTCTTACGCAGCCTTGTGCGAGGGGTTTCTCGGCATTAGGCCAAGTCTTACTTTGTTCCGGTACTACTTCCATGTCCGGAGAAATTCTATTACTGCCGATAATCCTTATATTACCGGTACAATTAGTTTTCAGTTAGGTGTGAGGGCGCATATCCTAAGATTTTAGCCAGTGACTCGGTGAAACAATGGCCAGCCACTTTCTTTTACCACAAGGATGTTCCTGCTCCCGGCAAAGCCACTGCTTTGTCGGCTTTCTTCGACGGAGCCGCCACGCCTCAATTATCTTGGGACGAGGATGCTCCGGCTCTCAGTGCCGATCTGCTTCTTGCCAAGAGGCGGATCGAATATCTGACGAAACACAAAGGACTGAAGGGATCCGACTTAGTCCATTGTTGGGCATCACGCCGGATCTAACCCCTCCAGCACCACGGAGACCGACTGATGCACTCCACCACAACATCCAAAAAATATTCCCTCTGCATCAGCCCCAGAGCCTATACATCGCAAGGTTACATAAGCTAGATTAAATGGCTGATAAGGGAGCGGATTGAGAGGAGGATCCCGGAGGTTTCTCTAGACATGCACACAGCGGAAAACCCTGTTGTGCCGGTAAGCTTTTAACAATAAACCCTTTCTATGTGTTTCACCTTTAAATTGTTTCGCAATACTGAGATGTTTTCTTTCTTTTCACCTTGCCAACCTCCCCGAGTCGGAACTTGCTCCACTCGAGGGATATCCTCCGGAGTTTTCCCAGGAGGCTGAATTGGTTCCATTGCCAGACGTTGTGCCCAAGAAGCTCAAAGCACCGACATTGGCTGTTGGCACAAAGGAGGTGCCAGTCATCAAGAGGTAACTTTCAACACAACTTTTTCGCCTTTGTACCTTACTCAAACTTTCTTCTAAGCTGTAATGTTTTCCATTCTATTACATTCTCAGAGCTAAGTAGCTCATCAAGGGCAAGGGGAATGGAACTTCTTCGAAGCCCTTGCGGTAGACGAAGCTGACCATAACTTCTCCTGCCGTGGCTCCTCCGACTCCTACCCCTCAACCCTCTGCAACGCCAGTGGTTACTCCATCACCAGCTGTCGCAGAAGATCCAGCTCCTTCAACGGAGCCAGCGATCCTAGAATCGCAGACTGAGATCACCATGAGTGAGTCAAATTTTGATAAGGGTGAACCCTCTTCGGGTAATGATCCCTCGGCAGAGACCTTTGCCGAAAACCTTCTCACCAATCCAGGGCTTGCCAAACTTGGCTTGTCCCGGAAATCTGCGGAGGAGATCCAACGGCTGGCCCGACAGTGCCTGGAGAAGAGAAATCTCTCTGCCGAAGAAGAAGCACAAGAGGCGGAAGACATCAAATATTCCGACCTTCTTGAACAAGTTCGCCTTCGCGACGAGGGACTTAGAGCTAGTGTGCTTCCACCACCTCTGATTATTCCACTCACCCTCGCCGAGAAAGTTTCCACCGAGGTGAACATATGTCTGAGCAAGCTCACACATGAACATCATGTAAGTCAGAATTCCAACTCATGTTTTTCTTTATTGTACTTTATATCATATCCTCTAGCCCCCAAGCATGAAGTAGGATATATAATCCGGGTTTATGCTTCCTTAGGATGCCAAAGAATGAACTAGTGTAGCCCCCAAGGCTCGTGCTCATATTAGCAAAAATATTAGCCCGAGTCTTTAGTAGACTTCTGACTCTGGGTATTCTGACTTACAGAAAGTTAATTCATAGAAACAGGATTTGTTGAAGAATATCTGCAACAAGCGGAGAGAGATCTGAGCTCTCCGACTTGAAAATGCTGAGCTGAAGGTCTCCAAAGATGAGGCCAAAGGTAAACATTCTGAGACTCAAACCTTGTCTTTGTGTTTTCATAGTCGAATTTTTTTGTTGAACTGTTGTTCTTTTTAACCTACAGCACTGGTGAAACAATCATGTGCTATGATTGAAGAGGACGAGAACCTCAAAACCTTGGTGATGGAGAACAAAGAACTTTGCCAAGAGCTAGATAAGCTCAAGGTGGATCATGAGAAGAGCATCGCTCAAATTCTCGAATCCTCCTCCATGGCAACCGACGAGCGTGATCGTAAGATCGTTGCTCAAGATCAGAAAATGTTAGACCTCAATAAGGAGTTTTGCCGAGAGAAGAACCTTTCCGAGGCGCTCCGGGCTGAACTCCCGAGTCTTCAGGAAGAGAAGACCAAAGTTGACGACGTCATCTTCGGTATGTTCCATCTGTCTGACTTTTCTATTTTCTTCGACTTCTTTCAATGTCGGATTTCCTTAATTTTTTTTGTATAGGTCCTCTGAACTTGACGGACTCCACCTCCGCCGAGCCTCGCACCCACTGGCTTACCCAAGTCGGTGATCTGCTTCATGACTTCTGCCAATCCCTTGAGGATATTGGCGAAGCTCTCAAGATTCCGGACATGCATAGCATGTCGGATTTTCAGGTGCAGGACAAGGCGAAGGAGATGCCGCAACTTGTCCAGGATTGTAACATGTCCTACGCGTGATCTGTAGCACAAAACACTCTCACCATGGTCATGAGCCACCATGGAATCATGGAGATCTGGCAAGTGACCAGAGGGTATTGCAAGGTGGACGAAGACGGACAAGAGCAAGACATCAAGGCAATCATGGACTCCTGCGCCGGATATGGGTGCCATGTAGCTGATCTAACCAGCTACGACACTCCCTTCTTGACCCGCGTGGACACGCCGCCGCCGCCTCCCAAAGAATCAGCAGAAGTTTCCGACGATGACCACACCATGTCGGACGTGGAGATCTCGGAACGATATCAAGGCGATGTATCCAACGAGCTGGCAGCTCATTCCTCACCTCCTACATCATAGATTGCCAGAAACAATTGTATTATTCTAAGAAACATGATGGGTCTGTAAATATGCAATACTATAATTTCGCGAGTGCCAAGTTTTAATCTATTTAGCACTTTTGACTTCGAATTTTTGTGTGCCTGAAATGTTTGCATAAGCACTTATACTTTTTCATCTATACTTATTGTCTATCTGGCTTTCGCCTCGTCCCTTTCGTGAGCCGGCTAAACCTTATGCACGGAAACTTTGCCGAGCAACGGAGCTCAATTGCTAAACCAGTTAAAACTCGGAAACAAAGCCGGCTTCCAGGACCAACAATTCACTACTCGGAAAATACCCGCATCCAGCAATCAGACAAATAACCAAAATATAGACTAGAAACTTTAGAGTTATACCCAAAGGTAACATTTTTAGAATCGGAAATCTAAACCAGAACAAACATGAGCATAAAGTACTTTCAAGTATTTTGGGATTTTCGACTATGACATGACCATTCGGAAGATGGTAAAAACTTCTCAGGAAAAACTTGAGGCAACCAAGACTTTTATTTCTCACAGAACATGTACATATGTATGATTACAAAGAAGGATAAACTAAGAATAAAAGGGACGTAGCTGAGCAATATTCCATGGTCTGTCTAACTCATCCGGATTTGTACTGCCTCCAGCTCTCTTTCTCTTCTTAGTAACAGGTCTTTCTTTGACTGGTCTCATGTCAGTTAAGTAGTACGAACCATTGTGCAATACTCGACTAACTAAAAAGGGCCCTTCCCATACTGGGGAAAGTTTGTGCTTTCTTTGTTGCACAAGCCAGAGAACCAAATCACCTTTATTGAAAGATCTGTTACGGACTCTCTGGCTATGATACTTGCGTAACTTCTGCTAATAGGCTGTTGATCTCATTTCAGCAACGACACAAACTTCTTCAACTAAGTCGAGATCATTTTGTCGACAAATCTTGGCATCTTCTTTGATATACGTGGCCACTCTAGGAGAAGTGTGACTTAAATCACTAGGAAGAACTGCTTCTGCACCATAGACCAAGAAGAAAGGTGTGTATCCGGTTGACCTGTTCGGAGTTGTTCGTAAAGTCCATATTACAGAGGGTAATTCCTCTGCCCAAGCCCCTTTAGCACGTCGTAGTGGTGCTTCGTGTCTCGGTTTCAAGACCTGTAGGATTAAACCATTTGCTCTTTCAACTTGTTCTTTAGCCTATGGATGTGCCACTGACGCAATGTCAAGCCGGATATTTTGCTCGTTGCAGAATTCGGCCAATTCTCCCATAGAGAAATTACTCCCGTTGTCCGTGATAATGCTATGCGGATAACCATACCGGATTATAACATCCTCGACAAATCTTTTGGCTGTTGCTCCATCACAACTAGTGACGAGTTTAGCCTCAATCCATTTGGTGAATTTATCCACCATCACTAAGAGGTGAGTAAATCCACTTGGAGCTCGTCTAAATGGTCCTACCATATCAAGCCCCTAGACCGCGAAAGGCCATGTTATAGGTATTGTTCGTAGTTGATCAACCAAAACATGAGCTTGCTTGGCGTACTTTTGGCAGCCCTTGCACGTCTTGACTAGCCGTTCGGCATCTGCCTTGGCTGTAAGCCAGAAAAAACCGTGTCTGAAGGCTTTTGCCACTAAAGATTTGGCTGCAGCATGGTGACCACACTCGCCTTCGTGGATTTCCCTTAGGATTTCCACTCCTTCCTCCGGAGATATGCAGCGCTGAAAAACCCCAGAAATGCTCCACTTATAGAGCTCAAATTTAACTATAGTATAGGTTTTTGCTCGTCGGACGATCTGCCCGATCAGAACCTCATCTTCGGGTAATTTGCCATCTACCAGATAATCAAGGTAGGGTTGGGTCCAGCTGGGGATTACAGCCAGTACCGCTATTAGAGGTGAGTCGGATTTGGTCGGATATTCCTCATCCACTCCCTTTATCGAGGGAACTTTGAGGTGCTCTAAAAAAGCGTCATCCGGGACTTCTTTCCGCGCAGAGCCTATCCGAGATAGTGCATCTGCTTCCTCATTTTCTGCTCGAGGGATGTGTTGAACCTCAAACCCTTCGAACGATTTAGATAGATCATCCACGACAGCTTTATATGCGGTCATGTGTTTATTTGCATTAAAAATATCCGATACTTGCTGAGCAACAAGATCCGAATCTCCGTAACACATCAAACATCAGATGCCGATATCCTTAGCAATCCGGATTCCATGCAACAGTGCTTCATACTCGGCAATATTATTTGTCGCTGTGAAGTGGATCTGCAACACATATAGAAGTTTATCTCCTTGGGGTGATTTGAGCACCACGCCAGCCCCCGATCCCCCTCGAGCCTTAGACCCATCAAAGTAGAGGGTCCAATATTCCGACTTAGGTAGAGTCATATTCTCCTTCGTCTTTGTCCAATCAGCAACAAAGTTGGCAAGGATTTCGGATTTGATTGATGTCCGGGGTTTATACTCAATATCGAAAGTTGAAAGCTCTATGCCCCATTTGGCGACGCGTCTTGTGGCGTCACTGTTGTTGATTATGTCTGTAATGGCAGTTGTGCTAACCACGGTAATTGGATGCTCCTGAAAATAATGTCATAGCTTATGAGATGCTAGTAAAACACCGTAAGCCAACTTTTGATAGTGCGGAGAGCACTGTTTTGATTCTGTCAGAATCTCGCTGACAAAGTACGTCGGACGCTGCACTAAGTGTTCCTGATTTTCCTCTGGTGTCTCCACCACCATGACGATACTAACGACTTTGTTCGTCATAGCTTACGACATCGGTTCCTATGGTTCTAGCGCGGCAAGGATAGGAGCAGATGAGAGTACTTTCTTCAGGTCTTGTAGTGCAGCTTTAGCTTCGTCGTTCCACAAAAAATCCTTGGTCTTTTTCAGCAGTTTGTATAATGGTGCGGCTCTTTCACCAAGCCGGTTTACAAATCTACTGACTACAGCAATGCAACCCGTTAGTCTTTGTACGTCCTTCAGGCGAGTTGGCCTGGAAATATTGAGTATAGCCTTTATTTTGTCCCGGTTCACCTCTATGCCTCTTTGAGACACGATGAAACCTAACAATTTTCTGGCTGGAATTCCAAAGAAGCATTTCTTTGGATTAAGCATGATGTTGTACTTTCGTAGATTGGCGAACGTTTCCTCCAAGTCAGAAATCAACGTTTCCTTGTTTTTGGACATCACCGCAATGTCATCCACGTATGCATGTACGTTGTGTCCGATTTGGTCGTGGAGGCAACGCTGCATCATGCGCTGGTACGTAGCTCCTGCATTCTTCAGCCCAAAGGGCATCGTAACAAAATAGAAGGTTCCAAAGGGGGTTATGAATGAAGTTTGGAATTTGTCAAATTCCTTCATCTGGATTTGGTGATAACCGGAATATGCGTCGAGAAAATAGAGGAGTTCCGAGCCTACTGTAGAATCGATAACTTGATCAATCCTAGGCAGAGCAAACAGATCTTTTGGACAAGCCTTGTTCAAGGCAGTATAATCAACACACATCCTTAAATTAGTGGTGTCCTTTTGAGGGACCATTACAGGATTGGCCGACCACTTAGTGTGGATGACCTCTTCTATGAATCCGGCTAACTCGAGCCGCGCTAGTTCCTTAGATATTGCCTTATGCTTTTCATCGCCAAAATGGCATAAGGACTGTTTGACGGGTTTAGCATTCGGGTTTACATTTAAAGAGTGCTCGGGAAGTTCCCTAGGTACTCCGGTCATGTCAGATGGCTGCCATGCGAAGATATCTTGATTTGCTTGGAGGAACTTGACGAGCGCGCTTTCCTATGCACTATCTAGGCCTATGCCTATCTGGGTCACCTTGAAGGAGTCATCATCCTTCAACGACATCTTCTTCGTATCTTCGGATGCGTTGAACTCTGGATTTGGCTTTGTCACCTCCTTCTTCGTTGCGGGCATCTCGGACGGATCTATGCTCTTCTTGATCTCCTAGTACTCCTGGGCGTGCAACACGGCTTCGGCAAAGGCGGCATTTCCATCTTCGCACTCTCGCGCCTTCTTCGGGTCTCCCCTGATGGTGATCACGCCGTTGCGACCTGGAATTTTCATCATATTGTAAATGTAACATGGACGAGCCATAAAAGCCCAGTAAGCTGGACGTCCGAATATAGCGTGGTATGCACTCTTGAACGGGACTACTTCGAAGGAAAGTGCCTCCGTCCGATAATTCTTTGGGGTTCCAAAAGTAACATCCAAAGTGATCTCTCCCAGGGAATTAGCTTGTCTTCCTGGGACAACTCCATGAAAGATCACAAAGCTATGATTCAGCTGGGTCTCCGAGATCTTCATCCGGCGTCCATGAGGGTCTTGGAGAAACCGTAACCGTCAATAAGTGGATTGACGATTAAGGCATATTTTCCTCGCCTGTGCAACTTAGGCGGATGATCAGCGTGATCAAATGTGATTGCCACTTCCGACCAGTCCAAGAATTGTGGGACAGCCGAAACTGTTGAATTGAGCGCATGTAGAACTGCTTTCTTAACCTTTGCTGGTTGAGATCCAAGGAAGGTGACATAAGTGTCTTTCTTGGTTGGACAATTTTTCTTCCCTTCCGTCTTGGGATTTGAAGCATCAGTTTCCTCCATGTCGGAATCTTCCTTGGTCTCTTTATCTTTTTCGGGATTCTTCTTTCCCTTCTTCCGCTTAGCTTTGTAGCCAGCGGTGTCATCTCTTTTGATGTCGTCATTGAAACGACATTCGGCGTTGGTGTCGGACGAGCCCCCATTGGCGTCTATGTGATGCACACATGGGTTATTGTCAATGTCGGCCCAAGAGTAGGTTTTTCCCGGTTGCTAGAATCCTCTACCTTGAACTCTCGAAGTCCCACGGACATGCCCACTGCCTCCGCCGTGTCCTCCTCGTCCTCCAGACCCGAAAGTAGCAGTGACCACTGCCGTTTCCGCGTTGGGTTTCTCTTCCGAGGTATTTTTGCGCTTCTGAGCTTGTTGCTTTGGTTGTTTTGCTGACTGTGGCATAGATAGGGCCTTGAGTAATCCCTCTGCATCATCGTCAGCATCTGCATACTTGCTCGCTGTCTCTATCATCTCTCCCAAATCAGTGACTTTGTCACACTTCAAGCGATGATGCAGTAGACCAATTGGGAGACCTGCAATGAAAGCTTCAATCACAGTTTGATCATTTACTCCTTCGCAGGAGTTCTTGGTGTCGATCCATCATCCCAGGTAATCCCGGCAAATTTCTCTGGCCTTCTGGGTGCAACACTGTAGGTCTCCGACCGTACAGGGCCTCCAGTATGTGCCTTCGAAATTCCGAAAGAACGCGCTTTGCATGTCATAGCAGTTGTGGATGGTGTTCTCCAGAAGTTCATTAAGCCATGATCGTGCCATCTTCCGCAACATGAGTGGGAGATATCGGGTTTCGACCAGGCTGTTTCCACCTTTGGAGATGCAGCAAGCTTGGAAGAATTCCTATAGCCAGGCATCTGGCCGAGCAATGCTGTCGTAGGCTTGGATATGTCGTGAGATAGCAAATCCTTCTGAGAATCTTGTAGCTCTGATGCGTGGTCCGAAGCACTTCTGGCCCATGTAGATATCATCGTTTTTGGAGCGCCGCGCCTCTATGTTGGAGTTGATCCTGTGTCACGCGTCACTTGGAGACAAAGATTGTCTCCTAGAGTGACGGCTCTGACTGCGGTGCCTTGGAGCCTGACTCCGGCCTCTACCACCACCTCCTCTGCCACGTCGTCCTCCTTGTCCCCCTTGAGAGCCGTTGTGATGACTGCTTGGTGGAGAGGGTGGGGCCACTGGATTGTTTCCGGCTATTCACCGGCCTCCATCCGGAGCATCGTTATTCCGGTTCTAGGGAGGGTCTTCACTATGGCGAGCCCCTTGCCGGCTTGTCTCGGCATGGTTTTCGTCATTCCTTCATCCGTCGTTCCCACTACGGTGAGGCTCAGCCAGACGGCTTGCCTGTCTAGGAGGTGGCATTTTTTGACGATCCTCCTCCAGACGTTTCTCTTTATCTTCTCCCCTTCGATCGTTCGACTCTCGACGGGGAGGATTCCTCGGATATAGTGCAGCAATGGCCTCTTGCTCGCCGCTGGAGCGACGTTGCGCCAGTCACGTGCAGATCTATGATGTTATCCTAATGATCCGGTTCTGGAGTAGTTGACTTCCTATCGGTCAGAACGGTGATGCTGTTCCGGAACACGCTGGGGCCTTCTATCATTCCAGGCTGAGTCCGTGCGACATTGGTCGGATTTGGAGACCAGCTTTCCGCTTCCGGATTTAGTAGCCATCTGTTGCTCCAGACCCTTGGTGAGTAGCTTGATGCCCACTCGAACCTGTTCTGGGCTTGGGTTGTTCGACGGGATATCCCGAGCTACGACAGTGTTCTGTACCGGTGTTAGGTACACCAGATCGCCTTTTCTATCGAGACGAGGCATCCCTGGATCTCCTTCAAAGAGAACTTTGTTCACTTCCGGAAATTGACCGTCACGTGTGTAACGTTTCCGTGTCTTCTAATGCAACCGAGAGATGTAATTCTCTGTAGTCGCCATGCGTTTCTTCTCCTCCTCGACATTTTTGGCTTCATCCAGGAGTTGTTGACGACGCACTTCTAGGGCTTGGGCCCTTTCGTCCAGCTCTTCAGCAGTAAGCTCTGTAGCTCTAGGGATAGGTGTGGTTAATGCATCATCTATGAGTTTACGCGCACCTTCAGTGATCACGTGTCCATCTACCGATTCTTCTTTTTTCGGCTCTTCTGGGATAAGTGCTCCATCCAAGTCTTCCTCGTATTCCTCGGCAATCACCTCCTCTGTCAGAGGGTATTTTTCCGGGGTCTTGTTCTTCTTGTTCTTCTTCTTTGCCTTCTTGGCAGCGCCGGTAGCAAAGACGGCTTTGGGTCCGTTTCCCAGAGTCAAGCTATGATCGGTACTTTCAAGCCTCTGGATCTTGGGATTATCTCTGATTTTCTTGTCATCCTGCGCTTTGGGAGAGTGTTCCCCGGATCCTTCATCCATGGTATCTCCTTCTTCTGCAGCTTTGGAGTTGTACTCCTCTTCATACTCCATGGAGAACTTTCGGAAATCTGCCGACGTCATCGATTCATCCGAGGATGCTGGTACATCGGCGTTTGTTCCAATTGCCTCCAGCACCGAGTCGGTGTTGTCTCCATCATCGGCAGAGCCGGATCCGGATCCCACGTATCCGAAAAAGTGCGATGCATTCTTCCTGAAGTACCTGCGGCTCTCGCGATCAGCTTCGTCGAAACTTTTGATGGTCTCGAGAATTGTGTCTACGCCTGAGTTTTGCATTATCATACTGTCGTCGGATTGAGGACAAGTACGCCATGAGGGGGTCCTCGAGGCGTGTGGAAGAGAGAGGTGTGAGATGTACGGTATTCTGGGACGGAGAGCACACAAGTTTACCCAGGTTCAAATCTGCCAGCTTTGGACGGATCCTACTCCTGCTAGCAATCCAGTAATACGGCAGAGCCAGAATATGGGTTACAAGGGTATCGCCTGTGCGAGTTGAGATTGTAGACTATGTTATGCCCTAAAGGCTCTCCCTAGGACAGCTTATATAGATATCCGGCCTAGGGTTTACAGGAGAGATCAATCTGGCTACGACTAAGAGTTGGTTACAGAGTACATCTTGAACTACAAGTAACATTATGGGCCTAAGTCGGTAAGTCTTCTGGTCCTTCCCGTAGCCGGATTGGACTCCGTCTTCTCTCCTAACTGGGCCCCCCGTGAAGCAAAGCTCTAACCCGAAGTGGGCCACCCTGGTCAGTGAGGAACTATGAGGATACCCGGAAAGTATATCCCCAATAGCAGCCCCCGGAGGCCTCCAAGATCCAAAGTCGGATTTTATCATTGTCTAGCTTGATCTTAGGCTTGCAGAATCTTGAAGGATTCCTGAAACTTCACAACAAAAAATACGATCCGGGTCTTAAAAGTAAGTCGGACCTTTCAATTGGTTACTCGGATTTTCCAGCTCGCTTTTAAACTAAGCCGAAACTTGGTTTCTACGCCACCTGACACAAGCATTGTCAAGTCACATCATCTGACAGGCGTGCCGTCAGCACGACCGTTGGTGGGTCCGCGGTTCGTGGAACCGACGCACCGTTTCAATGCGAGCGTGGAGATCGAGGAGACGCAATCATCGCGTGGGTCCTTCCCAGTTCTTTCTACAACGTGTGGCGGTTACACTGTAGCATTTGCACGAATCTTGGCGCAGTTAGGTGGATATAAGTGGTTTGGATTTCTCCTTCTCCTTTCCACCAGTCTTTGCCATTTCCTTTCCTCCCAATCCTCCTGCGCGCTTAGATCTCTCTCGTCCTTCCTCCCACAGAAAATCCCAGCGCTGCCACTTTCAGGTCATCTTCTCACCAGAGAAATGGCTTCATCATCTTCTTCCTCCGGTTTGGCGGCAGCAGCGGCGGCGGCATCGGCGGAAGCAGCAGCGGAGAAGGAAAGCTTCCGGGGAATCTGGATCCCCTGCGCCCTTGATGAGGACGGCCTCAAGAACGTGGAGAAGGAGGGGCTTCTCGCCGCCGGCGACTAGCGGACCGGCTCTGGCGAAACCGTGCCCAACCCGCGCGAGGGCGAGCGTGTCCACTTCGGCAGGCATCTGGACCAAGGTTTGTCTTTTCCTCCCTCGGAGTTCTTCTCCGAGGTGATAGATCACTATGGAGTTCAACTCCATAATCTTCCTCCCAATTCTCTTCTAGAAATGAGCGCATATCCTGCGCTTTGCGAGGGCTTTCTCGGGATTAGGCCGAGTTTGCTTCTCTTCCCGTACTATTTCCATGCCCGGAGAAATTCCGTCACTGCCGGTGTTCCTTATATCACTGGCACTATCAGCTTTTCACTTAGACGTGACCGGGCTTATCCCAAAATTTCAGCTAGTGACTCAGTCAAAACAATGGCCAGCCACTTTCTTCTATCATAGGGATATTCTGGCTCCCAGCAAAGCTACTGCTTTGCCGTCTTTTGTCGACAGAGCCGCCACGGCCCAGCCTTCCTGGGACGAGGCTGCTCCGGCTCTCACCGACGATCTGATCCTCGCTAATAGGCGGATCGCATATCTGATCAAACACATGGGTCTGAAGGGATCCGACTTGGTCCAGTGTTGGGTCTCACGTCGGATCCAGCCACTTCAGTACCACGGGGATAGACTGATGCATTCCATCACGTCTTCCAAAAAAGACTCCCTCCGCATCAGTCCCAAATCCTACACCACTCAAGGCTACATCAGCCAAATCAAGTGGCTGATCAAGGAGCGGATCGAGAGGAGGATTCCGGAGATTTCTCTAGACATGTACACAGCGGAAAACCCCGTGGTTCCGGTAAGATTCCATCAATACACCTTTTATGTATTTCAATCTCTAAGTTATATAGTGCAATGCTGATATGTTTTCTTGTTTTCAGCTTGCTGACCTCCCTGTGTCGGAGTTTGCTCCACTCGAAGGATATCCTCCTAAGTTTTCTCAGGAGACTGAAGTGGTCCCATTGCCAGACCTTGCACTCAAAAAGCGCAAAGCTCCGACAGTGGTTGTTGGCACAAAGGAAGTGCCTGTTGTGAAGAGGTAACTTTCATTCACAATTTCCGCCTTTATACCTTTCTCGAATTTCTTTCTGATATGTAATGTTTCCGACTTTACTACATTCTCAGAGCAAAGCCTCTCATCAAGGGTAAGGGGAAAGGGATTCCTGCGAAGCCCCTGCGACAGACGAAGCTCACCATAGCTTTTCCTGCCGTGGCTCCTCCAACTCCTGCCCCTCAACCTTCTGCAACTCCGGCGATCATTCCTTCTCCGGTGGTCAGAGAAGATCCGGCTCCTCCAACGGAGCCTGTGATCCTTGGGTCACAGACTGATGTCACCGTGGGTGTGTCAGCTCAAGATAAGGGTGAACCCTCTTTGGGTAATGATCCCTCGGCTGAAGTCTTCACCGAAAACCTCCACAGCAATCCGGGACTTGCCAAGTTTGGCCTATCCCGTAAATTTGCAGATGAAATGCAGCGGCTGGGTAGGGAAGTCCTGAACAAAAGCCATCTATCCCCCGAGGAGGAAGCGCAAGAAGCAGAGGACGTCAAGTTCTCTGACCTTCTCGCTCAAGTCTGCCTTCGCGACGAGAGGATCAGGACTGGCGAGCTTCCAACAGCCCAAGTAATCCCTCTTACCCTCACCGAGAAGGTGGCAGCTAAAGTGAACGCGGGTTTAGACAAACTCACCCGCGAGCAATATGTAAGTCGGAATTCCAACTCTTGTTTTTACATTATGTTATATCATATCCTCTAGCCCCCAAGCATGAAGTAGGATATAGAATCTGAGTTTATGCTTCATTAGGATGCCAGAGAATGAACTAGTGTAGCCCCCAAGGCTCGTGCTGATATTAGCAAAAAATGTTAGCCCACGTCTTAGGTAGCTTTCTGACTTTGGGTATTCTGACTTACAGAAAGTATGTTCCTATAACCAGGAATTATTATCCAATGTATGTGATAAGCGGAGAGAGATCAAAGCTCTCCGGCTTAAAAATACTGAGCTCAAGGTATCCAAGGATGAAGCCGAAGGTAAACATTTCGAGATTCAAACCTTGTCTTTTGCTTTTTCAATGTCGAATTTTTCTGAACTGTTGTTCTTTTTGACTTACAACGTTGGTGAAACAATCCATCACTATGATTGAAGAGGCCGAGAACCTCAAGACCCGAGTGGTGGAGAACAAGGGACTTCGCCAAGAGCTGGATAAGCTCAAGGCGGATCATGAAAGGAGCATAGCTCAAGTCCTTGAATCCTCATCCATGGCCACTGAAGAGCGTGATCACAAGATCGCTGCTCAGGATAAAATTATCTCGGACCTCAAGAATGAGCTTGGCAGAGAGAAAGAACTCTTTGAAGCGCTCCGAGCTGAACTCCAGAGTCTCCGGGAGGAGAAGACCAAGATCGACGACGTCATTCTTGGTACGTTCCATCTGTCTGACTTATCATTTCTTCAACTTTCATCAATGTCGGATCTTTCTTGACTTGTTTTGTGTATAGGTCCTCTGAACTTGCCGGACTCTTCCTCCTCCGAGCCCCGCACCCACCGGCTTACCCAACTCGGTGATCTTCTGCATGACTTCTGCCAGTCTATTAAAGACATTGGAGAGTCTCTCCGGATTCCGGACATGCCAAGCATGTCAGATTTTCAGGTGCGGGAAAAGGCCAAGGAGATGCCGCAGCTTGTTCGGGACTGGAACATGTCCTATGCGCGGACTGCTGCACAGAACGCTCTCACCATGGTCATGAGCCACCATGGAAACATGGAGATATGGCAAGCGACCAGAGGGTACTGCAAGGTAGACGAAGATGGCCAGGAGCAAGACCTTCAAGCCATCATGCACTCCTGCGCCGGATACGGGTGCCACGTAGCTGATCTGACCAGCTACGAGGTCCCCTTCTTCACCCGCGTAGATACTCCGCCGCCTCCTCCAGAAGAAACCGAAGAAGTTTCCGACGAGGAACGGACCACCTCGGATCCAGACATCTCAGAACGATATCAAGGCGGAGTAACCAGCGAGCCGACAGCTCCTTCATCTCCTCCTACATCATAAACCAGAAAACTATGTATTATTTCGGAAAGACATGATGCGTTTTGTAAATATTAAGTACTATTGACTTTTGCTAGTGCTAAGATTTTAATCTATTTAGCACTTTTTGGCTTTTGAAATTTTTGCGTGCCTGAAATGTTCACATGAGCACTTGAAATTTTCTGTCTCTACTTATCGTTTATCTGGCCTTCCGCCTCGTCCCTTTGGTGAGACAGCTAAACCATCAGCCGGAAACTTTGCCGAGCAACAGAGCTCAATTGCTAAACCAGTTTAAACTCGGAAACAAAGCCGGCTTCCAGTACCAACAATTCACTACTCAAAAAATATCCGCATCCAGCAATCAGACAAATAACCCAAGTAAAGACTAGAATTTTTAGAGTTATACCCGAAGGTAGCAGTTTTAGAATCGGAAATCTAAACCAGAACGAACATGAGCATAAAGTACTTTCAAGCATTCTGGGATTTTCGACTATGACATGATCATTAGGAAACAAGATGGTAAAAACTTCTCAGAAAAACTTTGAGGTAACCAAAACTTTTATTTCCCACAGAACATGTACATATGTATGATTACAAAGAAGGATAAACTAAGAATAAAAGGGACGTAGCTGAGCAATATTCCACGGTATGTCTAACTCATCCGGATTTGTACTGCCTCTAGCTCTCTTTCTCTTCTTAGTAGCAGGTCTTTCTTTGACTGACCTCATGTGAGTTAAGTAGTACGATCCATTGTGCAATACTCGACTAACTAAAACGGACCCTTCCCCTACTGGGGAAAGTTTGTGCTTTATTTATTGCACAACCCAGACAACCAAATCACCTTTATTGAAAGATCTAGTTCGGACTCTCTGCCTATGATACTTGCGTAACTTCTGCTGATAGGCTGTAGATCTCATTTCAACAACGACGCGAACTTCTTCGACTAAGTCGAGATCATTTTGTCGAGAAATCTCGGCATCCTCTTCGATATACGCGGCCACTCTAGGAGAAGTATGAATTAAATAGCTAGGAAGAACTACTTCTGCGCCATAGACCGAGAAGAAAGGTGTGTATCATGTTGACCTGTTCGGAGTTGTTCATAAACTCCAAATTACAGAGGGTAATTCCTCTGTCCAAGCCCCCGCAGCACATCGTAGTGGTGCTTCGAGTCTTGGTTTGAAGCCTTGTAGAATTAAACCATTTGCTCTTTTGACTTGTCCGTTAGCATGTGGATGTGCGACTGACGCAATGTCAAGCCGGCTATTTTGCTCATCGCAGAATTCAGCCAATTCTCCCATGGAAAAGTTACTCCCGTTGTCTGTGATAATACTATGCGGATAACCATACCGGATTATAACATCCTCGACAAATCTTTTGGTTATTGCTTCATCATAGCTAGTGATAGTTTTAGCCTCGATCCACTTTGTGAATTTGTCCACCATCACTAAGAGGTGAGTGAGTCCACTTGGGGCTCGTTTAAAAGGTCCTACCATATCAAGCCCCCAGACCGCAAAGGGCCATGTTATAGGTATTGTTCGCAGCCGATCAGCCCGAACATGAGCTTGCTTGGCGTACTTTTGGCAGCCTTTGCATGTCCTGACTAATCGTTCGGCATCTGCCTGAGCTGTAAGCCAGAAAAATACATGTCGAAAAGCTTTTGCCACTAAAGATTTGGCTGTAGCGTGGTGACCACACTCGCCTTTGTGGATTTCCCTTAAGATTTCCACTCCTTCTTCCGGAGATACACAGCGCTAAAAAACCCCAGAAACACTCCGTTTATGGAGCTCACCTTTAACAATAGTATAGGCTTTTGCTCATCGGATAATCTGTCGGCTCAGTACCTCATCTTCGGGTAATTTTCCATCTACCAAATAATCGAGGTAGGGTTGAGTCCAGCTGGGGATTACAGCTAGAACTGCTATCAAAGGTGAGTTGGATTTGGTCGGATATTCCTCATCTACTCCCTTTATCGAGGGAACTTTTAGGTGCTCTAAAAATGCGCCATCCGGGACCTTTTTCCGCGCAGAGCCTATTGAGATAGTGCATCTGCTTCCTCATTTTCTGCTCGAGGGATGTGTTGAACTTCAAACCCCTCGAACGATTTAGATAGATCATCCACGACAGCTTTATATGCTGCCAGGTGCTTATTTGCATTACAAATATCCGAGACTTGCTGAGAAACAAGATCCGAATCTCCGTAACACATCAAACGTCGGATGCCAATATCCTTAGCAATCCGGATTCCATGCAGCAGTGCTTCATACTCGGCAATGTTGTTTGTCGCTGTGAAGTGGATATGTAGCACGTATAAAAGTTTATCTCCTTGGGGTGATTTGAGCACCACGCCAGCCCCCAAGCCCCCTCGAGCCTTAGACCCATCGAAAAAGAGGGTCCAATATTCCGACTCAGGGAGGACCATGTTCTCCTTGGTCTCTGTCCGATCAGCGACAAAGTCAGCAAGGATCTAGGATTTGATTGCTGTCCGAGGTTTGTACTCAATATCGAAAGCTGCAAGCTCTATGCCCCATTTGGCGACGCATCCTGTGGCATCGCTATTGTTGATTATATCTCTCATGGGAGCTTTGCTCACCACGGAAATTGGATGGTCCTGAAAATAGTGTCGTACCTGACGAGATGCTAGAAAGACACCGTAAGCCAACTTTTGATAGTGCAGACACCGCTATTTTGATTCTATCAGGACCTCGCTGACAAAGTACGTCGGACGCTACACCAGGTGTTCCTGATTTTCTTCCGGTCTCTCCACTACCATAACGATACTGACAACCTTATTTGTCGCAGCAATGTAGAGCAACATCGGTTCCTGAGGTTCCGGCGCTGCAAGGATAGGAGTAGATGAGAGTACTTTCTTCAGGTCTTATAGTGCAGCTTTAGCTTCGTCAGTCCACACAAAATCCTTGGTCTTCTTCAGGAGTTTGTATAATGGTGCGGCTCTTTCACCAAGCCGGCTTACAAATCGACTGACCGCTGCAATGCAACCAGTTAATCTTTGTACGTCCTTCAGGCGAGTTGGCCTGGAAATATTGAGAATAGCCTTGATCTTGTCGCGGTTCACCTCTATGCCTCTTTGAGACACAATGAAACCTAACAATTTTCTGGCTGGTATTCCAAAGAAGAATTTCTATGGGTTAAGCATGATGTTGTATTTTCGTAGATTGGCGAACGTCTCCTCCAAGTCGGAAATCAACGTTCCCTTCTTTTTGGGCATGACCGTGATATCATCCACGTATGCATGTACATTGCGTCTGAGTTGATCATGGAGGCAACGCTCCATCGTGCGCTGGTACGTAGCTCCTGCGTTCTTCAGCAAAAAGGACATCGTAACAAAACAGAAGGTTCCGAAGGGGGTTATGAATGAAGTCTTGACTTTGTCAGATTCCTTCATCCGGATTGGGTGATAACCGAAATATGCGTCGAGAATACAGAGGAGTTCCGAGCCTGCCGTAGAATCGATAACTTGATCAATTCTAGGCAGAGCGAACGGATCTTTTGGACAAGCCTTGTTCAAGGCAGTATAATCAACACACATCCTTAAATCAGTGGTGTCCTTTTTAGGGACCATTACAGGGTTGGCCGACCAATCAGTATGGATGACCTCTTCTATGAATCCGGCTAGCTCGAGCCGCGCTAGTTCCTTAGCTATTGCCTTACTCTTTTCATCGCCAAACTGTCGTAAGGACTGTTTGACGGGTTTAGCATTCGGGTTTACATTTAGAGAGTGCTCGGCAAGTTCCCTAGGTACTTCGGTCATGTCAGATGGCTGCCATGCGAAGATATCTTGATTTGCTTGGAGGAACTTGACGAGCACGCTTTCCTATGCGCTACTTAGGCGTACGCCTATCTGGGTCACCTTGGAGGGGTCATCATCCTTCAATGGCGTCGTGTTCGTCTCTTCTGATGCTTTGAACTCCGGATTTGCCTTTGTGACCTCCTTCTTCGTTGCGGGCATCTCGGACGGATCTATGTTCTTCTTGATCTCCTAGTACTCCTGGGCGTGCAACACGGCTTCGGCAAAGGCGGCATTTCCATCTTCGCACTCTCGCGCCTTCTTCGGGTCTCCCCTGATGGTGATCACGCCGTTGCGACCTGGAATTTTCATCATATTGTAAATGTAACATGGACGAGCCATAAAAGCCCAGTAAGCTGGACGTCCGAATATAGCGTGGTATGTGCTCTTGAACGGGACTACTTCGAAGGAAAGTGCCTCCGTCCGATAATTCTTTGGGGTTCCAAAAGTAACATCCAAAGTGATCTCTCCCAGGGAATTAGCTTGTCTTCCTGGGACAACTCCGTGAAAGATCACAGAGCTATAGTTCAGCTGTGTTTCCGAGATCTTCATCCAGCGTAGCGTTTCGACGTAGAGAATATTGATGCTGCTACCACCGTCCATGCGGGTCTTGGACAAACCATAACCGTCAATAAGTGGATTGATGATTAAGCCGTATTTTCCTCGCCTGTGTAGTTTAGGCGGATGATCAGTGCGGTCAAACGTGATTGCCACTTCCGACCAGTCCAGATACTGAGGGACAGCCGAAACTATTGCATTGAGCTCGTGGAGAACTGCTTTCTTGACCTTTGCTTGTTGAGATCTGAGGAAGGTGACGTAAGTGTCCTTCTTGGTGGGAAAAGTCTTCTTCCCTTCCGGCATGGGATTTGAAGCATCAGCTTCCTCCATGCTAGAATCTTCCTTGGTCCCCTTGTCTTTTTCGGGATTTTTCTTTCCCTTCTTCCGCTTAGCTTTGTAGCCCGCGGTATCATCTCTCTTCATGTCATCATTAAAAAGACATTCAGCGTTGGTGTGGGACGAGCTCCCATTGGCGTTTAAGTGATGCACACATGGGTTATTGGCAATGTCGGCCCAAGTGTAGGTTTTGCCTGGTTGTTGCTCTCCTCTGCCTTGGACCCTTGACTTCCCATGGCCAGGCCCGCGGACTCCGCCACGTCCTCCTCATCCTCTAGACCCGGAAAGAGTAGTGACCATTGCTGTCTCCGCGTTGGGTTTTTCTTCCGAGGCATTTTTGCTCTTCTGAGCTTGTTGCTTTGGTTGTTTTGCCGACGGAGGCACAGCCAGGATATTGAGTAATCCCTCTACATCGTCGTCAGCATCTGCATACTTGCTCGCTGTTTCTATCATCTCTCCTAGATCAGTAACCTTGTCACACTTCAAGCGATGGCGCAGTAAACCAATTGGGAGACCTGCGATGAAAGCTTCAATCGCAGTTTGATCGTTTACTCCTTCGCAGGAGTTCTTTGTGTTGATCCATCGTCCGAGATAATCCTGGCAAGTTTCTCCGGCTTTTTGGGTGCAACGCTGTAGGTCTCCAACCGTACAGGGCCTCCGATATGTGCCTTCGAAATTCCGAAAGAACGCACTTTGCAAGTTAGACCATTTGTGGATGGTGTTTGCCGGAAGTTCTTTGAGCCATGATCGTGCCATCTTCCGCAACATAAGTGGGAGATATCGGGTTGCGACCAGGCTATTTCCGCCTTTAGCGATGCAGCAAGCTTGGAAGAAATCCTGTAACCAGGTGTCTGGCCGAGCAATGCCGTCGTAGGCTTGGATATGTCTTGAGATAGCAAATCCTTCCGGGAATTTTGTAGCTCTGATGCATGGTCCGAAGCACTTTGGGCCCACGTACACGTCATCGTTTTCATAGCGCCGAGCCTCTATGTTGGAGTTGATCCTGTGCCTTGCGTCGTTTGGTGATAGAGATCGTCCCGAATATCGGCTGTTGCTGCGGGGCCTTGGAGCCACACTTCGGCTTCTGCCACCACCTCCTCCGCCATGTCGGCCTCCTTGACCTCCTTGGGGGCCGTTGTGATAACTGTGTGGTGGAGAGGGTGGTGCAGCTAGATAGTTTCCGGCTGATCGCCGGCCTCCGGCCGGAGCGTCATTATTCTGGTTCCACAGAGGTTCTTGACTATGACGAGCCCCCTGCCGGCTTGTTCTAGCGTGGTTTCCGTCGTTCCTTCGTCCATTGTTCCCACCGTGGTGAGGCTCAGCCGGACGGCTCTCATGTCTAGGAGGTGGCATTCTTTGACGATCCTCCTCCCGACGTTTCTCCTTATCTTCTCCCTTTCGATCGTTGAATTCTCGTCGGGGAGGATTCCTCAGATTCAGTGCAGCGATCGCGTCTTTCTCGGCTGCTGGAGCGACATTGCTCCAATTATGTGTAGCTCTACGATGCTGTCCCGACAATCCGGTTCTTGAATAATTGTCTTCCCTGCGTTCGGGGTGATGGTACTGCGCCCGAACATAATGGATCTTACGTTAGCCCATGCCGGATCTGTGCGACATTGGTCAGAATCCGAGACCAGTTTTTGACTTCCGGACAGGGCGACCTTCTGCTGCTCTAGTACCTTGTTGAGTAGCTTGATACCCAAGCGTATCTCCTTTGGCCCTGGATTAGCTGATAGAATTTCATGAGCTGCCACGATTTTTTACACTGCTGTTGGGTATACCCAATCTCTGTTGCTATCCTTCCATGGCTTCCCCATCTCATCTCCGAAAAGGACGGCACGGACACGTGGGAATTGGTTGTCATCTATGTGACGCTTCCGTGTCTTCTGATGTAGAGGGGACATGTACTCCTTGTTTGACATGCGCTTCTTCTCCACCTCGATGTTTTTGGCTTCATCAAGGAGTTGTTGACGATGCGCTTCTAGGGCCTGGGCCCTTTCGTCCAGCTCATCTGCAGTAAGTTCTGCAGCTGTAGGGATAGGTTTGGTTAAAGCGACATCGATGAGTTTACGCGCACCTTCAGTGATCATGTGTCCATCCACCGATGCTTCTTTTTTCGGCTCTTCTGGGATAAGTGCTCCATCAGAGTCTTCTTTGTATTCCTCGACAATCACCTCCTCTGTCAGAGGGTCTTTTGCCTGGGTCTTGTTCTTCTTGTTCTTCTTCTTTGCCTTCTTGGCAGCGCCGGTAGCAAAGACGGCTTTGGGTCCATTTCCCGGAGTCAAGCTCTGGTCGGTACTTTCGGACATCTAGACTTCAGGATTATCTCCGACGTCCATGTCATCCTGCGCTTTGGGAGAGTGTTCCCCGGATCCTTCATCCATGGCTTCTCCTTCTTCTGCAGCTTTGGAGTTGTACTCCTCTTCATATTCCGCGGAGAACTTTCGGAAATCTGCCGACGTCATAGATTCATCCGAGGATGCGGTAACGTCGGCGTTTGTTCCGATTGCCTCCAGCACCGAGTCGGTGTTTTCTCCAGCATCAGCAGAGCCAGATCCGGATCCGACATACCCGATGAAGTGCGATGCGTGCTTCCTGAGGTACCTGCGGCTTTCGCGATCAGCCATATCGAAACTTTTAATGGTTTCGAGGATTGCATCTGCACTACCGCCTTGCAGTATCATACGTCTTAGTGTGTACCCGAGGAAAGGCCTGTCTATCATGGCATCGTCAGAGACGGAATCAGTGTCGTTGATATGCTCCTCCTGGATTTCGACTTCCACGGGTGGGTCGATCTGGGATTCGGCTTCTCCAGGGATATCTACTCCAGATTCGACTTGGACCGTGAGGTCTTCTTCAGGCTCAGATTTCTCCACTATCTCCGCAACTGGTGCGGGCTGGGTGGGATTAGGGTTTTCTGAGATCCGGAACTCTGCCGCCTCTGCGGACAAAGGGGACCCAGAAGATTCTTCTGCTTCTATCATCACCGCTGGGGTGGGTTGGGCAGGTTCAGCGAAACCGATGTAAACATCGATCTCGCCAAAAGACATGATTGTATAAGAAGTCACGGTCTTCTTAGCCGGAATCCAAGTCTCGTCGAGAACGATGAGAGGGCCATCGCTGGCGTAGAGGATGCGACCAACGGCGATGGTCTCGCCGATTCCGATTCTTGCAGATTCCACTCAGAACGCAGATCTGTAGCTCACTTGCCCCACGGTGGGCGCCAACTGTCGTCGGATTGAGGACAAGTACGACATGAGGGGGTCCTCGAGGCATGCGGAAGAGAGGGGTGTGAGACATACGGTATTCCGGGATGGTGAGCACACAAGTTTACCCAGGTTCGAATCCGCCGGCTTTGGACGGATCCTACTCCTGCTAACAATCCAGTAATACGGCAGAGCCGGAATATGGGTTACAAGGGTATCGCCTATGCGAGTTGAGATTGTAGACTATGTTATGCCCTAAAGGCTCTCCCTAGGACGGCTTATATAGATATCCGGCCTAGGGTTTACAGGAGAGATCAATCCGGCTACGACTAAGAGTTGGTTATAGAGTACATCTTGAACTACAAGTAACATTATGGGACTAAGTCGATAAGTCTTCTGGGCCTTCCCGTAGCCAGATTAGACTCTGTCTTCTCTCCTGCCTGGGCCACCCATGAAGTAAAGCTCTAACCCGAAGTGGGCCACCCTGGTCAGTGAGGAACTGTGAGGATACCCGGAAAGTATATCCCCAACACATACGTCATAGCGTGTACCTTAGGAAAGGTCTGTCTGTCTCGGTGTCATCAGAGCCGGAATCAGTGTCGTTGATATGCTCCTCCTGGATTTCGACCTCAGCGGGTGGGTCAATCTGGGATTCAATCTCTCCAAGGAGATCCACTCCAGATTCGACTTGGACCGCTAGGTCTGCTTCAGGTTTGGATTTCTCCACTATCTCCGCAACTGGTGCGGGCTGGGTGGGATTAGGGTTTTCTGAGATCCGGAACTCTATCGCCTCCACGGACAAAGGGGACCTAGAAGATTCTTCTGCCTCTATCATCACCGCTAGGGTGGGTGGGACAGGTTCAGCGAAACAGATGTATACATCGATCTCGCCAAAAGACATGGTTGTGTAGGTAGTTACAGCCTCCCTAGCCGGAATCCATGTCTCGTTGAGAACGATAAGAGGGACGTCACTGGCGTAGAGGATGCGACCGACAGCGATGGTCTCGCCGATTCTGAATCTTGCAGATTCCGCTCGGAACGCAGATCCAAAGCTCACTTGCCCCACAGTGGGCTCCAACTGTCGTCGGATGGATAACAAGTACGCCATGAGGGGGTCCTCGAGGCATGCGGAAGAGAGGCGTGTGAGACGTATGGTGTTCTAAGACGGTGAGCACACATGTTTACCCAGGTTCAAATTCGTCGTCTTTGGATAGATCCTACTCCTGCTAGCAATTCAGTAATACGGTAGAGCCGGAATATGGGTTACAAGGGTTTGCCTGTGCGAGTTGAGATTGTATACTATTGAGTTGTGTCCTAAAGGCTCTCCCTAGGACGGCTTATATAGATATCCGTCCTAGGGTTTACATGAGAGATCTATCCGGTACGACTAAGAGTTGTTTACAGCGTACATCTTGAACTACAAGTAACACTATGGGCCTATGTCGGTAAGCCTTCTGGGCCTTCCCGTAGTCGGACTAGACTCTATCTTTTCTCCCTGACTAGGCCGCCCGTGAAGCAAAGCTCTAACCAGAAGTGGGCCACCCTAGTCAGTGAGGAATTGTGAGGATACCCGGAAAGTATATCCCCAACACCGAGATTTATGAAAGAAAACTAGGAACTAAAGAGATCTAGGAAGTCCGTCCTAATGTAATCTTCTCGCTCCCAAGTGGCTTCTTCTTCGGTATGGTTGCTCCATTGCATCTTGAGAAATTTGATACTCCGGGTTCTGGTGGTTCTGTAAGCTTCTTCCAAGATACGGATGGGCACTTCACGATACGTTAGATCCTTGTTGATATCAACAGCTCGGTGATCGATGTTTTTGAATACTTCAGTCTTCTCCGGGACTTCTACGCATTTGCAAAGTAACGAGATATGGAACACACTGTGGATGGCTGACATCTCTTCTGGCAGTTCCAGTTCATACGATACTTCTCCTCGCGATTCAGAATCTTGTAGGGTCCGATATATCTGGGGGCTAACTTTCCTTTCAGACTAAAGTGTTGCGTTCCCTTCAATGGCGAAACCTTGAGATATACAAAATCTCCGACATTGAAAGTCAGGTCTCTCCTTCTCTTGTCAGCATAACTCTTCTATCTGGATTGGGCGGTCTTGAGGTGCTCACGGACTTTGTGAACCTTCTCTTCAGCTTCTCGGAGATAGTTAGGTCCAAAAATCTGGCTCTCTCCTACTTGCGACCAATTCAAGGGGGTACCACACTTTCTTCCGTATAGGAACTCAAATGGTTCCATTTGCAAACTGGCTTGATAACTGTTGTTGTATGGGAATTCTGCGAAAGGCAAGCAGTCTTGCCATTTTGATCCATACTCTAACACACAAGGTCTCAACATATCTTCTAAGATCTGGTTGACTCTTTCAGTCTGTCCATTAGTTTGTGGGTGATAAGCGGTACTGAAGTTCAACTTGGTTCCTAATCCTTCTTGGACTTTCTGCCAAAATATCAAGGTCAATTGGGTTCCTCGATCTGATACTATGGTCTTGGGGGTTCCATGCAGACTAACAATTCTAGCAATGTACAACTCTGCTAGCTTCGAACTTTGTTAATTGTCTTGACAGGTATGAAATGAGCTACCTTAGACAGTCTATCAATGATGACCCGGATTGAGTCATTTCCCCTACTAGAAGTAGGCAAACCGGTGATAAAGTCCATTCCGACGGAATCCCATTTCCATTCCAGAATATGAAATGGTTGCAACAGTCCTGCAGGTCTCTGATGTTCTGCTTTGACTATTTGACAGATGTCACACTTGGTAATGTAGCTTCCGATTTCTCTCTTCATCTTGTGCCACCAAAATTGCTCTTTCAAATATTGATACATCTTTGTTCCTCCGGAGTGGATAGAATAAAGAGTATCATGAGCTTCCTGCATGATAACTTGCTTCAGCTCCGAATATGCTGGCACATAGATATGGCCCTTGTACCATAGAACTCCTTCTTCGACTTCGGTGAATCCAGGTACCTTTCCTGTACCAATACGACGTTTGATTCCGTTGATACTTTCATTTCCCTTCTGGGCTTCCTTGATTTGGCTAATCAAAGTGGGTTGAAGTTTAATGCTAGCTAGAAATCCTTTGCTAACTAGCTCAGTTCTAAACTTCTCCAACTCCTCATACAAACTGGGTTGCTTCTCCTTGATCATGGTGTTTAGCCTACACGGCAATCTGCTAAGAGCATCCGCTACCACGCTGGCTTTGCCTAGGTGATAGTGAATGTCAAGGTCATAATCCTTGATTAACTCTATCCATCTCCTTTGCCTCATATTCAGCTCCTTCTGAGTGAAATATACTTCAAGCTCTTGTGATTGGAGTAAATCTCACTACGATTACCCATAAGATAATGACGCCAGGTCTTCAATGCCAAAACTACAGCTACTAACTCAAGATCATGGGTCGGATAGTTCTGCTCATGCTGCTTCAGTTGCGGAGATAGATACGCGATGACTTTGCCTTCTTGCATCAATACACATCCAGGACCAATCTTGGATGCATCACAATATACATCAAACGACTTCTTGATATCTTGCATGATCAATATTGGGGCTGAAATCAATCTCTTCTTCAGTTCTTGGAAACTGGCTTCACATTTGTCGGTCCATTAAAACTTCTTGTCCTTCTTCAATAATTGGGTCATGGGTCTGGCGATGCTCGAGAATCCTTCGACGAACTTGTGGTAATATCCCGCCAATCCGAGAAATGCATGGACTTGGGTTTGAGTGGTTGGGGCTTCCCATGCTTCGAGATCTCTGATCTTGGTGGGATCAATAGAGACTCCTCCGGCAGACACAATATGTCCTAGGAATCCTACTTCTTTCAGCCAAAACTCACATTTGCTGAACTTGGCATACAACTGATGCTCTCTCAGGGTTTCTAGGATGATTCTCAGATGTTGCTCATGCTCTTCTTCTGACTTGGAGTAGATAAGGATATCGTCGATAAACACAACGACAAACTTATCTAGGAAATTCATAAAGATCTTATTCATGAGATTTATGAAATAAGAAGGGGCATTGGTTAATCCGAAAGACATGACCGTATACTCGTATAATCCATAACGAGTAGTAAAGGCGGTCTTTGGAATATCCATTGCACAAATCTTAAGTTGGTGATAACCAGTCCTAAGATCAATCTTTGAGAACACTTGGGCACCAGTCAAGTGATCAAATAGATCCTCTATCTTTGGCAAGGGGTACTTGTTTTTGATGGTGACGTCATTCAGCTTCCTCTAATCTGTGCACAAATGGTTGCCTCCATCTTTCTTGTCAACGAACAACACTGGTGATCTCCATGGCAATGCGCTTGGTTGAATCAAGCATGTTGCTAACATAGCATCCAACTGCTTCTTCAATTCTACTAACTCAGAGGGGTTCATGCTATAGGGTCTCTGGGCTATTGGTCCGGTTCCGGGGATTAGTTCAATAATGAACTCAATATCCCTATCCGGGGGCATGCCTGGCAATTCATTTGGGAATACGTCAGGGTATTCACAGACTACTCTGACTTGGTCTATGGTGGGTAGGGCTAGACTCTTGTTGCACTTGAATTTACGGGGTAAGGTTTCAGATATATGCTCTACTATGAGTCCAGAGCTACTGGTCATGGTGATGGCTTTCTTAGCACAGTCTATCAGTCCTTTATGCTTTCACATCCAATCCATACCTAGTACTACTTCCAATCCTTTGGTTCCAAGTACTATTAGATTAGCATAAAAATATATCCCATGTATTCTGATAGGCACAACTTTGCAAATTTTTTCTAGCTTTTGTAGTTGAACCGGGAATTTGAACTATCATGACATGCTTCAAGTTGGTTGGGTGGATCTTACTAGTGCATGCAAATTCTTCGGTGACAAATCAGTGCGATGCTCCAGAATCAAACAACACTCTTGATAAATTTGAGTTGACAGAAAACATACCCAGCACTACATTTTGCGCTTCTTGGGCTTCTCTGGCGTTCATGTGGAAGAGACGGCCGTTGCGGTTGTGAGGGTTCCCTGGGGAAAATCTTCTTCCTAGTTGAACATGACGCTGCTGTTGAGCTAGGGCATTCACATTGGTAGTGGCGATAGTCTTCTTGGGGCACTCATTGGAATAGTGACCCTTCACTCCACACTCGAAACAAGTGATATGAGACTTGTATTTAGCTGCGACGGGCACATCATTGCTTCCGGTCCTGGGTGCAGTGTTGTTGTTGTTGTTGCTCTTGGGAGGTGCACGGTTGAAACTGCTGGTGTTGCTGGGGTTGTTGTTATTTCCTTCAGACTTCACATTGCCTCCGCTACGGTTGGGGTAGCTTGGGCGAGACATTGGGGGTCGGTTGTTTCTTGGTGCATACCCTATAGACAGGTTGGGACGGTACTTCTGGTGGCTGTTGGATCTAGCTTGGTGCATCATACGACGTTTGTGGTTGTCGTTTGCCTGGTTAATCTTCCCTTCCATCTGAATGGCAGAGTCGACTAGCTCTTCGAGATCCTCGAAATGGATGTTGACGAGGACAGTCTACATCTCATCATGCAGTCCGTTCAGCAATCTCTCCTTCTTCTTGGCCTTCATGTTGATCTCATCAGGTGCATACCTGGCAAGCGACAAATATCTGTCACGGTACTCTACTACAGTTATTCTGCCTTGCTTCAGCTCTCTAAATTCATCCATCATTCTGGTGACTAGGCCCTACGGCACGTGGGTGCGGCTGAACTTGATTTTGATGGCTTCCCATGTCCTCACTTGACCATGCTTAATCATGCGGATGTTGTTCCACCAGGCTCTTGCATCTCCTGCCAAGTAGTGGGTGGCAAAGAGAACTTTCTCGTTGTCATCAACTCTGGCTACTTCCAAATTATTCTCCATTGTCTGCAACTAGTCATCAGCATCTAGTGGGTTCTCCGAAGTGCTAAAGATTGGGGGATTGGTATTCTGGATGTTTTTAGCTTGGATCCTTGATGATCCTGATTTCCATGCCCTTGGTTGTTTTGGGCCATTTGGGCGATCTACTGCAGTGTTTCTAAGTTGGCCAGGCGCTCTTCCCTCCTTGCTTCATGGCCTGCAATGAGAGTCTGCAGAATCTGCAGCATTGGGTCTTGCGATGAGCTGCTCCCTCCTTGGTTTCCACGAGTCTTCTGAAGATTGAGATAGATAAAGGGGTGAGAGGGAAAGTTCTGTGGTTTTGGTTTTGATTTCAAAGCTAAAACTTTGAGTTTGACTCAAGTTTTTGCAACTAAGTTCTTTTCATTCATTCAAGCAAAGCACACGATACAAACACACACACCACCACAATAAGGGAAAACATATGGTTTTAAGAACCATTCTGCAAGCTACGATACAATGGGACCGATACTCCTCACTCTACGATAGTGCTCTAGTGCATCTACTCATCGTCTATGAAGTCGGAGTCATCATCGTCGGTGTGGAAGTCCACGTCATCCTCCTCCAGAAAGTCATCATCATTGCTGAGGTAAGAGTCCATATCTCCCTGGATGTCTTCACCTTCCTCTTCTTCTTCCTTTGCTACAAGTTGAGCTTCTTCCTCCCTGATAGTCTTCTCGAGGTCGGCCACCTTCTTGCGAAGACGGTCGATGGTGTGATCCTTCTTTTCACACTGGCGACAAAGAGACTGACGGTCCATGACAAGCAGTGAGAAAGTCTGGGCCTTCTGGGCAGCAATGGCAAGGTTGTGGTTGGCGAACTCCCTAGCATTGTCCAATTCCTTCTGGCGGCCGTACAACAGGAAGTCAAGGTTCTCCACTTGACGCTTCAACTCTGGGTGACTTGGCATCTCCATTGGCATTCCCATGAAGTCACGCCTTGCATAGTGAACAAATCGGGTTCTTGGATTTGGTTGACACTCAGGGCACAGAGACGTGCGAGAGCTTCATGCATTGCCCTGGCTAATCCATCTATCCAGTTGTTCTCTCTTACGGAGAACTGAATCCTCCCGGACGTTGGTTCTTCTATACTTCCTCGAAGATCAGCGGTGACTAGCCATTGTAAATCTCCTCCTGGGGGTCCAGGAAGTTGAGCTCCAAGAAACTCCGGATGTGGGCGTCCCAAGTAATCCGATAGTGTGTCAAGATCCCTCTCAAAGATCAGCTAGCCTCCGTTGCCCAACTGGTAGAACTTGCTGAACTGAGTCTCCATCTATAAGAATTAAGGATGAGGAAGTTACTGAAGTGATCAAGTGTGTCAAATTTTATGTAGTAATGTAAGAAATGGAGGAACATGAATTTTTGAGAGAGAATGCATTCCCAAGGGTAAGAGAGGAAATAGATTTTCATAAATACTGACTTCGGTTTTGAAACTAAGTTTTTGTTCGGAAGTCCCTTCTAACTAGGGTCTCCTATGGTCAGGATGGCTCTGATACCAACTTGTCAAAACCCGGATTTTTAATCCCAGATGCCTCTTATGCCATACATCTCAATCCTAGGATTACCATTTTTGAGAGACATAACAGATTGGATATCATAGAACATCATCCATTACAAACCATAATAAGTTCTTACACGAATAAATGATTTCATGATCTAGTCTTAATACAACAAGCAGTGGAATAAATAATAAGCGTTGCGGTGGGGTCCATCTTTAGGGACACAGGCAATGCTGACGATGGAAGATAGTCCTAGTTATCATAGCCGTCCTATTGTCCGTCATCTTGGTAGTCTCCTTCATAGTCTGGCCATAGTAATAGCCAGGGACAAAGGCCATGAGTACTCTTTAAGTACTCGCAAACTATCACTAACAAGTAAGGTAGTGCTAGTGGGAACTGCTAACTCTAGGTTTATTTGTAACGTTAAGTTTGAAACCTAAGATGGGTTCAGAAACAAAGAAAGATAAAAATAAAGTTTGAAATCACCTAAGTGGGAACTTAATTGTCATAGTCATAACTCTGTTGTGGTCAAGTCATGTCATAATTCATTTCATAAGTTGTTTTGAAAACATCTGACAACGGAACAATATGGCCACTCCAACTGTCCATAACCGTGGACGCGGCTATTCGAATAGTTTGACACTCTGTAGAGGTGGTACACTTTCACCACAAGATTCGATACATATGTCAAGGATAACCCTGAATCGTCATACTTAGTATGCAGATAATCAAACATAACCTTTGCTTTACACACTCTAGTATAAGAACCTCTCCTATGAGCATGGCCTCCCAACCATGACCATCTGTCATCTTGGGCACTACATAGGTGGACAACATTGAGAGGTAGCCTCATCTCAAACCTCTCCCCACGAGGGAAGTAATACTAATGCATATAAACTTCCAGCTAAGCCTTACCTAATTCAGGTATTGTGGTTGTACGGGTAAAATTGGAATGGTATCGCATCCGAACCCAACCATCAGTTTTGTAAAAGGGTTAAGTCTCATGCCTCAACATTTTCATCATCATAAACCATTTGTGTTTCTCAACACATGTCAACACATCTCAATAGAATGAATCATCATTCAAAGGTGTTCACAGTTCATTTTCACCAAGTACTCGCATCTAAGCGACTCAAGTTTTGATTTAGCTCTAAGTTACTAAGTTAAGAGTGTTCACTAATAGGGGATGCTGAGATCAATCTCATGCCATAGAATGACATCTAAGTCTAACTAGATAGGTCAAGTTTTATACTTTTTATGCTACCTTTAAACAAGTAAAGGACTTTAATAAAGTAAGGAAAGTAAAGCTTGGAAATAAAACTTGGGGTAGGTAATATTCAAAGTGGTATAACCCAAAGCATGGCTAATGCATCTTGCTTAGGTTATCTAACTTGTAAGGGTTGCCTTGGTTGGTGCAGTGGTTGAAGTTTTCTTCCTCCTCCTCTTGGTAGAACTCCTCCTCCTCGAAAGCTTGGTCGGTACTATCGTCTATAAATACATACAGTATACAAAATCACCAAAAAATACTTAACTAGTCTACTTAGCACACTAAGGCACACATTTGATGATCTACTATCATCACAAGCATCACAAGGTTTTATTAACTAGCTTCATTCTTTTTATTTAAGAAAAGTAATTTCTACTCATTGAAAATAACTAAGATTTAATATTCTCCAATTAAAATATGGGATCATGTGGACACATGTCATCACCACATATTCTAACATATGGGAATGTGATTTAAAGGTTTGATCATATTTTAATAATTTTAACTTTAATGATTAATGATTTAAAGTGACTAGAAATGCCTATATAGCATTATTTTGGTACTAGTCCAATGTCACTGCATGCAAACCTTAATATTATTACATATTCAGATAGGTATGGTTAAATGTGATTTTTGAGAGTTGGAATCAACTAAAAAAACTTAATAATATGGTTGATTTTAGAAAAATATTTGAATGTTCAAAATCTTCTGTCTTGTTATTTTTACTAGGAGAGATCTCTAACTCTAAATGATTTAAATCCAACGGGCTTGGATAGATAATTTCAGTCGCTTTCCAACAAAATTGGAATCAATCAATTTGGTTTAGTAAATCTTCCTAAATTGATTTTTAAACTAAGGGAAATAATTGATTCTAAATCTAAATAGAAAAACCAAATTTGAATCACAGGGCCAACGCGGGAAACTAAATGGGCCGGCCCAGTGGTGCTCTGCGGCGCAGAGGGCTGCTGGCGGGGGGTCCCGCATGTCAGTGACTCATTAAACACGAAGTGGTACGGGACGATCTAGGCGCTATGATTAAAAACATAGATCAATAGTCCACAGTGGTCGTCGACGACGAACTCATTGCCGGCGAGACTGAACCCTAAACGGACGGTGGGGGTCTACTGGGGCATACCAGAGCTCCAGCTAGTGCGGCGAGGCGGGCGATCGAACTGGACAACGACGGCGAGCTCAGGCAAAGTCGCGGCAGGGGCTGAGGTGGACGGAATCGACGGCAGCATCTCCTCCTCTACTGTGGCTGCCTCCGGTGAAATTCGCTCAAGCTGCTCTAGCGAGAAGTAGGGAAGGATTGGGGGTGAGAGGGGAGTGTGAGAGTGTGAGGAATTCGTGCAGGGGAGGCCTGCTGATAGGCACGACGAGGGGACCAACGGGTGTGGGCAGGCGTCTCTGGCGAGGGCGGTACAAGGGCTACCGGCGTGGGCGAGGTAGGCGGACGGTGGGCAGTCTGCTGGCGGTTCTCTATGGCTTAATGGTGACGCTAGGGGCAGTGGCATTTGGTCGGGGGCTTCCCGCACTCTAGGAGACAGAGGCGGTGCTCGACGGCGATCACGGCGACTATGGGTCGCGCGGTGGTGCACGGCCGTGTCTGGCGGGGTGTGGGTGTCGAGTCGGAGCAGCGTACGCGATCTGGTGTCAAGGCGCGGTCTGCTGCGTGCTGGCGGCAATCGTGCTCTGGCGTGCGCTGCGCATGGCGCAGAGAGAAAGGGCGGCACGGTGCTGAGGTGGTTCAGGGGCTAGGGTTGATCGAGGGGTAGACCGTGGGCGGCGGTAGGGTTGGGCGGAGCTAGTGGGCACGCTGGTTTTGGGCGGCTTGATCCCTGGCGTGCTGCCCGCGTCTGGCCGGCGATGACCTCATTTGGGCAGCGCTGCACTGGTGCTGCAGGGAAGGGGAAGGTTGGTTGATGGCTTGGTTGGACTCAGGCGGGATAGAGGAGAGTAGAGAGGGTCAAATGGGGGACAATGGCTTAACTATCAACAGTATTAGTTAGGCCATTTGATCTCTCCCTGCCACCTATTCGACACAATGGCCGCATGAGAGAAATTTTTGAATTTTGAGCTGATTTTTGGTGGATGCTTTGATTTGATGCTTGGTAGACTATGGTTGCTAGGATTTGTTAAATGGAATTCATTTGAGTGGTTTTTGAATATGTGTGATCTATACATATGAACTACATTCAATTTTCAATTGTCATTTAAATTTAGTGTTTGAAATTTTTTCGGATGAAACAAAGTGGGCCTTGGTACTTCACTACTTGTACTAGCAAGGGCCGCAAAGATCCACAATTGTTTCTGTTAAGATTTGAGTTATAGGAATAGCCAAAGTAGGCTAGGTGATTAAAATGGCAAAAGTGACCATTTGCTTATTTTATTCTCTTTGATTTCTTTTTCTTTGGGATTTGTTTGGGAATGATCTAGATGGTGTTTAATTCACCTTAGAATCATTTTACAACCAATGGATCCCTCAAACATGGCAATTCAAAACAACTCCCCATTTAAATGCACACACATACGAATGCTTGATTATTTTAAATGGAAAAGTTTTTGTTAAGCCTAAATTGGGTAGATTTGATCTTGATTAACCTTGGATTAAGTTTTGGGATGTTACAACATGGATCTCGGAGATAATCCCGAGGAACAAATGGCCAAAAGTACCGATCAAAGCTTGACTCTAGGAAACAGGCCCAAAGCCGTCTTTGCTACCGACGCTACCAAGAAGGCAAAGAAGAACAACAAGAAGAAAAAGACCCCGACAAAAGATATTCCGGCAGAGGACGTGATTGCCGAGGAAGACTCGAATGGAGCACTTATCCTAGACGAGCCCAAAGAAGAGTCGGTGGATGGACACGTGATCACTGAAGGTGCGTGTAAACTCATCGATGCTGCATTAACCACACCTATCCCTACAGCTGCAGAACTCACTGCTGAAGAGCTGGATGAAAGGGACCATGCCCTAGAAGGGTGTCACCAAGTACTCCTGGATGAAGCCAAAAACATCGAGGAAGAAAAGAAATGCATGGAAACTGCAGAGAAGTACATCTCTCGGCAGCATCAAAAGACCTAGAAACGTCACACGCATGACGATCAATTTCCGGAAGTTCACAAGGTTCTCTTCGAAGGAGACCCAGGGATGCCTCGACTTGACAGTAAAGGAGATCTGGTGTATCCAACACCGGTGCAAAACACTGTTGCAGCTCAGGACATCCTGTCGAAAAATCCAGGCCCAGAACAGGTTCGATTGGGCATTAAGCTACTCAGCAAGGGTCTGGAGCAGCAAAGGGCCGCGAAATCTGGAAGCGGAAAACTGGTCTCCCAATCCTACCAATGTCGCACGGATCCGGCCTGGAATGACATAAGACCCCAACGTGCTCCGAAGCAGCATTGCCATTCTGACCGTCAGGAAGACAACTAATCAAGAATCGGATCTTCAGGGCAACATCACATAATTGCACGTGACTGGTGCAATGTCGCTCCAGCTGCTGAGCAAGAGGCACTTGCTGCAATGTATCCGA
Organism: Avena eriantha; assembly: GCA_910589775.1. Classification (NCBI taxonomy): domain Eukaryota; kingdom Viridiplantae; phylum Streptophyta; class Magnoliopsida; order Poales; family Poaceae; genus Avena; species Avena eriantha. The sequence continues at coordinate 132,362,273 of OU342741.1, forward strand.
GGAATCCTCCCCGGCGAGAGTCGAACGATCGCAAGGAAGAAGACAAAGATAAACGTCGGGAGGAGGACCGTCAAAGAATGCCACCTCCTAGACCTACAAGCCATCCGGCTGAGCCCCACCATGGTAGGAGTGACGGACAAAGAAACGACGGAAATCGTGCTGAGACAAGCCGGTAGGGGGCTCGTCGCAATGAATAATGATGCTCTGGATGGAGGCCGACGATTAGACAGAAACAATCTAGCTGCCCCCCTCTCCACCAACTAACCATCACAACGCCTCTCAAGGAGGCCAAGGAGGACGTCATGGAAGAGGAGGTGGTGGTAGAGGCCGAAGTCCGGCTCCAAGGCATCACAGCCATAGCCATCACTCTGGACGACGATCTTTGTCTCTATGTGATGCGTGACACCGGATTAATTCCAACATAGAGGCGCGGTGCTACGAAAATAATGACATATACATGGGCCCAAAATTCTTTAGACCACGCATAAGAGCAACAAAATTCCCGGAAGGATTTGCTATCTCAAGACACATCCAGCCCTACGACGGTGTAGCTCGGCCAGATACTTGGCTTCAGGATTTTTTCCAGACCTGCTGCATCACCAAAGGCAGAAATAGCTTGGTCGCAACCCGATATCTCCCACTTATGTTGCAGAAGACGGCGCGATCATGGCTAAATGAACTTGCGGAGAACACCATCCACAACTGGTATGACATGCAAAGTGCGTTCTTTCGGAACTTTGAAGGCACATATCGGAGGCCCTGTACGGTAGGAGACCTACAGCGTTGCACCCAGAAAGCCAGAGAAACTTGCCGAGACTATCTCGGATGATGGATCGCCACCAAGAATTCCTCTGAAGGAGTAAATGACTAAACTGCGATTGAAGCTTTCATTGTTGGTCTCCCAATTGGTTTACTACATCATCGCTTGAAGTCTGACAAGGTCACTGATTTGGGAGAGATGATAGAAATAGCGAGCAAGTATCCAGATGCTGACGACAATGCAGAGGGGTTACTAAACACCCTAGTTGTGCCACAGTCGGCAAAACAACCAAAGCAGCAAGCTCACAAGCACAAGAACACCTCAGAAGAAAAGCTCAACATGGAAATGGCAGTGGTTACTGCTACTTTCGGTCTGGAGGACGAGGAGGACGTGGTAGTGGCCGCAGACGCGGTCGTGGGACATCAAGAGTCCAAGGTAGAGGAGACCAGCAACCTAACAAAACCTACACTTGGGCCGACATTGCCAATAACCCATGTGTTCATCATTTAGATGCCAATGGAGGCTTGTCTCACACAAACACCAAGTGTGGTTTTAATGACGACATTAAGAGAGATGATACCGCTGGCTACAGGGTTAAGCGGAAGAAGGGAAAGAAGAATCCCGAAAAGGATAAAGAGACCAAGGAAGATTCCGACATGGAGGAAGCTGATCCTTGATAGGGATCTGAAGCTCTTCCCGGCACCCTGCCAGAGAGGGGAATTCACCCTGGAGGCCTTCTTCATCACCATGCAAGCCTCTGGTGTGATGCGTGAGTAGTTCATCCTTGGACTACGGATCCATGTATTAGCTAGATGGCTGGTTCTCCTCCTTTGTGCTTTCATGTTTAGATCTTGTGAACTCTGTTCATGATCAAGATCATCTATTTGTAATTCTGCATGTTGTGTTTGCGAGGATCCGATGGATATTGAGATGCTATTTCAGATTGATTATTGATTCTATCATGTCTTTGTTATTTGTGATCTTGCATGCTTTCCGTTGTTAGTAGCTATCTTGGCCAAATAGATGCTAGCAATTCCAAGAGTTAGTATTTATGCTCGATAGTGGGTTCATGTCTCTGGTAATCTGGGGAAGTGACAGAAATCTCTAAGGTACTAGATGTGCTGTTGCTACTAGGGAGAAAACAACAATCCTTTGTTCATAGAACAATCGTATTGTTTACATTACACGCAATTCGTAAAGCAATAATCTGTTGCTTCCAACCTAATACTGGAGGGGGTTCGGATGATAACCTGAAGGTGGATTATTAGTCATAGATGCAGCTGGATGGCGGTCTATGTATAATGTTGTAATGCCCAATCAAGTTCCAAATGAGTCAAGATGTTTAGTATATGCATGTATTCCTTTCTCGATTTTTGTCAATTGCCCCGCTGTAATTTGTTCACCCAGCATGTTATCAATCTTAAGGAGAGCCACCTCTAGTGAACTATGGGTACCGGTCCTTTTCTTTACATACAATCTATAAACTGTTTACTGCTTTATGTTTATTTTCTGCAAACTATTACTTCCTTCCATTCGATACATTTAATCCTTTGTTTTTAGCAAAACCGGTGAGATTGACAACCTCATCGCAAGTTGGGGACAAAGTTCTATGGTTGTGTTGTGCAGGTCTCCATGTTGCTACTAGCACCGGTAGTGTGCCCTGCCAAGGCTCAGCTAGCAACACCCTCGACTAAACCTTGGTTTCATAATTGAGGGAAACTTGCTACTGTGCTCATCATACCTTCCTCTTAGGGTTCCCAACAAGCTCTACATCAACACTGAGCCATCAAGCATTTTTCTAGAGCCGTTGCCGGGGAGTCAAGGACATCTTCACGAGGGGAGTCCCTCATAACCAATCTCTTTACTTTGTTATTTTTGTTTTTCTTAGTTTCTTTTTGCTTTTTTTTCTTGTTTCTTTATCAAAAACCAAAAAAAATAGTTCTACTAGTTTGCTTTCTTTATTAAAAACACACAAAAATGACTACTCTTCAAAACACTAAGTTGTGTGACTTCACTAGCACCAACAAACAATGATTTTATGAGCACACCTATTGCTCCACCTGTGCCTGACGATACTTTCTTTGAGATAAAACCTGCTTTGCTCAATCTTGTTATGAGAGAACAATTTTCTGGTATTGGTAATGAAGATGTTGCTGCCCATCTAAATAACTTTGTTGAACTTTGTGAGATGCAAAAGCATCGGGATGTAGATGGTGATATTATTAAGCTGAAATATTTTCCTTTCTCTTTGAGAGGAAAAGCTAAAGAATGGTTGAATTCCTTAACTAGGAATAATAGTGATTCTTGCACTAAATGCAAGGATGCTTTCATTGGAAAATATTATCCTCCCGCTAAGATTATATCTATGAGAAGTGAAATAATGAAGTTTAAACAATCTGATAATGAACATGTTGCTCAAGATTGGGAAAGAATGAAATCTTTGGTAAAGAATTGTCCCACTCATGGACTGACTGCTTGGATGATCATCCAAACTTTTTATGCAGGATTGAATTATTCTTCAAGGAACCTATTGGATTCTGCTGCTGGAGGTACCTTTATGACCATCACTTTGGGTGCTGCAACAAAACTTCTGGACAATATGATGGTTAATTATTCTGAATGGCATACCGAGAGAACTCCACAAGGTAAGAAGGTAAATTCTGTTGAGGAAACCTCCTCCTTGAGTGATAAGATTGATATTATTATGTCTATGCTTGTGAATGGGAAAGCCCATATTGATCCAAATAATGTTCCCTTAGTCTCTTTGGTTGCTCAAGAAGAGAAAGTTGATGTGAACTTCATAAGAAATAACAATTTTGGCAATAATGTTTATAGGAACAATTTTGGTAACAACAATTATAAGCCATATCCTCCCAACAATGGTAATGCTTATGGAAATTCCTACAATAATAATAGGAGTGCACCCTCTGAACTTGAAGTTATGCTTAAAGACTTTATTAGTAAACAAACTGCTTTCAATAAAACTATTGAGGAAAAACTCTCTAATGCTGAAAGAAATATATCATCTTTGGTTGAAGCTCAATCTTCTTCGAATAAAATGGCTGCTAAACCTGAAACTAATGATAATCCCTTTGCAGCTACTAATGCCATACAAGTAAGAATTGATGAAAATGTTTGACTATTAGCTGAATTACATGCTAAGTGGGAAAGAGAAGATAAAATTTCTAGAAACATTAGTGTTTCTACTATTACCACCACTAGTGTTGAGGATAGTAATAGTTCTACTACTTTAGATGATAAATTTGATTTTGATCTTGATGGTTGCAATATCTCTGAAGTTATTAAGTTCCTACAAAAGCTTGCTAAAAGTCCTAATGCTAGTACTATGAACATGGCTTTTACAAAACACATTACTGATGCTCTCATAAAGATTAAAGAAGAAAAGATGAAACATAAAGCTTCTATTCCTATAAAACAAGAAGATGGTTGGGAACCCATCATTAATATGAAAGTGAATGACTTTGATTTCACAGCTTTATGTGATCTTGATAGTAGTGTTTCTGTTATGCCTAGAAGGATTTATGATATGCTTGATTTGCCTCCACTTGAAGATTGTTATTTGAATGTCCCACTTGATGATAATGCTAAAAAGAAACTCATGGGGAGTCTTAATGATGTTCTTATTATGGTTAACAATGCCTATGTCCCCATTGATTTCTATGTTTTGGATGTTGAATGCAATGCTTCTTGTCCTATTACTTTGGGAAGACCTTTTCTTAGAACTATTGGTGCCATTGTTGATATGAAAGAAGGAACCATTAAATATCAACTCCCACTCAATAAAGGTATAGAACACTTCCCTAAGAAGAGAGAGAACATTTCTTTTGCCTCTCCTATGAAAACAAAATTTTGTCTTAATGCTTCCTCATCTGAGAACACTTGATCCTTTTTCTTGCTTCTTAGGCCTAAATTAAAGGTGTTAAAGAAAAGTACTTATTGGGAGATAACCCAAAAGTTTTACACGAGTCTTGCAATTTATTACTTCAGTAATAACCGCTCCTTATCCATTTTATTTGCTTTTTGTGCCAAGATTAACCTCTAATGAGAGAGAAGTAATGATTGGGAAAGTTGCTGTCCCAAAACAGATTTCTATGATTCACCGTAAAAATTCGAGTAAAATCTCTCAACGTATTTTTGAGGCATGAACTTTTTTGGTTTTTCCCCAGGTTGTTGTCTAACTTTATTTAGGTCAACACTTTTTGATTTGAGCAACAGAAGGTCTTCGAAAAAATTCATCTTTACCGGCTGGTCTATTTTGGCAGATTTCTGCCATTTTCTGCATTTGCTTCTTGTTGGTTCCTTTTTTGAGTTCTTTTGGGGAATTGAGATTTTTGAGGGAAGTGCTACCATAGCTAGTGTTCTAATGGAAGTTTATTTGGTGTTAGAACTGAACCTTAAGACTTATTTATCATGAGTGCACTAATGTTGCTAATAAAGATTGTGTGAAGTTTTGTAAGAAGGAAAAATTTCAGGTGTATGGAAGGAATGAGTAATGAGATGAAGGATGGACTAAAGTTCAAGCTTGGGGATGCCACATGTGTCACCCCAAGAAATATCCAAGAAGTACAAGCGTCAAAGCTTGGGGATTCCCAAGCCATCCCCTACTTCGTCAATAAAAATCCCAGGTTTCTTCCAAATGCTTCATTTTTATTGTTTCATGCACGGTTGTGTTGTTCTTGGAGCGTCTTCTTTTTCGTTTTCGTTTTGGTTTTTCATTTGCTTAGTTTTCTTAGTTTTCTGAATAAATTGGTTGGACCCCCTCTTTCATACCTTGGTTTGCAAATAGTTTGGTTTGGTTTGAAAAAGACTAGGAAAGTTCATGCATATGTGGTAAAAAGAGGTCGTTTTTGACTGTGGCCTATGCTCTGTCATGCCATTCTCGATATTGTTTTGGTTTTATGCTTAGTATTATTTGTTTTAGCATGACTTGTTATAAACAATTGAGATTGCTTAATGTTCCTTGTATGAATCATGCGTTGTTTTAGCATATTAAAGCATATTATAGTGGTATTCTCCTTTGATGCTTTATTTGGGTTGACCTGGCGCATGCTCACACCATGTTATGACTATCTCAAGTCACCATATCCTTTATGATCCTTTAGTTTTCAACTTATAGTATCACTATATGCTTTGATCAATGATGTTTTGTCGCTCTTCATGATTATGGCCATTATTGCTCTCTTAGTTGTCGCTCCCAGTCTTTTGCTAGCCTCCACAACCAAGTATGAGTTCCACTCATGCATCCAACTCCCTAAACCAAGTTATTCCAAAGAGTCCACCATACCTACCTATTAGCTTATGCTATTCCAAGTATATTCATGCTTTTTTTTACCTTCCAAATTAAACTTGTTATGAGAAAACTAGTGATTAAAGCTCTCACGAACTTGATGGCACACTTTACTTTTTCTTTCCCTTAATAAACTTGAACCATTGTGTCGTCTATGTTGTATATGCTTGCACTTATTTGTTGGGAATTAGCAGAACCATGCTTTCATGGGGAACGCCTTCAACATTGCACTTGGTACTTGTACCTAGTTGATATCATGCTCTTTTGTATATGGATGTCGTTAGTGTGAAATGAAAGGGGAGCTTGTAAGTCCATGGAGTTATGTATATGTGTTAGAGAAATGCCTGGGCCGCTGGTCTAATCCATGCTGACATGGTGGAAACCTACAACGTAACCGTAATGAGCTGTCTATGAAGCATTCTTCTTATAAAAAAAGAGTCCTATATTGAGAAAAAGAAAGAGAAAAAAATACATTATGAAAAGAGGAAAGAGAGAAAAAAGCACCATATTCCTATGGTAAATAAGAAGATTGCTAAGATGCTCGTTGTCTGCTTACCTTGTCATTTTGATATGGGGATTCTTCCGTATCATCGGGCAAGGGGTACCCCATTGGCGGTTCTCTATGATACACATGTACTTACAATGACAAGAACTTACCGGTGAGTAAACTTGAGTAGTATGAGGAGCGGCCCTCGTATACAAGGGACATGAGATTTCTAACTTATACTTCATCAAGAATGTACACCATAGGTTGTTCACTTTAACCTTAATCACTTCAAGATTCTTATGATAGGGGCAATGAGAGCTGAAAGCTATAAGTACCATAATTTTTGGAAGCTCTTTATGAGACTTGAATCCCTACTTCCTTCTATTAAGGACCTTTCTTCCACCATTATATTGAGTCTCCACCTTCTATCTTTATGCACCTACTTTGAGAGCATAGTGGCCATTCTTAGTTCTATGTGCATTGTCCGAAGACTAGTTGATTGATGCATAACTTGATATTGCTTGTTTTAAACTATTTGTATCTAGTCACTCTTATGAACTTTGAAGGTGTCCTATGCATTTATATTTGCTACTCTATGAGGGACAAGCTAAATACTATTATGCTATGTTTTCTTTATGTGAAACAAACAAACGTCTTGCAAAGCATTGTTATTCATGAATCTTTTGTTTGTGCCTTTTCATGTTGCATCATAGATTCTTTGTCTTATTGCTAGAATTTTGTCTTTCATGTTATGATTGAAGTACTATGATCCCAGCTTTGAAAGTTTTACAAATACTTTGATCAAGTCTTTGATGGTGCATGTCACATCAAAAATTATTCTTTCTTTCTTATCACTTACCTACTCGAGGACGAGTAGGAGTTAATCTTGGGGATGTTGATACATTGCAAATGTATCTATAATTTTTGATGTTCCATGCTTGGTTTTATCCACTTTCTTGTGTTTTGTCGACACTTTGGAGTTCTTTTCATATGATTTCTTGGACTAACCTATTAACAGGAGCCAAAGTGCCAGCTGCCTGTTTTCTGCTATTTTTGGTTCCAAGAAAGTCAAAAAATGAATATTCTCGAAATTGGACGGGACAAAAGCCAAAGTGCCTATTTTTCCAGAAGTCATCAGATGCCAGAATACGAGACAGAGAAGAGTTGGGGCCAGCCACACCACCTGGCACCGTGGCTAGGCCTGGCCCACGCCAGGGGGTGGTTTGGCCGACCCCAGCACCCCCTCGGCCTCTCATTTCGCCTATAAGATGCCCTCGGGACGAAAACCCTAAGTACCTGATCAAAAATCCACGAAAGAGTCTATAGCCGCCGTCGTCTCCATCCCTAGATCGGGAGGGATCTGAAGCTCTTCCCCGCACCCTGCCGGAGAAGGGAATTCACCCTGGAGGCCTTCTTCATCACCATGCAAGCCTTTGGTGTGATGCGTGAGTAGTTCATCCTTGGACTACGGATCCATGTAGTAGCTAGATGGCTGGTTCTCCTCCTTTGTGCTTTCATGTTTAGATCTTGTGAGCTCCGTTCATGATCAAGATCATCTATTTGTAATTCTGCATGTTGTGTTTGCAGGGATCCGATGGATATTGAGATGCTATTTCAGATTGATTATTGATTCTATCATTTCTTTGTTATTTGTGATCTTGCATTCTTTCTGTTGTTAGTAGGTATCTTGGCCAAGTAGATGCTAGCAACTCCAAGAGTTAGTATTTATGCTCGATAGTGGGTTCATGCCTCTGGTAATCTAGGGAAGTGACAGAAATCTCTAAGGTACTAGATGTGATGTTGCTACTAGGGAGAAAACAACAATCCTTTGTTCATAGAACAATCGTAATGTTTACATTACACGCAATTCGTAAAGCAATAATCTGTTGCTTGCAACTTAATACTTGAGGGGGTTCGGATGATAACCTAAAGGTGGAATATTAGTCATAGATGAAGTTGGATGGCGGTCTATGTATAATGTTGTAATGCCCAATCAAGTTCCAAAGGAGTCAAGATGTTTAGTATATCGATGTACTGCTTTATCGATGTTTGTCAATTGCCCGCTGTAATTTGTTCACCCATCATGTTATCAATCTTAAGGAGAGCCACATGTAGTGAACTATGGACCCCGGTCCTTTTCGTTCCATACAATCTATAAACTGTTTACTTCTTTGTGTTTATTTTCTGCAAACTATTACTTCCTTCCATTCGATATGCTTAATCCTTTGTTTTCAGCAAAACCAGTGAGATTGACAACCTCATCGCAAGTTGGGGACATAGTTCTGTGGTTGTGTTGTGCAGGTCTCCATGTTGCTACTAGCACCGGTAGTGCGCCCTGCCAAGGCTCAGCTAGCAACACCTTTGGGGTGTTTCCTTTCTCCTACTAGTTTGATTAAACCTTGGTTTCATAACTGAGGGAAACTTGCTGTTATGCTCATAATACCTTCCTCTTGGGGTTCTCAACGAGCTCTACATCAACACTGAGCCACCAATCCTTTAAATCCCAAGCCGGAGGGGAAGAAAACCTTCCCCACAAAGAAAGACACCTATGTCACCTTCCTCGGATCTCAACCAGCTAAGGTCAAGAAAGCAGTTATGCATGAGCTCAACGCGATAGTTCTGGCTGTCCCTTAGTACCTAGACTAGTCGGAAGTTGCAATCATCTTTGACCGTGCTGATCATCCGCCTAAGTTACACAGGAGAGGAAAATACGCCTTAGTCGTCAATCAACTTATTGACGGCTATGGTTTCTCCAAGACTCTCATGGACGGTGGTAGCAGCATCAATATTCTGTATGTCGAAACACTATGCCGGATGCGAACCTTGGAGACCCAGCTGAATCACAGTTATGTGATCTTTCATGGAGTTGTCCCAGGAAGACAAGCAAATTCCCTAGGAGAGATCACTTTGGATGTTACCTTTGGAACTCCAAAGAACTATTGGACGGAAGCACTTTTCTTCAAAGTGGTCCCGTTCAAGAGCACGTACCACGCTATATTCGGAAGTCCACCTTATTGGGCTTTTATGGCTCATCTGTGTTACATTTACAATATGATGAAAATTCCAGGTCCCAATGGCGTGATCACCATCAGGGGAGACCCGAAGATAGCACGAGAGTGCGAGGATGGAAATGTCGCCTTTGCTGAAGCCGTGATGCACGCACAGGAGTACCAGGAGGTAAAGAAGACCATAGATCTGTCCGAGATGCCTGCAACGAAGAAGGACGTGACAAAGCTGAATCCGGAGTTCAAGGCATCAAAAGAGATGAAGAAGACGTCGTTGAACGATGATGACCCCTCCAAGGTGACACAGATAGGTGTAGGCCTAGAAAGCGCATAGGAAAGCACGCTCGTCAAGTTAATCCAAGAAAATCAAGATATATTTGCATGGTAGCCATCTGACATGACCAGAGTACCTAGGGAACTTTCCGAGCAATCTCTAAATGTAAACCCGAACGCTAAACCCGTTAAACAGTCCCTACGATGTTTTGGCGATGAAAAGCGTAAGCCAATAGCTAAGGAACTAGCCCGGCTCGAGTTAGCCGGATTCATAGAAGAGGTCATCCATACTGATTGGTCGGCCAACCCTGTAATGGTCCCTAAAAAGGACACCATTGATTTAAGGATGTGTGTTCATTATACTGCCTTGAACAAGGCTTGTACCAATGATCCGTTCGCTCTGCCTAGAATTGATCAAGTTCTCAATTCTACAGCAAGTTCGGAACTCCTCTATTTTCTCGACGCATATTCCGGTTATCACCAAATTCGGATGAAGGAATAGGATAAAATCAAAACTTCATTCATAACCCCCTTCTGGACCTTCTATTTTGTTACGATGCCCTTTGGGCTCAAGAACGCATGAGCTACATACCAGCGCACTATGCAGCGTTTCCTCCATGACCAAATCGGATGCAATTTACATGCATATGTGGACGATATTGCGGTGATGTCCAAAAAGAAGGAAACACTAATTTCCGACTTGGAGGAAACATTCGCCAAGCTATGAAAATACAACATAATGCTTAATCCGAAGAAATGTTTCTTTGGAATCCCAGCCGGAAAATTGTTAGGTTTCATCGTGTCTCAAAGAGGCATAGAGGTGAACCAAGACAAAATCAAGGCTATACTCAATATTTCCAGGCCAACTCGCCTAAAGGACGTTTAAAGACTAACTGGCTGCCTTGCTGCAGTCAGTCGATTTGTAAGCTGGCTCAGAGAAAGATCCGCATCACTTTACAAGCGCCTGAAAAAGACTAAAAAATTCATTTGGACTGATGAAGCTAAAGCTGCACTACAAGACTTGAAAGAAGTACTCTCGTCTGCTCCTATCCTTGTAGCACTGGAACCAAGGGAACCGATGTTGCTCTATATCACTATGACAAACAGGGTCGTAATTGTCATCATAGTAGTAGGGAGACCAGAGGAAAATTAGGAACACCTGGTGCAACGTCCGACTTACTACCTCAGCGAGGTCCTAACTGAATCAAAACAGCGGTCCGCTCTATCAAAAACTGGCTTATGGTGTGTTTTTGCATCCTGTAAGTTACGGCATTTCCAGGAACACCCAATTACCGCGTGGTGAGCACAACTCCCATGAGAGATATAATCAATAACAGCGAGGCTATAGGACACGTTGCACAATGGGGCATAGAGCTTTCAGCTTTCGACATTGATTATAAACCTCGAACAACAATCAAATCCCAAATCCTTGCTGACTTTGTTGCTGATGGGACAGAGACAAAGGAGAATATGACCCTCCCCGAGTCAGATAATTGGACCCTATATTTTGATGGTCTAAGGCTCGAGGGGGCTCGGGGGCTAGCGTGGTACTCAAATCACCCCAAGGAGATAAACTTCTATATGTGTTGCAGATTCACTTCACGGCGACAAAAAAAACATTGCCGAGTATGAAGCACTACTGCATGGAATCCGGATTGCTAAGGATATTGGCATCCGACGTTTGATGTGTTACGGAGATTCAGATCTTATTGCTCAACAAGTGTCGGATATTTGTAACGCAAATAAGCACATGGTAGCATATAAAGCTATCGTGGATGATCTATCCAAACCTTCGAAGGGTTTGAGGTGCAACACACCCCTCGAGCAGAAAATGAGGTAGCAGATGCATTATCTCGAATAGGCTCTGCATGGAAACAGGTCCCAGATGGCACTTTTTTAGAGCACCTCAAAGTTCCCTCTATAAAAGGAGTAGACGAGGAATATCCGACCAAATCCGACTCACCTTTAGTAGCAGTTCTGGCTGTAATTCCCAGCTGGACTCAACCCTACCTTGATTACTTGGTAGATGGCAAATTACCCGAAGATGAGGTTCTGAGCCGGTAGATCGTCCGACGAGCAAAAGCCTATACTATAATCAGTGGTAAGCTCTATAAGAGGAGTGTATCTGGGGTCTTTCAGCACTGCGTATCTCCGGAAGAAGGAGTGGAAATCTTAAGAGAAATCCACGAAGGCGAGTGTGGTCACCATGCTGCAGCCAAGTATTTAGTGGCAAAAGCTTTTCGACACGATTTTTTTCTGGCTTACAGCCAAGGAAGATGCCGAACGGCTGGTCAAGACGTGCAAAGGTTGCCAAAAATACGCCAAACTAGCTCATGTTCCGGCTGATCAGCTGCGAACAATACCTATAACATGGCCTTTTGCGGTTTGGGGGCTTGATATGGTGGGACCGTTTAAACATGATCTAAGTGGATTTACTCAGCTCTTAGTGATGGTGGATAAATTCACAAAATGGATTGAGGCTAAACGCGTCACTAGTTGTGATGGAGCGACAGCCAGAAGATTTGTGGAGGATTTTATAATCCGGTATGGGTATCCGCATAACATTATCATGGACAACGGGAGTAACTTCTCCATGGGAGAGCTTGCTGAATTCTGCAACGATCAAAGTATACGGCTTGACAAAGCGTCAGTCGCACATCCATAGGCTAATGGATAAGTGGAAAGAGCAAATGGTTTAATCCTACAAGGCCTAAAACCAAGATTCGAAGAACCACTACGACGTGTTGCGGGGGCTTGGGCATAGGAATTACCCTCCGTAATATGGAGTTTGCGAACAACTCCGAATAGGTGAACCAGATACACACCTTTCTTCTTGGTTTATGGTGCTGAATCAGTTCTTCCTAGTGATTTGATTCATAATTCTCCCAGAGTTACAACGTATATCGAAGAGGATGCCGAGATTTCTCAACAAAATGATCTCAACTTAGTCGAAGAAGTTTGCGTTGTTGCTGAAATGAGATCAACAACCTATCAGCAGAAGTTACGCAAGTATCATAGCCAGAGAGTCAGGAACCGCTCTTTTAATAAGGGTGATTTGGTTCTTCGGCTTGTGCAGCAAAGAAAGCATAAACTTTCCCCAATATGGGAAGGGCCCTTTTTGGTTAGTCGAGTATTGCACAATGGTTCATACTACCTAACTGATATGCGACCAGTCAAAGAAAGACCTGCTACTAAGAAGAGAAAGAGAGCTGGAGGCAGTACAAATCTGGAAGAATTAGACAAACCATGGAATATTGCTCAGCTACGTCCCTTTTATTCTTAGTTTATCCTTCTTTGTAATCATATATGTGTACATGTTCAAAAAGAAATAAAGTATTGGTTGCCTCAAATTTTTCTGAGTATTTCCGAATGATCATGTCATAGTCAAAAATCCTAGAATACTTGAAAGTACTTTATGCTCATGTTTGTTCTACTTTAGATTTCCAATTCTAAAATTGCTACCCTCGGGTATAAGTTTAATTTTTATAGTCTGTGCTTTGGTTATTTGTCTAATTGTCAGATGCGGTTATTTTCCGAGTAGTGAATTGTTGGTACTGGAAGCCAGCTTTGTTTCTGAGTTTAAAATGGTTTAGCAATTGAGCTCCGTTGCTCGGCAAAGTTTCCGTGCTAAAGGTTGGCCAGCTCACGAAAGGGACGAGGCGGAAAGCCATATAAACGATAAGTGCAGACAAAAAACACAAGTGCTTATGCAAACATTTCAGGCACATAAACATTTAAGCCAAAAGTGTTGAATCTCCACTACTATTAAACATTCAAACAATATCTTTCTTAAGCACACCCCGTTTATCCACACATACCAATCAGCCCCGTACAATAAAGCCCATAATCTAAATCTAACGGCCACCATTCATCTAATTGGTCCCCGTGTGCACTTAGCAATTTCTATTGACTGACCATACTCCACCGCAGAGGAGACTCACCCAAACAAACCCGCGTCCGCACACCCTGTAATCACGCACACCCTATAATCACGCATCACGCACGCTAAAAAAAGGAAACTCACGTCTCCTTGCCTCGCCACCACGGCATACGCCACCAGACGGCGCGATAAGCCACCAGACGCTGCCGTCAGCCACCACCAGACGCCATCAACAGCCCGTCGCCTCCCAGACGCCGTTGTCAGCCACCACCAGAGCCATCAATAGCCCGTCGCCTCCCTGCACGGCAACCCTGCCGTCAGCCACCACCAGATGCCATCAACAGCCCGTCGCCTCCCTGCATGGCAACCCCGCCGTCGGCCATCACCCATCAACATCATGTTGCCTCCTGCACGACAACCTTGCAGCCCTGCACTGCAAGTGAGTGGGTGGCCATTCCTCCTTCACCTCCCTCAACCCCAACGACATCCTGCGCAGCACCGTCGGGTGGGTGGCCGTTCCTCTTTCGCCATCTTATAAAACACGGGGATCAGTTAACTATACTCTGCCTTCATCGGACTAAATTTTGAAGTAATCCACAACACAATTTTAATCATCATAACAGGGGTCATAAGATCACCTCTACATATTACTATGCATAAATTGATGCAGATCTTTCAATTACTTGCAGGCTACAACAACACTAATATGCAGAAATTGATGATATTTTGAAGTATCAGACAACCTTCATCGGATAGGTAATCTACTATGCAATTTTAATAAATTACATGGGTCTGAATAGATTCGGTGTGTGCACGACACTCACGTTGAGCTTATCTTGTTTATGCATTTCATTTTCTGTTCGGTCCTGCATATATCTTTATATATCTTTACAGTGTAGCTCTGTATCAGGTTTTTTGTTAATCCTCCATACTTTCTCGGGTACATCAGTTCACAACGTCTCCATTGCAATGACAAACTAAACCGGGTAGCTCTGCCTCAGTTTCTTGCTTGACCCTACCTATTTTCCCGGGTACACAGCACGTAAGTAAAACGTCTGCACTGCAATGACAAATGTATCAATACATATCAAACACACAATAGAATGTTTGTCGTTGATGTTCACATGACTAATCTTTACCAAAATACCATCAATGTAAGCATATCAAAAGATGTATATTAACCAAATCTAAATATAATAAAATATTATCATTTTAATGTCAGTATATCAAAAGATGTATGTTAACCAAACCTAAATACAGTAAAATACTATCAGTTTTTTAACATCTTGATTGCTCTATGTATTAACCAAGGCAATAAATATTTGAACAAGTAAGGCTGAAGTGAGGTTTTGTTGGTGGTCAGCTGGAATATATGGAAGGTCCAAAATGTCAAATTATTTTATAAAGTAAGGCTACGGTTTGGTACCTAGAAAAGTAGATATGTCCAACATATTTCTAGCCAGGCGCATAAGTTGAAGCCAGTACATAAGTAAAAACTTCTTGCTGGGGGTACCATGACTTGTATAGGTAGAGGTTTTATTCTTTGATAGTTGGCTCTCTCTGTTTAGGTTTTTCTCAGTTTTGCCCCCCTCCTTTTAAGTTAGTTCTCTCTTCCTTCCCCTTTTTTACTTTGTACAGATACTTTTTGTTGAGAACAAAATATGGGTTGTGGGACTTTTGTCTTACAGTAGATAGGCAAGAAATATGTAGGATATTATGTGCCACAAATCCATGGATTTTAATTTATTGACGGGGATATTCACAGGAGGGCCACGGTATATCATCTCCCAATCACGGTGATTCACGCACCTTGTTTCAGGATATAAGCAACACCCACTCGGGTATGTATGAGCAACCTAATTTTTCTTTAGGTAATCAATGGTATTGTTGTTGATGTGCTAACTTGAGGTATGTAACAGATCCTAAAGAGTTGAAGAAGCAGAGGAATAGAGAATATTATGCCCGAAATAAAGATGATATTCTTAAAAGACGTCGTCAAGCCTGTGAAAATAAACAGGCTTCCGCTACACAGCTTAATGACGAGCAAGCTGTACCACATACACCCCTTACCATGCCTCACATATCCCTATGTCTCCCTCGGAGGACATCTCAATTCCCTTCAAACTCAAGTGAAAACAGTTCCCCATCCGCTAGAGTTTTGAGATGACTATTAACAAGGCAGAGGGCCAGACCATACCAAATGTCAGTATTTACCTTCCTGAGTCTGTATTCTCACATGGATAGCTATATGTTGCACTGTCAAGGGGTGTGTCAAGAAAGATGACATGGATTTTGGCCAAGCCGAACATGGAGGTAAACAAATCCGGTAAAAGCACCAAAAACATTGTGTATAGAGATGTTTTAGAGGATGAGGTAGGTGCGTGCATCTTTGTTTCTGTATATATATGACTACTTTCAGACCTAACATGATTCTTTTTTATTTGCAGGTTTTTCTCAAGATCATGATATATAATAAGCATGAAAGAATAAAGATGTTGATGTGAGCCTTACTATGTATATCACTGTCATTTATCAGTGTGCTTTTAATTATAAGGTGTTTACATCTCAATAGTACAGACATAAAAAGTGTTGTATTTCCATGTGTCATACTTAAGTACTGTTTTTTAGTTCATGCTCTGTTCTACATGATGCACATTATACTTAACTTAAACCTCTCTCTCTCTAATTGTGATAACATGCTGAAATATAACCTCTATTTTGGAATTTACCTAGACTAGAATCATGAAACAAGTGTGTGTGCATGTGTGAGAATATGTGCATAAGCAAATAGAGTCTGGGAAGAACACTAACAAATAATTTAGAACCTCGAACAAGAAATACAACTTCGACTAATATCCTCCCTCTGTCCCTCCCTCCGTCCCTCTTATCCAGCACACCTCACAACACATATGAAAGCAAGGTATCAATTTTAGTGAGGGAACAAGTACATGCATCAAAATATAGTATTGAGATTAAATGGAAGATTACCCTTGAAGTGTAGTTGCCAATTTATTTTTCTTCTGCCTTCTCTTTTATATCCTTATTTCCTCATCTGGTTGGCTGCTTACTCTTCTCTTTGTGATTGTTCAGTACCAAAAAGCATATAAATCTACCATTAGTGCCTAATACAGAACACAGGAGAAGGCAATATTATTAGATAAAGCAAGGAAGATGTAACTGTACCGTAGCTAAGACACCACAAGACACGACTTCATGTTGTACCAGTCCTATATTTATTTCTGCGTCATAGCTAAACCTGCATGCATTTTGACAATTGTTAGACAATCCACTTCCTTTTCAGAAGTAGTCTCTACAAGCACAAGTTCTAATTAAGCTGAATCGCACCAAGCCGTTCACTGAAACAGCAACATTAGGTAGGAATAACATGGTTCTTGCTAGAAAATTGTGCAACACAGGTACCTAAAAAAGTATTCAATTATTCTCTGGTTGGTTCATATTCTGGTGCAACAGCTGTCAACCTTTGTACTATGGCCTCAATGGTTTTCATGTTGTCATATATGGTTTTTGCAATGCTCAAGTGTTCAATACCAGAACCTCAACTGAATATTTGGTGTTTCAAAAGATCAAGTATGAAATTTGAAATCAATTATTCAGACATATAACTCACAATTAAACATTATCGAGTTTTTATTATTTCTTCTTTACATGGTTCGCAGTACCCTTTGTTCTTTAGTTTAGTTGTTGCGGGGCTTGGACCAGATCCGCCTCTTGATAGTGCCATACATATTGGACAGATGAAAGCGCACTGGGAAACTAAAATAATTCTCCGTACAACTGAACTAATTGGTTGCACTTATTAAGAGCAAAGAACCAATGCAATTTTCCAATTTTAGTAGACAAATAAAACAAGTGCAAAGGAAACATGTAGTTTTATAATCTTACAACCTCCCACTACCAACAAATTAGTTTTGATAGGAACTACATGTACCGCTGCCAATGGATTAGTTTTGATATCATACCTGAACGTCCATCTCAATGCTCCTGCAGGCATCCCACTCACCAATATTTTCCCGGCAAAAGGCTGACATGGGTGCATCGCTGGATACAAAGACGCCCAGAATACTTGTCCTACAAAAGGCTGACATGGGTGCATCACTGGATACAAAGACGCCCAAGACGACTGCACACAAGACTATGCATACTCACATCAGTCTTCTGACTGTACCATAGTTTAAATAATCTGAACACTCGCAGCTACTCATGCTACCTTACAAACATCCAGCGCGCACGGCCGGTGGAGACCAGGTCCAGGCGTGTGTCGGAGCCTAACACATGTTCAGTTGGCCTGAGGTGAGCGGCGGTGAGGCAGGACGGGCCTGGCCGTTGTGGTAGTGGCGGGGAGGCATGGTAGGGGAGGAACTTGTGGCGGATGCGAGGAGGCAGGGGAGCCGCGATCTTGGCGTCACCAGAGGGAAACCAGGGGAGGTCCCGATCCTGGTGCCGACCGGGGGGACACCAGGGGAGGACGCGGTTCTCCCATCGGTGGCGCGGCAGCAGCTACAGGGAGGGGGAATACGGCAACTTCAGCAGCATGAGTTAGGGGTGTGAGCTTCCCTTTTCCCCGGCTGTGAGAAGAAATGGGCAAGGGAGGAAGATGACGAGTGAAGAGAGCAAAGGGCATTGGGGAGTGCGGCGTGTCCGATGGGTAGGGGCGAGTGTTTTGTGCGGTCCCTCCTGTTAACTCTATAACTTTTTTATTTATTAAAAACTTATTATTCTTTTTGATAATAGTTCTTTTTTTATAAACTACTGATGATTTTTAATGAATATGTCAAAATGTCTATCATTAAAAAAAATTGTGCAAGTACTTATGTGACTTGTGGATATTAAACTTCATAGAGTACTAGACAGGAGATATTTTTTCTGACGTTTTTAACAGATATATTTTCGTGTGTCAGGCACAAGACTCATTAAGTGACTCGGCAAAAAGCCGTCTAAAAACAATATTCTAAATAAATGTTTTTATTATATATTATATGATATGTGCATGCACGTGCACGCTTACTAGTAGATAAAATAAAACTTGGCACTAGCAAAAGTTTAATACTACTTATTTACAGATCCATAATGTTTTCAGAATAACACAATTGTTATTTCTGATGCTCTATGATGCAGGAGAAGAGGTAGGAGCTGCCAGCTCGCTGGATACATCGCCTTGATAACGTTCCAAAATGTTCAAATCCGATACGGTTTGATCATCATCGGAAACTTCTGCTATTTCTTCAACAGGCGGAGGTGGCGTGTCCATGCAGGTGAAGAAAGGAGTGTCGTAGCTAGTCAAGTCAGCCACATGTCACCCATATCCGGCACAGGAGTCCATGATAGCCTTGATGTCTTGCTTCTGTCCATCTTCATCCACTTTGTAGTACCCTCTAGTTACTTGCCAGATTTCCAAGTTTCCATCTGCGCTGCGGTTCGCACGTAGGACATGTTCCAGTCCTAGACGAGCTATGGCATATCCTTGGCCTTATCTCGCACTTCAAAGCCGGACATGCTATTAATGTCCGGAACCTTAAGAACTTCGCCAATATCCTCGATGGATTGGCCGAAGTCATGAAGCAGATCACCGACTTGTGTAAGCCGGCTGGTGTGAGACTCGGCAGAGGCTGAGTCCAGTAAGTTTAGAGGGCCTATGCATGTAATGCAAAATGGTTAATAAAAATATCGGACATCGAAAGAGTCGAAAGATGCAGACAAGTCAGAAAGATAGAAACATACCAAAGATGACATCGTCGACTTTGGTTTTCTCCTCGCGAAGGCTCTAGAGTTCAGCCCGGAGTGCCTCAGAAATATCCCTCTCTCTGAACAAATTGTTGTTGAGATCCGAGATCTTCTTATCCTGGGACACGATCTTACGATCGTGCTCCTCGGTGGCCATGGAAGAGGATTCCAGAATTTGAGCAATGCTCTTCTCATGATCCGCCTTAAGCTTATCCAGCTCTTGGCGGAGAACCTTATTTTCCACCACCAAGGTTTTGAGATTCTCGGCCTCTTCAATTATAGCACAAGACTGTTTCACCAGTGCTGTAATCAAAAAGAACAACAGTTGAACAAAAAGTTTGACTATGAAATCAAAGCCAAAGTTTGAGTTTTGGAATGTTTACCTTCAGCCTCATCCTTGGAAACTTTCAATTGAGCATTCTCAAGTCGGGGAGCTTTGATTTCTTTCCGCTTGTTGCAAACATTCTTCAATAAATCCTGGTTATAGGAATATACTTTCTGAAAGTCAGAATACCCAGAGTCAGAAGTCTACTAAAGACTCGGGCTAATATTTTTACTAATATCAGCACGAGCCTTGGGGGCTACGCTAGTTCATTCTTTGGCATCCTAAGGAAGAATAAAACCGGATTTCACTATCTAGCTTCATGCTTGGGGGCTAGAGGATATGATATGAAATAAAGAAAAACTTGAGTTGGAATTCCGACTTACATATTGTTCATGAGCAAGCTCGCATTCACTTCGGTAGTAACCTTCTCGGCGAGGGTTAGGGGGATAACTGGCGCAGTTGGAAGCTCACCGGACCTCAGATTCTCATCGCGAAGACGGATTTGTTCAAGAAGATCAGAGTTCTTGATGTCCTCTGCTTCTTATGCTTCTTCTTTGGCAGAGAGGGTCCGACTTTCTAGGCATTTCCTGGCCAGCCGTTGGATCTCCTCCAGATATTTCCGAGATAAGCCAAATTTGGCAAGTCTCGGATTGCTCAGGAGATTGTCGACGAAAACCTCTGCCGAGGGATCATTACCCGAAGAGGGTTCACCCTTATCAAAACCCGAGTCACCCATGGTGACATCAGTTTGCGATTCAAGGATCACTGGCTCTACTGAAGGAGCCGGATCTTCTACAACGATCGGAGATGGAGTAATCTCCGGCGCTGCAGAAGGTTGAGGGTTAGGAGTCGGGGGAGCCACGACAGGAGAAGCCAAAGTTAGCTTCGACTGACGCAGGGGCTTGGTAGTAACTCCCTTCCCCTTACCCTTGATGAGTTGTTTAGCTCTGAGAAAGTAATAGAACAAAGAACATTACATCTCAGAAAGAATTACGAACAAAGTAAAAAGGCGGAAACTGTGAGGAAAGTTACCTCTTCACAATGGGCACCTCCTTTGTGCTGATAGCCACTGTCGGAGCTTTACGCTTCCGAGGAACAATATCCGGCAGTGGAACCAATTCCTCCTCCTGAGAAAATTCAGGAGGATATCCCTCGATAGGAGTGAATTCTGACTCGGGGAGGTCGGCAAGCTGAAAAGAAGATAGTATCTCAGTATTGCGAAATGATATAAAGATGAGCACAAACAAAGGGTTGTTGCTGAAGCTTACCAGCACAACGGGATCTTCCGCTCTATGCATGTCTAGGGACACCTCCGGAATCTTTCTCTTGATCCGCTCCCTTATCAGCCACTTGATCTGGCTTACATGATCCTTTGTTGTGTAGGCTTTGGGGCTGATGCAGAGGGAATCATTCTTTAACGACGTGATGGAGTGCATCAATCGGTCGCCATGATGTTGGAGAGGCTGGATCCATCGTGACACCCAGCATTGGACCAAGTCGGACCCTCTCAGGCCCTTGTGCTTCATCAGATATTCGATGCGCCTCTTGGCGAGAAGAAGATCATCACTAAGAGCTGAAGCGACCTCGTCCCAAGATTCTTGAGGCATGGAGGCTCCGTCGATGAAGGATGGCAAAGCAGTAGCTTTGCCGGGAGCGGGAATGTCCTTGTGATAGAAAAAAGTGGCTGGCCATTGTTTGACCGACTCACTAGCCATGATCCGAGGATAGATGTGCTCTTGCCTAACCAAAAACTAATAGTACCAGTAATATAAGGATTATCGCCAGTAATGGAATTTCTCCGGACTAGGAAGTAGTACCGGAAGAGAGTAAGGCTCGGCCTAATGCCGAAATACCCTTCGCACAAGGATGCGTACGCGCTCATCTCTAAGATGGAGTTCGGGGGCAGATGATGGAGTTAAACTCCATAGTAATCAATAACCTCAGAAAAGAAATCTAAGGGAGAAAAACTCGGACCTCTTTCAAGGTTAGTGCCGAAGTGTACTCGCTTGCTATCGCGAGGGTTGGGGACGGTTTCGCCGAAGCTACTCCGCCAGTCGCTGGCGCGGAGGAGCCCTTCTTCTTCTACACCGTGGAGCTTGGCGTTGTCGAGGATGCACGGGATCCATACCGCGCGATTGCTATCTTTGTCCGCCGCTGCTGCCGTCGCCGTCGTCGCCGCCGTACCGGAAGGCGAAGATGAAGCTATTTTCTGTGTGCACGATGATGACCTTAGATGGGCGGTGCTAGGAATTTATGGGGGCAGGGAAGCTCTGCGTGCATAGGAGGAGTAGGGAGAAGGAACAACGCAAGGAATTGGTAAAGAAGATGAGGAAAAGAGATCCTCACCCCTTATAACCACTGGCCGTGTCAAGATTCATGCAAACGCTACAGTAAACGTGACATGCGTCGTGGAAAGGACTGGGAAGCGGCCACACGTTGATTACGCCACCTCAATCTCCACGCGTGCATTGAAACGGCGCCTCGGTTCCACAAAAGGCGGACCCACCAATGGTCGTGCTGACAGGAAGTGTCTGTCAGTGACGTGACTTAACCATGACTGGTGTCAGATGACGTCCGAGACCAAGTTCCGGCTTAGTTTGAATTTCGAGCTGGAAATCTGAATAACGTATGTATATGTCTGACACATTTTTGAGACCTGGATCGTATCTTTTATTTTGAAGTATCAAGAACCATTCAAGATTCTTCTTGCCAAGGATCAGGCTAGACGATGATGAATCCGACTTTGGATCTTGGAGGCCTCCCGGGGCTGCTATTGGGGATATACTTTCTGGGTATCCCTCACTGTACCTCACTAACCAGGGTGGCCCACTTCGGGTTAGACCTTTGCTTCACGGGCGGCCTAGTCAGGGAGAAGAGACGGAATCCAGTCCGGCTACGGGAAGGCCCAGAAGACATACCGACATAGGCCCATAGTGTTACTTCTGGTTCAAGATGTAGCCGGATAGATCTCTCCTGTAAACCCTAGGCCAGATATCTATATAAGCCGTCCTATGGAGATCATTTAGGACACCCTAACAATAGTCTACAATCTCAACTCGCATAGGCGAAACTCTTATAACCCATATTATGGCACTGCCGTATTACTGGATGGCTAGCAGGAGTAGGATCCATCCAAAGCTAGTGGATTCGAACCTGGGTAAACTTGTGTGCTCGCCGTCTCGGAATCCCGTACGACTCACACCCCTCTCTTCCACATGCCTCGAGGACCCCCTCATGGCGTACATGTCATCAATCCGACGACAAGCATCTTTCAGACAACATGCTGCTAAGGTTCCTGGACATGGTTGTACACATGCTAGAGTGGCATCATTGCATGTTTTTTTACAAAACCACAATGATGCACATTGATACACACACATCCAAGTGGGTGTGTGGTGATGCAACATCTTTCAGACTAGTGCTATAATGCTTGTTGTAGTTGAATCCCAACATGATGCTAAGGTTCCTAGACATGGTTGTACACATGCTGGAGTGGCATCATTGCATGTGTTTTTTTAAAACCACAATGATGCACAGGGCTACACACACATCCAAGTGGGTTTGTGGTGATGCAGCATTTTTAAAACTGGTGCTACAATGCATGTGGCAGTTGAACCCTAGCATGCTTCTAGGGTTCCTGGACATGGTGGTACACATGCTGGAGTGGCATAATTGCATGTGTTCTATTCCAAAACCACAATGATGCACATTGATATACACACGCAAGTGGGTGTGTGGTGATGCATCATTTTTCAAACCGGTGCTACAATGCATGCAGCAATTGAATCCCATCATGCTTCTAGTGTTCCTGGACATGTTTGTACACATGCTAGAATGGCATCATTGCATTGGTTCTTTTACAAAACCACAGTGATCCACATTGATACATACCCACAGATCTAAGTGGGTGTGTGGTGATGCCGCATCTTTCAAACAGGTGCTACAATGCATGTGGTAGTTGAATCCCAGCATGCTACTAGGGTTCCTGGAAATGGTTGTACACATACTGGAGTGGCATCATTACATGTGTTCTCTACCAAAACCACAATGATGCACATTGATACACACACATATCTAAGTGGGTATATGGTGATGGAGCATCTTTCAAAATGGTGCTACAATGCATGTGGCAGTTGAATCCCAACATGCTCCTAGACATGGTTGTACACATCCTGGAGTGGCATCATTGCATGTGTTCTTTTCCTAAACCATAATGATGCACATTGATACACACACATCGAAGTGGGTGTGTGGTGATGCAGCATCTTTCAAACTGGTGCTACAATGCATGTGGTTGTTGAATCCTACCATCTTGCTAGGGTTCCTAGACATGGTTGTAAAAATGCTGGAGTGGCATCATTGCATGTGTTCTTTCCAAAACAACAATGATGCACATTGATACACACACACCCAAGTGGGTGAGGTCATGTATCATCTTTTAGACTGGTGCAACAACACATGTGGCAGTTGAATCCTAGCATGCTGCTAGGGTTCCTGGACATGGTTGTACACATGCTGGAGTGCATCATTGCATGTGTTCTTTTACAAAACAACAATGATGCACATTGACACACACATCCAAGTGGGTGTGTGGTGATGCAACATCTTTCAAACTGGTGCTACAATGCAAGTGGCAGTTGAATCCTAGCATGTTGCTGGGGTTCCTGGACATGATTGTAGAAATGCTGGAGTGGCATCATTGCATGTGTTATTTTCCAAAACAACAATGATGCACATTGATACACACACACCCAAGTGGGTGTGTTCATGCATCATCTTTTAAACTAGTGCTACAACGCATGTGGCATTTGAATCCCAACATGCTGCTAGGGTTCTTGGACATGGTTTTACACATGCTAGAGTGGCATCATTGCATCTGTTCTTTTCCAAAACCACAATGATGCACATTGATACACAGACACATATAAGTGGGTGTCTGGTGATACAACATCTTTCAAACTAGTGCTACAATGCATGTGGCATTTTAATCCCAACATGCTTCTAGGGTTCCTGGACATGGTTGTACACATGCTAGAGTCGCATCGTTGCATCTGTTCTTTTCCAAAGCCACAATGATGCACATTGAAACACACACAAGTGGGTATGTAGTGATTCACCATCTTTCAAATTGGTGCTAAAATGCATGCTGTAGTTGAATCCCAGCATGCTGCTAGGGTTCCTGGACATGGTTTTACGCATGCTGGAGTGGCATCATTGCATGTGTTCTTTTCCAAAACCACAATGATGCACATTGATAGACACACATCCAAGTGGGTGTGTGGTGATACAACATCTTTCAAACTGGTTCTACAATGCTTGTGGCAGTTGAATCCTAGCATGCTTCTATGGTTCCTAGCCATGGTTGTACACATCCTGGAGTGGCATCATTGCATGTGTTCTATTCCAAAACCACAATGATGCACATTGATACACACACACACCCCCAAGTGGGTGTGTTGTGAGCCAGCATATTTCGAACTGTTTCTTCAATGCATGCGGCAGTTGAATCCCATTGATACGTCCATTTTGCATCACTATTCTATATCTTAATTCACTATTATTCATTGATATATTTCGTATTGAGAGGTGATACTTATGTTATTTCATCTATTTTTGCATGGTTGATGACTTTTGGAGCATGGACCGCTACAGTCAGGACTCTGATGGAAAAGGTGCTGTTTGGAGGAAAAATTCGCGAAGATCAGAAAATCCGGGAAAATATACGGAAAATTCTATTTTTCCAGAAGACTCAGGATGCCAGAAGATGGAGTGGAGGTGGGCCACAGGGGGCCCACACCACCCCATGGCGCGGGCAGGCCTAGGCCACGCCTGGGAGTGGTGTGGCTGCCCTGGCCCACTCCAGCCTCTCCCCTCTGGCGTATATCATCCTCCCAGAACCCTAAGACTCGGGGAGTGACCATAGACAGATTCCGCCGCCTCTGTGGGGCAGAAAACACCGAGAGAGAAAGATCTCTCCAGCAGACAGATTTCAGCCGGGGGAATTCCTTCCCGGAGAGGGGAGATCGTCGCCATCCACACCACCATCAAGCTGGACTTCATCGGGATCATCATCCTCATCATCACCACCATCATCACCACCAGCACCCTCATCACCATCTCCGTATTGCTGTAACAATTGGTTGAATCTTGCTATAGTTCATAGGGGAAACTTTCCCGATGTTGATTACTCTTTATAGTTGATGCTATTGTGTGAACCATTGAATTATTGTTTATGTTCAGATTGTTATACATCATTATTTCATCTCTGATCATGAAGCATATGATGTCTTGTGAGTAGTTCGTTTTGTTCTTGAGGACATGGGAGAAGTCTTGTTGTTAGTAGTGGAGTTGCGTTAAGAAAGATTCAATAGATTTTTATTTAAGTTGTGGTGTACTTCTTCTAGTGGTGTCATGTGAACGTCGACTACATGACACTTCACCTATAAGGGCCTAGGGGAATGCATTGTGTATTTGGCTACTAATCGTAGGGGTTGCCGGAGTGACAGAAACCTGAACCCCCGTTAGGAAACCATTGCACAAGGGACGTAAGGGTCTTAGAGTTTAAAGCTGTGGTTAGGTTTCTACCTTAATTACTTTCCTGTACTTACAGATGTTTGCAAGAGGTATAATCACAAGTATGTATTTAGTCTTGGATGGGGCTGTACATTAGCACAGGTTCACCCACACAACACTTAGCAAGCTAAAGAAGATTAATCAACTATATGAAGCGAAAGCACTTGACAGTCTTCCGATGTGTCCTCAAGAACGTTTGGTCATCTTAAGTAATACAACCGGCTTGTCCTTTGCTGCATTCATTCTTACTGTCTTTTATTTACTCGTACTTTGTTTACTTGCTTTATCGAAAACCCCTAAAAATCCATTTGCTAAGTATTTGCAGAGAATTCCTGATCCATACCACTAGCCAGCACCTTCTGCTCCTTGTTGGGTTCAACACTCTTACTTATCAAAAATACTATGATACACCCCCTATACTTGTGGGTCATCAAGACTATTTTCTGCCGCCGTTGCCGGGGAGTGAAGCGTTATTGGAGAGTGGAACTGGTAAAGGAAACTTCTACTGTGAGTATTGTTTACTTCTGCTAGTTGCTTTATTTTCGTTATGGATAATTCGCTGAGTTTCTTATTTGGTAATGCTACTACCAGTGCTAAGGTATTAGATAAGCCACCACCTACTGAGAAAGATGTTTTCAAAATACCTACAAGAATTATTGATTGTGTTATGGATAACTACTATGTTGGGGATGGAACTGTCCCCTGGTGATCATTTACTCTTTATACATGAATTATGCGGGTTGTTCAAGTGTGCAGGTATTACTACAGATCAAGTTAAGAAGAAGTTATTCTCATTATCACTAAAAGGAAGAGCTGAGGAATGGTATAAGCTACTGAAGAATGGTCAAGCTCTGGAATGGGAGGAAATAGTGCCTCTCTTTTATTCAAAGTTTTATCCTCCTAGTGAGATTCATAAAGATCGGAATCAAATATACAACTTTTGGCCTCTTGATGGAGAGAGTACAACTCAAGCTTGGGGGAGATTGAAGTTACTAATGCTCAAATGTCCCATTCATGAGCTCCCCAACAATATAATTATCAACAACCTTTATGCCAGGCTCCCTCTACATGACAAAGATTTATTGGATGCCTCTTGTGCTTGATCATTCACTCGTATGGAAGAAGAAGTTAAATGGGACCTTCTAGATCGCATTCAAGATAATGCTGAAGCTTGGTAGAATGACAAAGGTAGAATGTCAGGTATAAATTATGATTATGAATGCATTGAATCTTTTATGGGAACTGATCACTTTCAAAATATTAAAAATGCTCATGGTCTAGACTCTCAAGCTATTGCTTCTTATTTTAAGGCTTTTGCTTCCTACATTGAAGTGCCTAAAAAGAAGTGGAATAAGTATCATGAACCTTATAAAGATATTGCTAAGAGTGTTCCTGCAAGAAATACTGAAGTTTATACTGCTAATCATGTTTTACCAGAACCTTATATTGAGAAAATGCCTTGTCTAGTTAAGGTAAAGGAACATTCTATGATGGCTAGTATGGTAGATGAAAGTATGAAAAAAGCTGTTGAACCTAATAAACAAATGGTTGATGAACCTATAATAGCAAATGTGAAATTCTTTGTCACTGAGTATGAGGAAGAGGGACACACTATCCTTTGTAAGGATACCTCTAATATTGTTTCACATAGAAGTGTTATGAGAGCTAGTATTCATGTGTTTCCTGTTAGAATAAGTGATCATTGCTATGATGGTTCTTGTGATAGCTATGTCGTTAAGTTTATACATGATACTGAAAGTTACTATGAAAGAGGAAAAAGTGTTCTTGTGTATCTCAATAATATCAAGTTTCCTCGTTTTATGCTGAAAGTTTTTATGTTGCACATCTTTTGCCTTCTTATGCAAGTTGCCTTTGGTTTCAATAACTTGTTTGTTTACAAGGTTCCCTTGCATAGGAAGTGGGTTAGACTTAAATGTGTGTGTGTGTTTTTTCTTCTTAATGCTCTCTTTCACATCAATTCATATCCCTATGAGAGCTTCTTCAAAATTATCATGCCCATCTTAATGGCTATAAAGAAAGAGCTTTATGGGAGACAACCCAATTTGTTTTTGCTTTTAGTTTGTTTTTGTTTCTTCGAGTCTTGTAAGTTATTACTTCGATAATAACTGCTCCTTATCCGTTTTGTTTGGTTTTTGTGTCAAGATCAGCTTCTAATGAGAGAGAAATAAGATTTGGGGAAATTACTGTCCCAAAACAGATTTTTGTGCTTCACCATAAAAATTCGTGAGAGATCTCTGTATGTTGGATTGAGCTGTAATCTTTTGTGATTCTGCCCCAGGTTGTTATTTAACTTTTGTTAGTTTTGCACTTTTTGATTTGAGCAACAGAAGATTTTCGAAAAATTTGATCTTTACCTGCTGGTCTGTTTTGACAGATTTTGCCACTCTTGCATTTGCTTCTTTATTCGATTTCCTTTTTGAATTATTTTTGGGTTTTCCAAAGGAGTTTCTATAGTAGATTTTGTTTTGATGGTTTTCAGTTGGAGTTGGGCTCAAAAGGTCTTATCACTTCACTTATACTAATGTTGCTAATGAGAACTGTGTGAAGTTTTGTGTGAAAGAAATTTCCAGGAAGTGGAGACAATGGTGTAATAAGGAAGAGAAGGGTTTTATGACTCAAGTAATAAGTGTATGAAGATGAAGATATTGATGATTCAAGTGGTGACTCCGGAAGAATCTGTTAAATACCAAATTCAGAGACCTGCAGGGTCCGTTTCCAACTAGGTAACAGTTCTGGTAAGAAAAGTTCCGCGAAAATACAATCCAACTATATTTTTGCAGTTTTCAATAAGGAAAGCTACGAAGCGAAAAAGAGACGGAAACAGAGCCAGGGTGGCTCACACCACCCAGTTGTGCGGGCCCACCCCTGGACGCGCCACCAGGTGGTGAGGCCACTCCGGACTCCGCCTCTGACTCGTTTTGTCCCAGTACCTTCTTTTTGATATTAAACTTCGTAATATATAACCCCCCGGATCCCCCAAGGTTCGTATATCGTGTTTTCGTCGTGTTTTTGTTTCGATCTGTTTCTATCAAGACATACTCTCTGAAAGCTTAGAAGCACAATGGTGTCCGCCAAGGATAAAGGGAAGGAGCCCATGGAGGAAGACCTCCAAGACCCCGGGAAGGAGAAGGAGATCAAGGGTGAAGGTGAAGAGGAGGCAAAGCACACCGGCACTACCATTGCAAGCATTGGAGTGGTGGCAAATCCAGCCATTGGAGGGAAGCCTCCTCATCACCGTTCAGATCCCTGGTCACTTCCTCCACGCACCAAGAATCCTTTCCATACCCTTATCCATGAGCATCAATACCAGAATATGCCCAAGCAGAAATTACCCTCCAATTGGGATTTGCCTCGTTCTAGCCATGCAGGAAAAGAAGACTTCAAGGAGGAAGAGTGGGGAAAGAATAGCAAGAGATGGGATTCTCAGCACGACATGGTCATGAGCCGCATTGAGAAAAACTCACAGCTGATTCGTAATCTCACCTTCGAGATTGAGGACTTTGGGAAACTTATCAAAGAGCTCATCGAGAGGATACCACCACCACCGAAGGAGTAATTTGTCATCAGGTTTGGCATCCCCTTGGTTTGTTCCAAGCGTGGGGGGGTGCCGCGGTATCATATTACTATCTTCTATCTTTTTACCTTATTAGTAGAGTCATATCATGAATAGAGAAGTTATTATGTAGTATGGTTTGCATTATGGAAGTGTCCCCTATCTTGTTAGATATGTATCCCTTGGTGTGAGTTTCCGTTATGGAATATTAATGAGAGGTTCTATCATTCACTCTTTTGCATGGCCTAGATTAGTTTTCAATTCTTGGTTATATGATTGATCTTGTTGTTAGTATTGGTAGCACTCTGGGATCCTTGAGTTAATTTAGTTGGTTTTGGCAAACCTAGCTCGGTCAGTAGCAATGCCTTTTTGAGAGTTGAAAAGAAAAAGATAGAAGTACTATAGAGAAAAATAATAATAATTTCATCATCTTTCTTTCTTGATTTGCCCCTAAGTCTAGTATTCTCTAGTTATGATCTTTTGTGCTTCCAAGGAAGATTGCATGTTTGTTTTTATCATTTGTATGTTTGGTTGTTTCCTTCAACTCTTGTACTTGCTACCCATCCTTGCTAACCAAAAACCTGTACTGAGAGGGTATTCTTCTCGTGCATCCACCTCGTTTAAACCAAAAACTTTGCCATTTGTGTCCACCATACCTACCTAGTAGCATTATTGCTATTCCAAGTAAATTCTTGTTTTATCTACCTCCCAAATTAAACCTGTTATGTGAAAAATTAGTGATTAAAGCTCTCACGAACTTGATGGCACACTTTATTTTCCGCACTTAATAAACCTGAACCATTGTGAACTCTCCATGAAAGTTAATGCTTGCAAATTATAGGCTGGGGATTAGCATAACCGTGCTGTCACGGGGAATGCTTTCAACACTTGTAAATATATACCCAGTTGATACCTTGATCTTTTGTTTGCGGATGTCGTCGGCGTGAAATAAAAGGGGAGCTTGTAAGTCCATGGAGTTATGTATGTGTGTTACAGAAACGCCTAGGCCGCTGGTCTAATCCATGATGACATGGTGGAAACCTACAGCGTAACCATAATGATATCTATGAAGCATTCTTCTTATAAAAAAGAGAGAGATAGCTATTGAGAAAAAAAAAGATACTATGAAAAGAGGAAAGAGAGAAAAAAAGCACCATTTTCCCATGGTAAATAAGAAGATTGCTGAGATACTCATTGTCTTCTTGCCTTGTCATTTTGATATGGGGATTCTTCCGTATCATCGGGCAAGGGGTACCCCGTTGTCGGTTCTCAATGATACGCACATACTTACGATGACAAGAACTTACCAGTAACTAAAGTTGAGTAGCATGAGGAGCGGCCCTCATACTCAAGGGACTTGGGATTTTCAGTTTATAGTCTGTCAAGCATATAACTCAGATTGGACCTCACTTCCACCTTAATCACCTAAAGATGCCTATGATAGGGAAATGAGAGCTGAAAGCTAGTAAGTATCATAATTTTTGGGAGCTCTTTATGAGACTTGCAATCCCTGCTTCCCTCTTTGAAGGGCCTTTCTTTTACTTTATAGTTGAGTCAGTAAACCTACTCCCTTCTATCTCAGCAAGTATTTTGAGTTGATGTGTTTCATTCATTCATATGATGATTTATGCATTCATGTTTCTTATGTTCCTTGTTTTGCACGTTGCTCTTATCTTGATGTTTACTACTTTGAAAGCTTTCATTGAAAAACCAGCTATTTGTGAACTCCAGCAAATTATCAACTATTCTTCGACCAAGAGCTAAGTTTGCCATTACCAATTATGATTTACTCTATGTATCTTTATTGTGTTTCCTTTACTCATGGCAAGTTGAGTTATATAATAGTGAGTTGTCTTCTATTACGATCTATCTATTTGATGAATGTGATGCTTCTTGTCCGTATTCTTTTATCGACTCTTCACTCCATAAACCAGAGGTCATGTTTATTGAGCTCAGTTTAGCTTGGGGACAAGCGAAGTCTAAGCTTGGGGGAGTTGATACGTCCATTTTGCATCACTATTCTATATCTTAATTCACTATTATTCATTGATATATTTCGTATTGAGAGGTGATACTTATGTTATTTCATCTACTTTTGCATGGTTGATGACTTTTGGAGCATGGACCGCTGCAGTCAGGACTCTGATGGAAAATGTGCTGTTTGGAGGAAAAATTCGCGAAGATCAGAAAATCCGGGAAAATATACGGAAAATTCTATTTTTCCAGAAGACTCAGGATGCCAGAAGATGGAGTGGAGGTGGGCCATAGGGGGCCACACCACCCCATGGCGCGGGCAGGCCTAGGCCGCGCCTGGGAGTGGTGTGGCCACCCTGGCCCACTCCAGCCTCTCCCCTCTGGCGTATATCATCCTCCCGAAACCCTAAGACTCGGGGAGCGACCACAGAAAGATTCCGCCGCCTCTGCGGGGCGGAAAACACCGAGAGAGAAATATCTCTCCGGTAGATAGATTTCTGCCGGGGGAATTCCTTCCTGGATAGGGGAGATCGTCGCCATCCACACCACCATCAAGCTGGACTTCATTGGGATCATCATCCTCATCATCACCACCATCATCACCACCAGCACCCTCATCACCATCTCGGTATTGCTGTAACAATTGGTTGAATCTTGCTATAGTTCATAGGGGAAACTTTCCCGGTGTTGATTACACTTTGTAGTTGATGCTATTGAGTGAACCATTGAATTATTGTTTATGTTCAGATTGTTATACATCATTATTTCATCTCTGATCATGATCCATATGATTTCTTCTGAGTAGTTCGTTTTGTTCTTGAGGACATGGGAGAAGTCTTGTTGTTAGTAGTGGAGTTGCGTTGAGAAAGATTCAATAGATTGTTATTTAAGTTGTAGTGTACTTCTTCTAGTGGTGTCATGTGAACGTCGACTACATGACACTTCACCTATAAGGGCCTAGGGGAATGCATTGTGTATTTGTCTACTAATCGTAGGGGTTGCCGGAGTGACAGAAACCTGAACCCCCGTTAGGAAACCATTGCACAAGGGACGTAAGGTGCTTAGAGTTTAAAGTTGTGGTTAGGTTTCTACCTTAATTACTTTCTTGTACTTACGGATGCTTGCAAGGGGTATAATCAAAAGTATGTATTTAGTCTTGGATGGGGCGGTACATTAGCACAGGTTCACCCACACAACACTTAGCAAGCTAAAGAAGATTAATCAGCTATATGAAGCGAAAGCACTTGACAGTCTTCCCATGTGTCGTCGAGAACGTTTGGTCATCTTAAGTAATACAACCGGCTTGTCCTTTGCTGCATAAAGGATTGGGCCACTTGCTGCATTCATTCTTACTGTCTTTTATTTACCCGTACTTTGTTTACTTGCTTTATCGAAAACCCCTAAAAATCCGCTTGCTAAGTATTTGCAGAGAATTCCTGATCCATACCACTAGACAGCACCTTCTGCTCCTCGTTGGGTTCGACACTCTTACTTATCGAAAATACTGCGATACACCCCCTATACTTGTGGGTCATCACCCATCATGCTGCTAGTGTTCCTGGACATGTTTGTACACAAGCTGGAGTGGCATCATTGCATGTGTTCTTTTTTAAAACCACAATGATCCATGTTGATACACACCCACACATCCAAGTGGGTGGGTGGTGATGCCGCATCTTTTGAACTGGTGCTACAATGCATGTGGCGGTGGAATCCCAGCATGCTGCTATGGTTCCTGGACATGGTTGTACACATGCTGGAGTGGCATTATTACATGTGTTCTTTTCCAAAACCACAATGATGCACATTGATACCCACACATAACCAAGTGGGTGTATGGTGATGCAACATCTTTCAAACTGGTGCTACAATGCATGTGGAAGTTGAATCCCAACATGCTTCTAGGGTTCATAGACATGGTTGTACACATCCTGGAGTGGCATCATTGCATGTGTTATTTTACAAAACCACAATGATGCACAGTGATACACACACACACATCCAAGTGGGTGTAGTGATGCAGCATCTTTTAAACTGGTACTGCAATGCATGTGGCAGTTGAATCCCAGCATGCTGCGAGGGTTCCTAGACATGGTGTTACACATGTTGGAGTGGCATCATTGCATGTGTTATTTCCTAAACTACAATGATGCACGTTGATACACACACACATCCAAGTGGTTGTGGTGATACCGCATCTTTCAAACTGGTGCTACAATGCATGGGGCAGTTGAATCCTAGCATGTTGCTAGGGTTCCTGGACATGGTTGTAGACATGCTAGAGTGGCATCATTGCATGTGTTATTTTCCAAAACCACAATGATGCACATTGATACAAACACACATCCAAGTGGGTGTGGTGATGCAGCATCTTTCAAACTGGTGTTATAATGCATGTTGAAGTTGAATCCCAGCATGCTGCTAGGGTTCCTAGACATGGTTCTACACATGCTGGAGTGGAATGATTCCATGCGTTCTTTTCCAAAACCACAATGATGCACATTGGTACACACACACATATCCATGTGGGTGTGTGGTGATGCAGCATCTTTCAAACTGGTGCTACAATGCATGTGGCACTTGAATCCCAACATTCTTCCAGGGTTCCTGGACATGATTTTACACATGCTAGAGTGGCATTATTGCATGTGTTCTTTTCCAAAACCACAATGATGCACATTGATACACACACACATCCAAGTGGTTGTGTGGTGATGCAACATCTTTCAAACTGGTGCTACAATGCATGTGGTGGTTGAATCCTAGCATGCTGCTAGGGTTCCTGGACATGGTTGTACACATGTTGGAGTGGCATCAGTGCATGTGTTCTTTTCCAAAACAACAATGATGCACATTGATACACACACACCCAATTGGGTGTGGTCATGCAGCATCTTTCGAACTAGTGCTACAACGCATGTGGCAGTTGAATCCCAGCATGCTTCTAGGGCTCCTGGATGAGAATATCATTTTGCAGCCCGAAAATTGAGGCGCCAAGATAAAGCGGTACCCAAGTTGCTTGTAGTTAGCCGTGTTGCCCATAGTCTGTGTGCGAAATACTCAGGGGGTCTTTTTCAGCATGAATTCAACTTTATGTTTGAATACAAAATATCAGGATAACTCCCATCAAGTTGCCCCCTATCAATTTTTGCCGTTATGTCACTGCTATCGTGGCTGCCATGTAGGCTTGGAATGTTGCCGCCTGCATCCATTACACGTCTTCTTCTTCTTGCCCGGAGCGGAAATATGTGGTCGCGGCCATGGCGTAGAGCTGGGACATGGACGAACCTGCTCGGCTCCGCTCTCCTCCCTGTAGGCTTGTAGTGTTGGCGCCTGCATCCATTACTTGTCTTCTTCTTCCCCGGAGTGGAAATCTGTGGCCGCAGCCATGGCGCGGAGCTGGGACGTGGATGAACTTGCTCGGTCCTGCTTTTCTACCCATCCCGAGTTGGAGCTTGCCCTCACCATGGCAGCACCTAGGGCACGTCGCGGGGACAAGAATTGGTTCCTGGTGAGGTTTTCCATCGTGTCGACCATGCTCAGTCCTATTTTTCTCCTCCAAGATCTGAGCTTACTGTCGCCATTCCAACAATATACAACAGTTTGACATATATCTACACGATGATACCACACATATATAACTAGCTCTGGATGATGCAACTTATTATGTCACACTGGTGCAACATGCATGCAATGTGTGTGGAAGCTATGCTTTTCCTATATTGGTCTATGTGACCATGCATGTGGTTGTACACATATATATGGAACCCCTAGAGTCATTATTGCATATGTCATCTCTTTTTCCTAAAGATCACATTGATATCCACACTAGCTACTAGTAGTAGCTAGATGTCATTGATCCGCATACATGACCACATTGCATGTGTTCTCTTTTCCAAAACCACATTGTTAATTGGTATATCTACCACACACTAGTGGATTCTATGATGCAACTTCTTCATTCTTTCACACTAGTGCAACATGCAATATGTTGCTATAATTCCTATGTATTTTGGTCTGTATGACCATGCATGGTTTAATTTGACACATGTATATATCCCCTAGAGACATTGCATGATCGATGTGTGTGTTCTTTTCCTAACCCACATAATTGATATTGCCACCAGAGTCATTGTTGATAGACCACACATGATGATGACCACACATCATTGCATTTGTTCTTTTTTAATAATACATACCACACATTGATATCTAACTCTAGTGGATTCTGTGATGCAACTTAACGCTTCTGTCACACTGGTGCAACATGTGCAACATGGAATTGAAAGCTGGTTATTTAATATTTCCTATACGATGATGTTTAATTTAATTTAGTCTTGACACGCATGGACCCCCAGCCCCTAGAGTCATGCATGTGTTCCAACCACATGCATATATCCACTATACTCCAGTCATTCACATGGATATATGTGGAAGCTGCTTTAAGTTTCCTATAGATGTATTTTGGTCTGTGTAGTGATGCATCTTATTTGGGCTCAAACTAATTTGATATATGTACCATATGTGTTGCTATGACCTAAAACTAACCAAAATAAGGATAAAAGTCCATCATCGTTCAACCCTAATCTGGAGAAATCCATTGTTCAAAATAAACCACATTATGAATCTTATATATAAATAAATTTGAATATATTATACAAAATACTTGCCTCTCCTGAGATCATTATACAAGCCAGAATATAAACTAGTAGTCCACATTATTGCATTTTGCAAGATTTATTCGTCAATAATTTATAGTTTTCTTGACCAAGGCTCTTTTTAGTAAAGACTTTCTAAAATATGGTTAACTTTTTTGAACCCTCCATCGTGCATCCAACAACCAGGACACCAACCCAAAATTTCCAGGTATGATCCTCCCGCCCACGCGAAATCTGGCGCCAGTGCGGGAGAGTTTGTACGCAAACGAAAATTTCTCGAGCTACAATTATGTTTGAGCCCACCCGCATAGCGCCACCCAAGCATTCGCGCAAAGGTCATTTACGTAATCTATTCCCATCCTTTTTATCCCCTCGACGAAAATGAGACAGATCCAAATTCCCGACAGATCCAAAGGATGAGCTGGAGGTTGTCCCCTTACTTGCCTAATCATATTTTGTGTAATTATTTGGTTACTTAATTTTCCATATATGTTGTGATTTTTTATTATCCCGAATTGACTACCTTTGAATTGTGTAGACTGAGAAGAGGAAATATAAGAAGAAACCTAGCATCATGACAAGGATGGCTGCTAGTGGTGGATCAGCTTCTCGGAAGCGTGTGTCATTTAGCATGGCTGCCTCGACAAAAAGTATGAGACATTCCAAGTCCAAGGGGAATCCACCAGAAGTACTTCCACCACCAAGTTCTCCATGGCGCCCACCAAGACCGCCAAGTTCTACGACCTCTTCGCAAGAAACTCAGAGTCCTGCAGATCCTGATGCTCGAGGTGAGAAGGTAGAAGCCCAAATCGAGATGGCAGCAATCCATGGCAGGAAGACATCAGTCCAAGACGAGCAGACAGCTACCCCAGGCAAGCAACCAACTCCCCAAGGAAAGCACATTATATTGTTTGAATGCCACTTATTATATGGTAGAACACTAACTCCACATTATATGTTTGTAGATGATTTTGGCTATCATCCTTCTGAAGATACTATTAAACATGATGATCCTCAAATTGTCTTGAGGGAAAAAAACATGGGGACGCAGCATGAGAACGTGTTCGAAGGAGGAAAGCTTCCATTTGCCATTTCTCCAAGAAGAACTATTGCTTCTAAGTTCACCACTGAGTGTGCAAAAACAGTCAGGACTGGTATGCCTATCTTCCCCCGCTGGAAAGAGTACAAGGAGAGGCCGGATGCCAGAGTAGAGTTCTACGATAGAGTTTCCGTATGTTCTGTGACTCAAATGCCCTTTTCTTCTCATTACTGTTCAAGTAGAGGCTGATGCACAATGTTTTATTTCAGCAAAAGTTGGTCATGGATGCATCACACCCAGATGTGCAGGTTGCTTACAACCAGCAGTTAATGAGGCACGCAAGAATTCAAAGGCATCTCCTGAAGAAGCAGTTTTTTGACCCCCTCCCACTGAATGAAGTAACAAGGATTTCTCCTGTTGAACACATGAACGATGCAGAGTCGTGCAAGCTTGTTGATTCTTGGACTGACCCCTGGAACTAGGTCAAGTCTTGTCTACTCAACCTCCCCTATTTGTGTTTAACCAGGACTGCCTCTTATACTCTATGCTCTCTCTTTGTGTAGGCCCGTTGTCTAATAAACAGGCAAACAAGAAATAGACAACCTTATCGCAGTGACTTGTTTTTCTGTGACAGCGGGGCTTATCCAATCACAGTGTGAAAAAAGCAATAGTAATCCCTCCAGAATACTTTTCATCTTTCTCATCTTCCAAAATTGCAATGCCATATTTGTCTCTGAAATGAGTATGATCATTTGTAATTTGATGGCAATTTTTCTAATGTTTGATTCTATTCCTAAAACTCAATAGGCAACCAAGGAAATCAAGATGGCACCTAATGGTACAGAAGATATCACTGAAGCTGAACAACCTCCTTCCACCAACACGGTGCACTATGCGCTGTCGCAGGACATCAACATCCATTCTTCAAGACCAGCCAAGACTCTCCTTGAAGCTCAACTCTGAGCTCACAGAGCAGGGAATGCGATACAGCGCAATGCCACTGTGGGGTTGCAGATGGACGATACCATATGGCAAGGCAGAAGCCCTGAAGGAAGCGCAAGAAGTGTGGAAGAAGCTATACCAGGTCCATCTTTGTCATCTTCGTATAATTCAATACCATGTTTGTCCATGAAGATGTGCTTGGAGTTTGCTTGCTAGTTTTCTAACGTTTGCTTCTATAACTGCCAAGCACCCATTGGAAGCACGGTGGCGCCATCTGCTGCAGAAGATGGCATTGAGGAACAACCCCTTGCTTCCACTGATGAAAGCATCCATGCTTCAAGACCAACTAGCTCTCTCCTTGAAGAACAACTTTTGGCTGAGAGAGCAGCGAATGAGGCACGGAGCAGACGCATTGCAGCATTGCTAATGGAGATAGAATCAAAGAATGAAGCGCGGAAAGCACTTGTGAACTTCGCATACCTTATAAATGCATCACTTCAGCAATTCGTAGGTATATTGTGTAAGTGAATTGGTGGTGTGTCTCAAAGCTTGTTAGGCTCTTTTCTTTATTTTCTTGCAAACTTATGTGCGAACCTATTTATGTCCCCTGAAACATGTGCCCCGAAATTTCTGTCATTTTGATCTAGACAGTGCAATCTAGCAAAATTACCAGCTCTGTTCTCCGACGTAAATGAAAACGTCATGCTTGTTTAGTTCACAAAAATATTTCTGTCAGCGATAGATGCCTACATGGCGCACTTTCACTCGTCAACATCCTCGATGAAACAAGAACGCCATCTCTTCTTCCCTAACAAATTGAGTTCGTCATGCGTTGGAGATACGCGTCCAACTCTCATTGGTACATGATTCACGCTACAGATGGACCACATATTTCCTTCGTATTGGTCCACATGTTGCCCTGACGATCGGCCACGCGTAAGCGGGCCAGCTTATTGCCATGACGA
This sequence comes from Avena eriantha, assembly GCA_910589775.1. Classification (NCBI taxonomy): domain Eukaryota; kingdom Viridiplantae; phylum Streptophyta; class Magnoliopsida; order Poales; family Poaceae; genus Avena; species Avena eriantha. Next base: position 132,401,778 of record OU342741.1, read on the forward strand.
AAACGAAATTTGTCTCCGCCAGCATGACAAAATGGGGAAGGATGACATAAGAAAATGAAAGGAATACGTCAGCAAATGGCACTAGCGGAATCAAGCCATGACGAAAAAAAAGTCAGGAAGTAGATGATGTCGTAGACGGCGTACAATGACGTCAGCAAACGTCGCTGACGTCAGTTCGCGGTGCCTTCCACCATGTGGCATCGTTCATGACGAAATAAAAACGTCATGACAGACCAGGCCTAGGCCAGGCCCGTCCAGTTTGCTGGGACGAAATTGGAGGAACGTCACGAACGGGCCATGACGTTTTCAGACAGAAAAACGTCAAGGATTGAATTTTGACGTAAGGTCCATGACCTATTTTTTTCATCGTAGAATTCGTCGTGGATGGCCATCTACGACATTTTGGCCCTCATCCACGACGATATAAGATCATCATGAACCACCCAGATTCTTGTAGTGTTCGGTTCCTCTAACATGTTCAAAGAGCGACTATGATTTTGGTAATCAGAAGTTCCTATTGGTACATGTTCCTTGTGACTCTTACGAGTCCTCGCGACAAAACACCTTTCTGTCTTGATCTTCTATTGAATGAAGAGTGACCCTTCTATATCCAAAGTAGTTCAATAAGCTTGGTTATCCATATCTCTGTATCCCTGAAGCTCTACTTAAGTTGTTTAGTAGAGTTTCATGTCTCGAAGTCTGTGGTCGTCTTCTTTCCTTTGTAAACCCTCCTTTTCAGAAGCTTAAAATGTTCTGAAACTCCATGGTCGCAATCCTTATGAAGACTAGTTATCTACCACCTTGAAACCATATCCTTTTGTTTCCTCCGTTACCTTGACGTGTTTCATGCTCGTTCGCTCGAGAGATGTTCAGGAAACATCTATCCACGAGTTAACCATGAGATACTCTGTTTGTGGTTTGTGTCTTTCCACTCCTATTTAGTGTGTGTAGCTTCCTCGAAGAAATGCAGCGCCTCATTCGTTGAATAATGGTGGCATGGATCAACCTCTTCGAGAAGATCTTCGAAGTTTAGTATAACCATGTTTCTTCTATCTTCCTACCTAGGAATCTCGGGACGAGATTCTGTTAAAGGGGATAGAACTGTAACACCCCTAGTTCTACTAATAGTAATTAGGATTTGTTTTGTGCATCATGAGCATAGCATGCATATCATAGCTTGACAAACATTGCATCAAGAGAAATAAGAAACCCTAAAACCCTATTTTCCTTTCTCTAAAAGCATTCAAATGGTTTTGAAAATATTGGAAAAGTACAAAATGTGGGAACCCAGATTGTTATAAGGGATCCCTACAATATTTTCATACATTTTATAAAGCCTCTTGTATTTTTTGAAATTGTACAAAACAGATCTATTTTGAAAATACAAAAGAGATAAAGAAAAACTATTTGGAAAAGATTTGGCAAATAAAAAATAACCAGATCTAGCCAAGCAGCCCATTTCCCTCTCTCTCTATCTACCACCCACGCGCAGCGTCTAGCAGTCTCCGCACAACCTTCGCCACGGCCCACGCCCAGCCCAACTAGAGCCCATACCGTTTCAACCCGCCTAACTCTGTCGTCGTCTTCGTTGCTGACGCGAAGCAGCTTCCTGGCAGCCCCTCCGCCGCTCGCCAGCGCTGCGATGGCCACCATGTGCCAGGATTCGTGTTACCGATGGTCGCAACATCTACACGTACCTCCTCGAGCCGCTGGATGAACCCTAGATCCCCTTCTTCCCGAAATCCCCTCCCCCATGGCCGAACCCTAGCCCCATACATCGCCGGCGTCCCGCTGTTCCCGAGCTCCCCTCGCCATTCCAAGGCCACCGTTGGAGCCGCCTGCTTTTCCTCGTACTCCTTGTCCTAGCGCCCAATACATAACGAATATATGTCATACCTTATTTTCCATTATGGCTACGTCGATCAACATAAGTGGAACTTCAGCAAGCGTAGAGCCCAAGCCATGCCTTAACCTACATGCAACTGACTAGGAGAACGTCCTAGCTCGCATAGTCGCCAACACCACCTTATTCTTCATATCTGAACAAGTTAATAGCCAGGAACAATGCCAGTGAGTACTTTGAATGTACTCGCAAACCACCTTAAGAGAATAATAATAACAAGAGGATATGCAATATGGCTGTGGTAGTAGGAGGCTCCAAGAGAGGTTCTTTTCTCAAATAGTTTCTCTTGTAGATATAGCATCTACATATCTTTATTGAAAACTTTTGTATAACATTTTGGAAACCTGTTTGGAAAAGTTTTGGAAAAACACTAGGACTGGGTCACCCATTTGTTTCTTCCTTCCGGTCATCTCATGACCAAACTCCTTTCCTTCCTTTCCGACCATCCGATGGTCAATTCATTTCCAAAGCCTTTGCTTTTCTGAAATCCTTTTTGAAATCAAAATCAGCATCGCTCTACCGCAACCTTCCCAACCGTCCATGACTGCGGACACGGCTATTCGAATAGATTTACACTCTGCAGAGGTTGTACACTTTATCCACACCATCCGGCTACTCTGCCCTCATCTACACCGATCATGGGTCGAGTAATTGATCAAGACTCTCTGAAAGCCGACTCCAGTATAAGTGCCTACCCTATGAGTGTTGTCCCCCTCAACACCAGGACGCCCTATATAGTTCACAGCCAACGGGAGCATTTTTTCCACTTCCCGAGTGTGCGCTTTCAGTGAGGGGTTCATAGTAACATATGGAGGTCCGTAGACCCTTCGTTCCTTCTCCCGGTTGATGTTTTACATGACCGTTGTCCAGAGAAGGCCCACCCTCCAGGAATTTGCATCCCTTGTAGTTGTTGCGCGGCAGCTTACACTAGAATAAAACAATCTTAAAATCCAGCCCTGTCCCATTTCAGGGTAATGTGGTTTTACGGGTTAATTGTTCTAGCAAACTGCAAAGAACTGGGTGCATTTTCGTAAACCTTTTTCCTCTGGTTTTCCTCTAGCATTTTGGAAAACAAAAACATTTTTCTTTCTCAACAACTCTTGGGAGGTCTCATCTCACCAAGGTTTTATCATAAAACATTTAGTAAAACTTTTCCCTAGGGTTTTCTCATCCTCTAGTTCGGCTTCGGCTAAATTGGTGTATCCAAAGGGGTATGGTGTTATACACCATTTACTATACTAGGGGCAAGTAGGTAACACCAAGGGGGGGGGGTTGTACTTAACAGTACACGGGTATAATGGTTTGGAGGAGCCAAGCAACTTACCAAGTATAAATCATCATATACTAAAACAATGCAGTTTCGCAAACAGTAGATAAAATATGCATAAGTAAAAATAGTAGGGCAAGTCTTATGAGAAAGAAGGTGGCTTCCCTGATGATCAGCAATATGGCAATATGTCCCTAGACTTCTTCTTAGAATACCCAATAATACCAATCATAATTACCACTTCTTCTGCTCTCCGATTTCATCGCAACTATCGTCGTCTAGACAACACATGCAAACAAACCAAACCACAATCAACACAAGGCATACAAGCATCAATACAATACATCAAACCAATGAACAATACACGTTTAAGATTCGGTAGGTTTTGAGAGGATTTGATTTAGAAGGTGGAGATGGCCTTGGAGACACGGATGAACATCCCTTAGGGTTTATAGTCGAGGAACTACCTAGGAGGGGTTTTTGGACCAAGGACCTATTATGTATGATACCATTGTGTAAAAATGATACCAACAGATAAGTGTTGATAAAATGAAACCAACAAAAGTGGTTTCACTATTTTATCACATTTAGTTAATTAGCTATGATTTTTCGAGTGAAATAAACTTTAGTTTTAGAGGATAAATCACCAAAATAGTTTTGGAGCTCCAAAAATTATTTCCTTGGATGGATAGCTAGAGTTTGAGGAACTGATTCAGTGAGAGTTGGTTTCACCTCGAAACAAGTACCAGAATGCCCCTGGGAAAATCCCCAAGTCAGTTCTGCAAGGTATTTGTCTTTTTAACCAGATTTATTTTACAGAAGTTTTTGATTTGAATCCAAAGAAACATTGTAGGTATTTAGGATTCCTTTGTGTAGAAATTAGAATCACTTCATTTCGAGTTACTAAACTCTTGTAGTGATTTTATTAAAGAATTAACCCTACACAGAATAGTTTAAATCCTAATAAATCAATTAGGACGTTAAATAAATTTGGGCTCCTGGGTTTGAAGGGTAATATGGTTTAGGAGCTTTGAGAGTGGGAATTGGGTCAGCACCTATTTTGGATTGACCTAGAGAATTTTCTAAAGTCAGATCAGAGCTATTTTTTCTATTTTTCCTAAGGATAAACTACTATTCACCTTGGGATGGGACAAAGTCTAGATGGTAGGCCTATAGTTATGCTATCAGTGGAACTTAGTTTCATCCCTGCTGGAGATGTGTATCTCACTCAGGAATTTATTTACTGGAAATGGTACATTTTTGTAGATTAAATGCCAATAAATAATGGAAAATATTTTTGGCAAAGTAACAGTTGTGCATGATAGGAAAAACATGTAGGAATTTGGTAAAACTTTGATCTAGGCAGAATACTCAATTTTCCATTTTGTCTAGATTTTAACCAATTGGATAGATTACAGATCTGGGGAAAATAAATAAAAAGCAGGGGTTGTTGGGCTCGATCTGCTGGCTACTGGGCCTCGCAGGGGAGATTCGGCCCATGCACGCGCAGGAGGCCACGGTTCGAACCCGACGGGCGGGTCCCGCCTTCTAGCGGCGCACGCCCCCGAAGGGGTATCGGCGAATCTAGGCTTCCAGATCAAGTCAGATCCGACAACACCGGGTCGTCGTCCTTATCTGCCTCGTCGGCGACAAGGGAAACCCTAGGGGACGGCGGGGCTTGCCGGGGAAGCTTACCAGGGGCTCGGGAGGTGTCGGGGAAGTGGCGGGGCGACTTGGTGGACGACGGCGACCACGGGGATGGGCGGAAGCAGGGGGTTCCTTGCTGGGATCTGCTTCCGCCACAACGACCGAGGCGAGCTCATCGGTGCAACTCGAGGGGATGGTCCTGGGCCAAAAGGACGGCATGGTTAGATGCAGGGGGAGTAGGGGAGCTCGACCAGGTGACATGCAGAAGGAGGGGAGCGGAGGAGGGAGCACCTAGCCCGATTTCTTGAGGAGGCCGAGAGAGCTTTCTCTCTCTCTCTCTCTTGAGTGAGACAGGCTGGGGGAAGAAGAGAGGAGCTAGGGGGAGGTATGTGGATGGGAGAGGAGTGAAATGAGCCAGGGGAGAAGGGCTGGGGTGGTCTGTGGCTTATAAGACCAAGTGTGGGTGGTTCATGGTGAACCTTGTTCACTTAGGGCAAGGGGAGAGGGAGGATGGTGCTGGTTGGTCCAGAGGGGCGGTGGAGAGGAGGGTGTGGGGCCGTGCAGGGGCAGAGAGGGGTGAGGTGGCTGTTGTGGCCTTCCCTTGCAATATTGGGTTCCAACAAGTGTTTCTCTCTTTCACTAGGTCCAATTGCTAAAGACAAAAGAGGAGAGAGGAGGGGTGTTGCTACAGTGCACAACCAGAGAGGGGAGTGTGGGTGCTGTGTGAGCTTCCTTGGCCAGGTTGGTGAGGGTTTGATGGGGAGTAAATCAAGTGTTGATCAAAGTTGGGGTAAGGGCCATTTTAATGCTTATGAAGGAATGTTACTAAAATTAATCTTACGAGGTGGGATGATGATAGTGGTAGGAATAAGTGGTCAAGATATCCTTCCTAGAATTATTTGCGAATTTTCTGAGTAATTTAAAACCCCATTTTATTAGTTCTTCAAAAACTGCTGAATGGATTTTATGGAGTTCATTTGAGATTTTGGAATTGGCCAAGGTGGGATTTTTGTGTGAGATGGTCCAAAATGTGAATACACACTTAGGGGAATTTTCCCAAGATTTATTGTGGCTTAAAAGTATTTAAAGCAATCATTATGCCATTTCTGCCATTTAAGAAAATAGGCAAAAAGAAATAACAAAGGATCTCAACAATATTTATTTTTGAGATGGGAATGTAGGGTATGATATAGGGACCTCAACAATGTTGGAGAAGTGTTTTGGCAAAAACCAAACATTCCATTGGGAAAGGAGTTTTGGAGATTTTGTCTATTAAAGGAATTAAATATATTTGGTCCATAATAATTATGGATATAATTTGATAAATCTTGATGATCAAGTTAGATGATGTCTACAAGTTGTAACAAGAATTTGCAACCTTGGGATTGGATAATCCAAGTTGATTTTGGTGAAAACTAGATATTTAAGGATCTTGGGTAAGATTGTTTTCATGCCACCAAAACCTTGTTGGATCTTGGAGCTCAAGGCTCGCCTTGGGGCATGGGATATATGGATGGATATACCAAGTGATTTAGATCACAATGGTGTAGAGGTTTGAGCTTGATCCTGCTTGATCTCACCAAGACAGGCTTTTGAACTTTGAATAAAATAAGCCTGCCAAAGCAGATTATCAACTAATCCTCAAAACATTGTGGGTTTAAGAAGCACAAAGATCCACTTGGAACAAGTGAAGTAGATATTGATAGAACTATATGAGTATAACACAACCATTCAAATAGTTGGTCCATAGAAGGTTGGGTGATGGTGTGAGCTTCTGTCAAAGTAGGCATGTTGACTAGATTTGCAGGAATAGTTATTTTCTTGCCTGCAAAAACAATCAAGAACAAGTGGGTTGGAGGATGATATAACCAAGGGAAATATTGGGCATTGTTAGTACTTAGGATGGTTAAAAATATGGTTCAAATGCATTTTCAAAAATGCACAAGGGTTGAGAAAAGGAGACATTCAAAAAGGTGATGTTGGAACAGATTCCAGACTTAGCCAAATCTGGCAGACTTAGGGTTTTTGACTAGAATGTGGGTGGTGATGCTTTTGATGGGATGCAAGGTACCAAAGCATCATCAAGTGGATGATGTTGGAGTGTAGAGGGAGTAGAAAAGGTCCATGCTTGATATTTTTCTTCATTGACTTAGAAGCTTCTAGAAGGGATATCTTCAGAATTGATCTGGTTAAGGGTTTTAGATGATCACCTAGTATCTAGAGATCAGATCCTGCTTTGTATTCTTGCTTAGGGTGTGGTGATTTGGAAGCATCTTGATCCTAGTGATGAGATCCTAGAGTAGCTCATACTATCTCCTAAGTAGACAAATCAAGCAGCAAATCAAGGCAATTCATCAGACAGCAGATCAAGGCAACTCATCTTATAAACTAAGCAAACCTACTACTAGGGTTACCATCAAGCCTGGCTTGAGGTAAGGTTGGGCATTTTGAAAAAGGTTGGAGTTTGAATAAGATGAGAGTCCTTGGTATCTCTACCAAGAGTACAATTCAAAAGCTTAATAAAGGTGTTTTGGGAAACCTAGAGAGAAGAGTAGTTGAAGGTTCTGTCTTGAAAACATAAGGAGATTATGATATGCAGCTCTTCATAGTTTGTGGAAATAGAAGCTACTAAAATGGCGGGAGGTTGTAAAGGTATCTTCGCTCAGGCTTTTGAAATGCCAGAACATTTGAGAATATGTAAGATGAGCCAAGACAATTTTGTGAAATAGCTTTTGTCAGCTGGTGATGAGATAAGGGGTATATCATCCAACACGCCTTCATAAGCATAAGTATAATCAAACAACAAGCAATCACTTCAGCATTAATAGAAGAAAATGTTATTGTTCCCCCTGATTTTTGCATTCTTGACAACTAATTAGGGTTGCTAAAATTGGGATGTTACACTCGGCCTCGTCGACCACCTGTAAGCCATCACCGCCGGCCGCCGTTTTGCGTGAAGCTTCGGTGACAAATTAGGAGTGGCACCGCCACCTTTTGGTTCAGCATGATCCCGCGTGTCGAACGCCCCTGCTCTCTCTTCCCCGCATGCAAGGGATCGATGGATCCTTGCTCGATCTGTGAGGAATGGCTCAGCTGACGTCAGCATGACGTCATGCTGACGCCATAAAGCCATCTCTTTTATTTTAAATGTTTTTGTAATTGTTTTCTGGAATATTATTATGACAGGTGGGCCCTGTCTGTCGGGGTTTTATTCTTTTTGGAAATGATTTCTAAAATTAATAAATATCTGACATGTGGGTCCAGCTGGAAAATAATTTAATAAACTCCAAATATGTTTAATTGTTTTAATAATGATTTAAAAATGGATTAAAATTGGGAAAAATCATAACTAATTCATTTTAAATCAAAAAAATATGTATAATATCTCAAAATGTTTAGAAAAATGAGATCTACACAATAGACTCATAATCATGCATTGTTAAGTAACTTAAATAACAAGTTTAATTAGAAGAACAAACTAAACCCTCTCATATGCATCCGGGGTTTCTCCGAATTAGGGTTTGGACCCCTCGGACCTCGTTTAAATTGCCAAGCATGCCTTAGGGTTCCATTTCAATACAAATTTTAACTTGTCATATCATCATCCTTGCTTGAGCATTGCATCGATGCCATGTGTTGATTGTTGTTTTACCTTTCTTTCCGGTGTTTGCTTCTTCTCGGTAGAATACGATATCGAGATCAAGATCGAAGACCGAGATCAACACCATCGAAGATCGATGAGCAATACTTGATCAACTATAATCAAGTCAAGCAAAAGGCTTCCAAAGATCTGCTTATTGGTTATCAACAAGCAAAGGCAAGCATTGCCCTAGACATGATAAAATCCTATGCTTTCAAAGTATTTCATTCTTGCCAGGTGCATACGATTCCAAAGTTTTTTATTGATAGATATAGTAATCCTATATAATGCATGTTCCCCTTTGTAGCCTATATTCCCTGATCCACTGCTCCTAGCGTCACTAGGGTTTGACTTATGAGCTTCGCTAGAGCTGTTATATCTATTGAGCTTAGCCAAGCTTAGTTGTTACCGCTAGTCCATCCGGTTGATGAATCAGAGCTACGAATGAACCTAGATGGATAGGATTATGTGGTATGATTAGAGATGAAACTTAAACATGCTAAGGCTTGTATGGGAGGCCATGTTGGGTTGTGGTTTTTGCAGTCCCATACTTGCCACTACTAGGACCTGAGTTCTTGCCTCTTGAACCAAGATGAGCGTACAACCACACGGGGGCTTGGAAACCCCCTCGACCAACTAACTTGCCTAGTAGATTCCATGAGTCACATAATTCGGGCGTTGCATTCGACATATGCATTCTGGTTGTTCTCTAAGGCGGTGGATGAGGTGCATTCATACAGGTAGGTAAGCGTGGTAGGGAATGGGAGATGCACGGCCTCCATAATCTCAAACCCTGTTCACATCTCTAGGGACCAAATCGGGACTTGACCCGTTATGATGGCATCTCCTTAGGGCATGACTCATGGTCGTGGTCAACCACTCTCTGTCGGCCTTGGGAATGGATTGAAAGAGCATAGAGAAGAATAACCTAATCGTAAAATTTGACAAGAGATGTGAGGTGTGCTTAAGGATGCTTCATTAGGGATCGAGGGGGTGATCCTAGTTGGTAGGTTCAGCTAATAAAGATTCGGTGGATATCAAAAGATGATCAAAGCTAGATATATTGTTTTCTTATCCCATTTAAAAGGATTCTCTTAGTTGAGCTTCTCCTCTCTCTTTTACAAAGAAAGTTAGCCACACCATGCCTTAACCTAGAGGCAACTGACTGGGAGAACGTCCTAGCTCGCATAGTCGGCACACCACCTTCTCCTTGAGATTTGGCCAAGTTAATAGCCAAGGACAAAGCCAGTGAGTACATCGAATGTACTCGCAAACCACCTTAGGAGAATAATAATAACAAGAGGATATGCATTACGGCGGTGGTAGTAGGAGGGCTCCAAGAGAGGCTCTTTTCTCAATTAGTTTCTCTTGTAGATATAGCATCTACATATCTTTGTTGAAAACTTTTGTAAACATTTTGGAAACCTTTTTGAAAACTTTTGGAAAACATCAAGACTGGGTCACCCATTTGTTCCGGACTTCCCGTCGTCCCACGACCAAACTCCTTCCATTCAGTTCTGACCATCCCATGGTCAAAACAGGAATCCTTTCCGACCATCCCATGGTCAAAACATTTCAAAGCCACTGCTTTTCTGAAATCCTTTTTGAAAACAAAACCAGCACCGCTCTATAGAAGTTTGTCCAACCCATCCTTAACCACGAACACGGCTATTCGAATAGATTTACACTCTGCAGAGGTTGTACACTTTACCCACACCATCCGAGTACACTACCCTGATCTTCACCGATCGTGGGTCGAGTAACCGATCAAGACTCTCCGGATGCCCACTCCAATATAAGTGCCTACCCTATGAGTGTTATTCCCCTCAAAACCGGGACGTCGGGTACCTAGGACCAACCGGAGCGCATTTTGCACTTCCCAAGTGTTGCGCTTTCAATGAGGGGCTCATAGTAACGCGTGGAGGCGCGCAGGCCCTTCATTCCTTCTCCAGGTCGATGTCCCACATGGACCCTTTACGTGAGAAGGCCCACCCTCCAGGGATTTTTGGTCCCCTGTAGTTGTTGCGAGGCAGCTTATATCGGGATAGACAAACATCAAATCCAGCTCTGTCCCATTCCAGAGTAATGTGGTTGCACGGGGTTAAGTTGTTATAGCTAGACTGCAAAGAACTGGGTGCGTTTTTGTAAACCTTTTTCCTCCACCTTTCCTTCAGCATTTTGTAAAGAAAAACCTTTTTCTTTCTCAACATCTCTTGGGAGGTCCCACCTCATCAAGGTTTTATCATAATACATTTGGTAAAACTTTTTCCGGGGTCTTCCCATCCTCTAGCTTTGCTTCGGCTAAATCGGGGGTCTCCAAAGGGCTATGGTGTAATACACCATCTACCATACTAGGGGCAAGTAGGTATCATCAAGAGGGTTGTACTTAGTAGTACCAATGAATAATGGTTTGGAGGAGCCAAACTACTACCATATATATACAACAACATATAGTAAAACCATGCAGTTTTAATAAACACAAGATAAACCATGCAAAAGTAAAACAGTAGGACAAGGCTTATGAGCAAGAAGGTGGCTTGTCTGATGATCAGCAATATGGCATAAATGTCCCTAGACTTCTTCTTTAGATAACCAAGAATACCAATACCAATAATAAGATCTCTTCTTCTCGGCGTTAATACAGGCGCAACTATCGTCGTCAAGACAGCACATGGAAACAAACCAAGCCACAATCAACACGAGGCATACAAACACCAATACAATACAGCAAGTAAATGACAACCCAAGTTTAAAAATTTGTAGGCCTTAGGAAGATTTGACTAATGAGATTGGCCTTGTCTTGGAAGTTTGGAAGAAGATCCCTGATGATTTATAGTCTAGGAATTACCTAAGAGGGGTTTTGGACCAAGGACATATTCTGTATGATACCATTGTGTAAAAATGATACCAGAAGATAGGAGTTGATAAAATGAAACCAACTAAAGTGGTTTCACTATTTTATCTTTTTTCTTTGATTTCCTATGAATTTTCTAGTGATAAAGGCTCTAGTTTTAGGAAATAATTCACCAGAAATGTTCTGGAGCCCCAAAAATAATTTCCTTGGGTGGTTACGTAGGGATTCATGTTCTTTTTCACTGGGAGTTGGAATCAGGTCAAGACAGTTAACAGAATGCCCTCAGAAAATTACCAAAGGCAGTTCTATAGCTGTTTTGTCTTTTTCACCAGATTTAATATACATAAGGTTTTTATTTAATTCCAAGGACACATGGTAGGTATTTAGAATACCTTTCTGTAGAAATTGGAATCAAACTATTTGGAGTTGTAGAGCTATTGTGGTCCAATTATTGGTGAATTAACCATGCACAAAACAGATTAATTTACAATAATTCTACTGGGCATAGAAAATTATGGGCTCCTGGGTGTTGATAGATATTAATGGTCCACTACTCTGGGAGTTGGAATTATCCTAATAGGTGGTGTAGATACGCCTAGGGAATTTTCTAATGTCTTAACTGCATGTATTTTGTTATTTTTGCTACAGACACACTACTGTTCACCTTGGCATAAGACCAAGGTCTAGGGATAGGTACTTTTAATACCTTTCAGAGGTAGTTGGTTTTACTCCAATTGGAGTTGGGTAGCTCAGTGCGGATTTTAATTAGTGAAAAGGATATGTGCTAGCAGTTTATTTCCACATAAAGGGGAAATAATATTTGGCTAAGATTTTGGATCTACATGTTAGATAAAACACACATGAACCTAGTAAAAATTTTATTTGGACAAAATGCCTCGCTTTCCATTTTCATATGGATTTCAACTGGTTAGCTAATGAACAGATCTATAAAAGAATATTAGTAAAAGAAAAGGGCTGTGGGGGTGTGCTGGGCCGGATCTGGGCGTAGTTGGGATGTACGGCGACGAGGCGGCCCAGAGAAGCGGGGCTACGCGCGGGAGGGGTTTCAAAACACTGACGGGAGGGGCCCGCTGGTCAGCGGCACGGAGCGGCAAAGAGGTACCGAGGCGCCTGGGCCGTCGGATTAGAGGGCGAATCGACGGCGGGGCGCTCGTCGTCCTCCTCCGAGGCACGACGGCGCGATCCCAAACCCCCCTAACATCACCGCCGCACTTCGCTGGCCCACACGCCACCCCAAACCCCCTATCCCACCTCCAGCTCCTGCACCACCGCACTTTGCCGGCCTACACGCCATACCTCTATACCATATACTCCTGACCAGTCTACGGGTTTAGCCGACGGCCACCTTACCAAACCCTAGTTTGCCTGACACCCTCTTCCATACAACCGTGTTAGTTTTGCCGACTCCCTAGTCCACAACACCTGACCTCCTTAACCTACACCGGTGTGCACCACATTAGATCTGTTTCACAGACTCAACAGTCCACTACACCAGATCTGCTTCACCGACGCTCTTGTGCAGCGCCTCGAATCCATAATCGGTCGTAACAGATCTGCTTCATCGATGACGCCGTGCACTACACCGGATCTCCGTCACCGGCCATCTTGTCAAGAAAGCCAGACCCATCAACAACCTCCACCGATCTGCTTCACAGACGCCGCCAAGATATATCTTCTTCAGCCCGACTCACCACTACCGAGCACCCTCGGTGTCCTTGACGTCACCTGCAAAGATGCCGTGTATGCGTAAACGATGTCGTGGCCTAGGTAAACCAGATCTGCTTGTTCGTTCGTTTCAATATAGTAGGTATGAGCCTGCGACAGTGAACTGCATTTCTGTATTGGTGGTAAATTCCTACCTCAATACTGGCTTAATTGATATCCCACTCTCCCTTGATAAATTTGGTGTAGTCTATGTTAAATCCAGGCATTAAACTACTCCTTATGTTTCGAGGTATAAGGCATCCTTGTTATGCGTGTTTTTCTTTGACCAACAATTACTCTTAATATACATAAAAAATTGGTAGTACAAAACAGACATCATTAGAGTTCATTGGTATTATGCAGTTCATGGCAAATGTTAATTCACTAAACATCTGAAGCTGCCTACATGTTCAACAAGTTCACAAGTTATGTCATCATAATATGCACTTGCTTTGTCTATTGCTACAATACTGACTGCATGTAATTTTGGAGTTCATTGGTAGTTTTAAGCCATTGAACATGCAAGTTAACATTCCCTGCTCTGCAAGTTCAGAATTTATGCTATTTTAATTCAATCTGGTTGTTCTAAGCAAACACAGTAACTGCCTTCTATTATGTAATTAATCGCAAATTTTATGTCATTGAACTTTTTGGTTTTGCATTTCCTCTATAAGTTATGCCATTATTATTTGTTTCAATTAAGCTCCGACAGTAGCTACCTCCTATTGTGTACTACTCCCTCCATTTCAAAATATAATTTTTTTTAGCTTTGTGGTAGAAGTGTATCTAGATACCATTTAGTGAGTAGGTTTACTCTAAACCTACATGAACCTACACACTAAAAGTGGTCTAGATGATGAATTATACGTTTTGAAACGGAGGGAGTACATGCATTTTGTAAAATAAGGGCTATACAAGTTTAAAGTCAAACAATGATGACTTTTACCAAGCTCATAGAAAAATATATTAAGAGTTAATTTGTGGCATTTGCGTCTATGAAACTATATGCCCCGATGTATCGAATGGAGTTGGCTTGGTATGGTAGATGTTCCTGGTATGTTCTACAAACTTGGTCCAATTTTGCATCGATTGATTTGCGAAAAATTTATACTCCTTATTTACTTTCGATTGGATGTAGTATTACATGGCATGTTTTAGGGGACTTAACATGGTTATCTGCATGCCCTGCTCTATAAATTCAAGTTTCTCAATTATAATTTATGTAGCAACAGTACCTACCTTCTATTATGTAGTTCATGGCATTTTAAGTCACTTCACAGAAGGGTTAGCATTCCCTGCTCTATAAGTTCACGAGATATACAATTGTAATGTCTATCTTGTTCGTCCAAATGTTAGTACAGTAAGTGCCTGCTCTGTAGAAGGTGACACTTTTTATGGAACTTCTCATATTTGTTTGCAATCCTATTTCACAAGTTAAATCATTGTAATTTATCTCTTATTCGTGTTAAGGAGCTACCATAACTGCATTCTATTTTGTTGCCATGGTAATCTTTATGTCATTTAAATGTTTGTTTATATTCCGCCATTCCCTGTTCTACGTCTTCACAAGTGATTATACTATAATGTCTATCTTGTTCTTTGTAAATAGCAACAACCACTATCTGATATTATTTCCTCTCACAGGGAACACGGAGAATCGTAGAGTGAATCGCCCCTACAATCTTGTAAGTACATGTTGCTTTGTATTGCTGAATGCAAACCTATTTTATGTGAATGAGTGGCCTGAACCTATATGCAGAGGAGCAACAATAAAGTATATGGATCGTCTATCCAAGTACTCGATGTTGTGGATGTCTTCAAAGAACGAACTGACAATAGGATGTCCTCCAACAGGACTGCACAAAAATAAATAGTAAGTCTCTTGTTTTCATTGAGATGTGCTTAGTGTCAGATGCTTGTTTGTATGAGGTACCACATGATTCGGCTAATGATTAGAACAAGGTTGACCTTAACCAAGACTGGACAAAAACCAGACGTAAATCCCTCGATTTATAATTCAATGTGCTCACTTTATTTTGGTGATGATCTATTCTGTCTATATTTGACTTGTGTTCATCTATCTATCTATCTATCTATCTATTATGTGGTGGTAATTTAAGTATATCCACTTTTATGCTAATTTATAGTCTATTATTGTATTTTTATGCTATAATTAAGAGTTTGTATGCACTTTGGAGGTAGTCACATTGTCTAGTGTCGGCACCACATGAGTTGGGCAATGATTAGAATAAGATGACCTTTAATGGTACTGCACAAAGACCGAATGTAAATCCCTTGATTTATAATTCAATTTGCTCACTCAATCATGGTGGAGATATCTTTTTGCTATATTTGACAAATGATCTTCTATATATATACTTAACTAGACCATGATTAGGTGGTGGTGATTGAAGTATATCCACTTTCACGCTAATCTATTTTCTATTATAATATTAGAGATCGCCACCATGATTGAGCTTATATGCACTCTCGAGGTAGTAACATAGTCTAGTGTTATATGTATGAGACTAGTATAAATTATTAGGTCTTAGTGGGGAGTAACTTGGACTAGTAAAAATGCATAAAATACTAGTCCAAGTTACTCTACCAACACTAAAGGGTGTCTAGATACATTCGTTTCACAAAAGCCATGACATATTATATTTTAAACACTCATTCATTTCAAAAAATTCTATCTAGACTACTCATAGTGAGATTGTCATAGCTATTATCATCTAATATGATCCCCAGAACTATATATATGTAATATAACCATGTTACTATATAGTGCGATTGTCATAGCTTAATTCATTACCTCAATAGCTACTCTACATGATGCACATATAGAGTCTATTGCCAATTTGATTCTTTAGTTTTCTCATCATTAAAGCAATGTAATGATTTTCTTAACTTAAACGGTTAGAGCACCGCCCTGTCAAGGTGAAGCTACAGGTTTGAGCCCCTTCAGTCCCAAACTAGGGATGGCAATTTCTGTGAGAAATACAATGTTTGATTAATAATAAACAAGGGATTTTCATCTATACATGATCAGATGATCTTCCGAGTTTAATATTAGCCACCATATGGTTCAATTGGTTATGGTTCCTATGAATTTTTAGTTGACTTGTGATTGCATCAACGCTATATTCTGACGTGGTTCCTAGACATACATTGTTAAATACTTCATTGAACTTGCAAGGTGCACAATGTATCATTTGCTTGTTTGTCTACTGGATTTTCTTGCCTGGTTATATGTACAATGATACTGTCAGCAGTTGGAAATACAATAGCTGTAGGCATTACAAAGAAGGTTTGTGCTACCTTTTTGAATGCATGCAACCATTGTTTTGGCAATAAATGACCCATCTCTTTGTTTCTCTTCTTTTTTTATTTACTTGCCTGACGATCAAAATATTTGAATGATCTAGCTACTGAAAAAGGAATGGTTGATATATTGTTTGTCTGAAATGATTCTGGTAGTCTATTTAAAACACTTGGTCTATTGCTTGTTTTTCCAAGGTACTATCATAGTTGCCTGATGATTCAAGCAATGCTACATGTGGTTGGAGGTCACATTTTTGGCTAGTTAATACTATAGACCATTTTTAAACACTATTCTTATATTTTAGGTTAATGCTTTGTTGTCCCGACCAGTTCTACACAGCTGAAGGAATCTCATGCACCTATTTTTGTTATATTTCTATATTTCCATTATGCAGTGATATGATTAGTTTATGAGGGAAAGAGTCGAGTTGCTTGATTCCCTACATTCATTACCATACTAGTTCAGTTAGTCTGCTTGAGACACACATGTTGATGGCTTGATTCCTTATATTAGGTCAATGCCAATTTTGAAATTCTTTGACAACAAACATGGTGTTTTTCACCTGCTTTGCTGATCTAACTTAATATGTCTTAGTTTTAGCATGCAAATAACCTTTAGTGTTTGTTCCAGAGTGGCTATGATAGTGGCACATGTACGCATCAGTCCAGGACATCGACAATTCCTGTTATTCTAGAAAGAGATGTATGAGGAACATCATTGATTGTTCCTGGCTAATGATGAATTTGAATTATTTTACATATAAGATGGCTGCCAGTTAGCTGGTACGCTGTGTTGACTTGTTTTCTTTGTTTCAGGCTGCACATGAGGCTATGGGGGTAGAAGGGAGGAATCCTACGTTAAGTATTGAGGTCATTTCACGAAGCAGTAGTGACAGTGATTATTGCTTGCATCGGCCCATGGTTTTAGTTTTTCCAGCAGAAAGAGGTGTTATAGCTGCAGTCCAAACAATTGATTTAATTGAACAAGACACAGAGCAAATAGATGGAATAATCAGGATTACACGTGAACAAATACAAGAACTAAATGATCAACAAGATTTGACAGATCGTCTACTTGATAATCTCTTCTGCATGTGTTTGGGTATGCCAGTTGTTACTTGTATGGGATGTAAGCTCCATAGTAGAAACCCTGTTCCAACACATGTATCGCGATGTCTCTGTAATGCATCATCTTGTTTTTGTTGAAAGTATGGTCTGTAATAAATTTCAAAAAATATTTGTTGATGTAATAGGGTGATCCTAGCGCGGCCATTGGAATATTAACGGACTGTTTAAACCCCGAATTTCACCATTGTTATAGAATATGCAAATATGCTGGCCAGCAGATGGGCCAAATAAACACTAAAAGGCCGTAAGTGGCAGGACATAATATTGCTGGGCCTCATAAGTGGCCAAGGCCCTGAAAACGTACAGGGCTGAACAGCAATAGGCCAGAACAGTAATGGGCCTGAATTGTAATGGGCCTGACTATTGATATACTCGAAAACTAAAGAGCTGAAACAGTAAAATGCATGAATAGTAAAAAGCCTGCGCAGTAGAGGGCCCGCACAGCAAAACAGACAGAAGTGTAAAAGGCCTGAACAGTAAATGGCCGGAATAGTAAAAGGCCATAAGAGCAAAAGGCCTAAACAATGAACGGACGGAAAATGTTGTAGGCCAGAACGGTAAAAGGCCAGAACACTAAAGGATCCTAACACTGGCAACCCAGAAATGCAGAACAGTAAATGGGTAGAACAGGAGCGGACCCCATGGGCCATAGGAACAATAACGGGCTGCATGCAGGCGTTAACAGTGTCTGACCTTCTAGCGCAGGCCCCTAATAGGCTGCATATTATTCTACCAAAGTGGGCCTTCTTTAGGCCGAAACTATAGCAGGCCTGAAATCGTATGGGCCGTGGATGGATTCATTAATGGGTCGCGTCAAATAGTACATAGCGTGAGAGTAAAGGGCCATAATAATATTGGGCTCTCCTCGTGGGCCAGCCCACTTAACCATTAGCAGGCCTTGTTTGGGCCAGGCTTCTGCCACGGTTTTTGTGACCGTTAACGACGGTAATTGGTCATTAACTGCGGATGCCACATGGCATTTTGTATGACGTCAGCAGTCAACACGGCTAGCGAACAGATCTATGACGGAACAAGTTTTCTTGGCTGAACGGTGCGATCCGCCACGGTTAGAAAAAAATAGTGGTAGATTCTTTTGTGACGAGGCTTTTACCACAAAGGGCATCTGTCGTGGAAGACATTTTAGCCATGAAAAACGGGCCATCATCCACGAAAATCGTCTATTGTAAATGCCAACTTTTCTTATAGTGTCACTCGATGTCAGTGCATGTGTGTTCTTTTCATAAACCACATGGATCCACTGGATGTCATTGTATATGTGTGTTGTCTTCATAAACCATAAGGATCCACTACATGTCAGTGCATGTGTGTTCTTTTCATAAACCACACTGCTCCACTAATTTCATTGCATGTGTGTTCTTTTCAGAAACCACATGCATGTGAGTTTTTTCATAAACCACACTGATCCACTAGATGTCATTGCATATGTGTGTTCTTTTCCTAAACCACATGGATCCACTAGATGTCATTGCATGTGTTATTTTCATAAACCACACTGATCCACTAGATGTCATTGCATGTGTGTTCTTTTCATAAACCACAATGATCCACTCGATGTCATTGCATATGTGGTTTCTTTTCCTAAACAACATGGATCCACTAGAGGTTATTGCATTTGTGTGTATCAGTGTGCATCATTGTGGTTTTGGAGAAGAACACGTGCAATGATTCCACTCCAGCATGTTGGGATGCAACTGAAGCATGCATTCTATTACCAGTTTGAAAGATGTTGCATCACCACACCCACTTGGATGTGTGTGTATCAGTGTGCATCATTGTGCTTTTGGAAAATATCACATGCAATGATGCCACTCTAGCATGTGTGTTCTTTTCATAAACCACACTGATCCACTAGATGTGATTGCATATTTGTGTTCTTTTCATAAACCACATGGATACACTAGATGCCGTTGCATATGTGTGTCCTTTTCATAAACCACATGGATCCACTGGATGTAAATGCATGTGTGTTCTTTTCATATACCACACTGATCCACTAGACGTCATTACATGTGTGTTCTTTTCATAAACCACACTGATCCACTGGATGTCATTGCATATGTGTGTTCTTTTCCTAAGCCACATGGATTCAATTGAGTCATTGTGGTTTGGAAAAGAGCACATGCAAAGATTCCACTCCAGCATGTGGTGTCCAACCATGTCCAGGAACCCAAGCAGCATGCTGAGGTTCAATTGCAGCATGCATTCTATCACTTGTTTGAAAGATGTTGCATTACCACATCTACTTGGATGTGTGTGTGTATCAGTGTGCATCATTGTGGTTTTGGCAAAGAACACATGCAATGATTCCACTCCAGCATGTGTGTTCTTTTCATAAACCACATGGATCCACTAGATGTCATTGCATATGTGTGTTCTTTTCATAAACCACAAGGATCCACTAGATGTCATTGCATGTGTGTTCTTTTCATAAACCACACTGATCCACTAATGTCATTACATGTGTGTTCTTTTCATAAACCACAAGGATCCACTAGATGTCATTGCATGTGTGTTCTTTTCATAAACCACACTGATCCACTGGATGTCATTTCATATGTGTGTTCTTTTCCTAAACCACATGGATCCACTAGATGTCATTGCATATGTGTGTACTTTTCCTAAACCACATGGATCCAATAGATGTCATTGCATGTGTGTGTAACACTGTGGATCATTGTGGTTTTGGAAAAGAACACATGCAATGATGCCACTCCAGCATGTGGTTTACAACCTTGTCCAGGAACCCTGGTAGCATGCTAGGATTCAACTACATCATGCATTCTATCACTAGTTTGAAAGATGCTTCACCACCACACCCACATGGATGTGTGTGTGTGAGTGTATATCAATGTGCATCATTGTGGTTTTGGAAAAGAACACATGCAATGATGCCACTCCACCATGTGTGTTCTTTTCATAAACCACATGGATCCACTGGATGTCATTGCATATGTGTGTTATTTTCCTAAACCACATGGATAACCTAGACGTCATTGCATGTGTATGTATCAGTGTGCATCATTATGGTTTTGTAAAAGAATACATGCAATGATGCCACTCCAGCATGTGGTTTCCAATCTTGTCCGGGCACCCTAGCAGCATGCTAGGATTCAACAGCATCATGCATTCTATCATCAGTTTGCAACATGCTACATCACCACACCCACTTGTATGTTTTTCTATGTGTATCAGTATGCATCATTGTGGTTTTGGAAAAGAACACATGCAATGATGCCACTCTAGCATGTGTGTTCTTTTCATAAACTACATTGATCCACTAGATTTCATTGTATATGTGTGTTCTTTTCATCAACCACACAGATCCACTAGATGTCATTGAATATGTGTGTTCTTTTCATAAACAACACTGATCAAGT
The DNA here is from genome assembly GCA_910589775.1 of Avena eriantha. NCBI lineage: Eukaryota > Viridiplantae > Streptophyta > Magnoliopsida > Poales > Poaceae > Avena > Avena eriantha. Next base: position 132,422,664 of record OU342741.1, read on the forward strand.
GGATGTTATTGCATGTGTGTTATTTTCATAAACCACACTGATCCACTAGATGCCACTGCATGTGTGTTCTTTTCATAAACCACGTGGATCCACTAGATGTCATTGCATGTGTGTGTATCAGTGTGCATCATTGTGGTTTTGGAAAAGAACACATGCAATGATTCCACTCCAGCATCTGGTTTCCAACCATGTCTAGGAACCCTAGCAGCATGCTGGGATTCAACTACAACATGCATTCTATAACCAGTTTGAAAGATACTGCATCACCACACCCACTTGGATGTGTGTGTGTGTATCAGTGTGCATGATTTTGGTTTTAGAAAAGAACAAATGCAATGATGCCACTCTAGCATGTGTGTTCTATTCATAAACCACACTGATCCACTGGATGTTATTGCATATGTGTTTATTTCATAAACCACATGGATCCACTAGATGTCATTGCATATGTGTGATTTTTCATAAAACAGACTGATCGACTGGATGTCATTGCATGTGTGTTCTTTTCATAAACCACACTGATCCACCAGATGGCATTTCATGTGTGTTCTTTTCATAAACCACATTGATCCACTAGATGTCATTACATATGTTTGTTCTTTTCCTAAACCACATGGATCCACTTGAGTCATTGCATGTGTGTGTATTAGAATGCATCATTGGGGTTTTGGAAAATAAAACATGCAATGATGCCACTCCAACATGTGGTGTCCAACCATGTCCAAGAACCCTAGCAGCATGCTGGGATTCAACAACAACATGCATTGTATCACGAGTTTGAAAGATGATGCATGACCACACCCACATGGATGTGTGTGTATCAGTGTGCATCATTGTGGTTTTGGAAAAGAACACAAGCAATGATTCCACTCCAGCATGTGTGTTCTTTTCATAAACCACATGGATCCACTAGATGTCATGGCATATGTGAGTTCTTTTCATAAACCACAAGGATCCACCAGATGTCAGTGCATGTATGTTCTTTTGATAAACCACAATGATCCACTGATGTCATTGCATGTCTGTTCTTTTAATAAACAAAATGGAACCACTAGATGTCATTGCATGTCTGTTCTTTTCATAAACCACACTAATCCACTAGATGTCATTGCATATGTGTGTTCTTTTACTAAACCACATGGATCCACTAGATGTCATTGCATGTGTGTTCTTTTCATAAACCACACTGATCCACTAGATGTCTTTGCATATGTGTGTTCTTTTCCTAAACCACATGGATCCACTGGATGTCATTGCATGTGTGTTTTTTCATAAACCACATGGATCCACTAGAATCATTGCATGTGTGTGTATATAAGTGTGCATCATTGTGGTTTTGGAAAAGAACACATGCGATGATTCCACTCCAGCATGTGTGTTGTTTACATAAACCACATGGATCCACTGGATGCCATTGCATATGTGTGTTCTTTTCATAAACTAGATTGATCCACTAGATTTCATTGCATGTGTGTTCTTTTCATAATCCACACTAATCCACTGGAGGTCATTGTGTGTGTTATTTTCATAAACCACACTGATCCACTAGATGTCATTGCATGTGTGTTCTTTTCATAAACCACACTGATCCACTAGATTTCATTGTATATCTGTGTTCTTTTCCTAAACCACATGGATCCACTAGATTTACTTGCATGTGTGTGTCACTACAAGAAAAGTTTCTTCCGCAACGAATTGGCCCGACGGTCGTCGTAGAAGGCGCGTCTTCCACGACGAAATTCTTGTCTTGGCCATGGCCGATGGAATTTATTTTCCGGTTTCACGGCCCTCTACTACGACGGGTCTGCTAAAAACGTGGAGGATGCTCGGCTGGCGCGTGGCAGAATCAAGATTTTCATTTCCTCGCGCGATGTTGACTCGCCGAAGTCTTTTGAGGCGTGTGGGTCCCGGACGTCAGCGTCTCTAGCGGACCATACTTTTCGGTCGCGCCTCCCTGATTTCAACTCGAAAACGTTGCTCGATGCATCTACCGTTTAGTTAGGATGCTAGGTACCACATGTCAGCCTCTCATTAGAAGGATCGTGTGCATGATGGAATTTTTTCCCTTCGCTCGCGCTACCCTTTTCCGAAGTTGATAGCGTTGTTCGATGCATCTACTGTTTAATCACGATGCTGGGCCCCACATGTCATCCTCTCATTAGAAGAAACGTGTGTATGATGGAATTTTTTCCTTAGCTAGTGCTACCCTGTTCCGAGTTGATAGCGCTACTCGACGCATCTACCGTTTAACCAACCTCCTGAGCCCCACATGTCATCCTCTCATTAGAAGAAACGTGTGTATGATGGATTTTTTTCCTTGGCTCGTGCTACCCCGTTTCGAGTTGATAGCACTACTCGACGCATCTACCGTTTAACCAACCTCCTGAGCCCCACATGTCATCCTCTCGTTACAAGAAGCATGTGTATGATGGATTTTTTACCTTCTATGGCGCCTTCGTGTTTCGAACTTGATAGCTCTGCTAGTTGCATCAGCCGTTTATTCAGGCTGGTGGGTCCCTTATGTCAGCCTCACATTAGAAGAATCGTGGGTATGTTGGAATTTTTTTATTCTCTAGCGCTACCCTATTCCGAACTAGATGGCGTTGCTCGATGAATCTGCCGTTTGCTCACGCTGCTGGGTCCCCCATTTCAGCCTCTCATTAAAAGAAACATGTACATGCTGAACTTTTTCTCGCTCGTGCCTCCCTGTTTCAAACTGGCTACGTTGCTCGATGCAGCATCTGTATAAGGTAGCGCTGCTGGGTCCCACATATCAGCCTCTATGTAAATGAAACGTGCGTATGATGTACTCTTTTGGCCATGTTCTCTATTTTGACCTTGGAAACTTGCTGGGTCCCAGATGTCAACCACCTCTGTGAATGAAACGTGTCTATGCTCGGTCCCAGCTGACAACCTCTATTTGAAAGAAACATGTGTATGTTGGACTGTTTTTTGGGTCCCAGATGTCAGCCTCAGAGTACAAAAAATGCTTAGAAAGGCCGAATTAAAAAGATTTTGGGCTAACTAGGGGCGGATGCCCTTTTCTTCATGGCTTATATTCCATGGGCTTACTCCTAAATTGAATGGGCTACGGTCGGTGGCCACAAGACCACGAAAAGACCGAACTAAAAGGTAGTATTGGGCTATGCTTGGGGCTGATAAGCTAATTTCATGGGCTATGCTTGGGCCTGCTGGGTCCGACATGTCAGCTTCTCTGCAAGTGCAACGTGTGTGTGATGGACTTTTTTTCGGCCGCGTCCGCTGTTTTCACCGTGGCAGTCGTGTATGGTCTTACTGCTGGGGCCCTTATGTCAGCCTCTCTGGCATATTCTGGCTTAAGGGTCCTCGATGCAGCCTTGTATGTTTTGTATGGTGGGTCCCCGATGCGAGGCTCTCTGTACAAGTATTTAAACTTTTGTTTCGAACACACCCTCAAAAAAAACTCCAGGGATGTTGCATGCTGGTGGGTCTGTGATGTGAGCCTTTCTGTAATGCGATATTGCTAGAAGAAAAAAAGTAAACCCAAGATACACACACACACAAAGGCGATTCGAACAAAATACCTTCAAATCACATAAACGTAAACTGAGTGCCAAATACAACAAAGAAATTTATAGAAAAAATATCATTAAACTTTTATTAGTACTACAACTTCTGTAATAGTCTTCTTAAAATATTTTGTGTGTCTATGTTTATCTCTTTTAAAATTTAATAGGTCAGCGCTCCTGTCATTTCAATTTATAAAATGCCACATAATGGGGTATTTTCTTAAAAACATGGGTAGGCAGAGTTTGGCTATTTCTCTATGTGGGTTCTATTCCATAGGCTATGCTCCATGGGCTTCATTCTCAAATTTCACTGGTTTGTGCTCAGTAGTCCGCTGACCCGTAAAAGGCCAAACTAATATGTTCTCGGCTATGCTCCATGGGCTCCTTTCTAAAATTTCCGCTGGCCTATGCTCAGCAGTACCTGACCCCGAAAAGACTGAATTAAAATGTTCTGGGCTAAAGAGGGGCCGAATGAGAGATTCAGTAGCTTTCCTGGTAGAAATTCAATAGCAGTACAGAGAGAATCAGTCCTTGTTCCAGCTAAAAAAAACTTGGCCCAAGATCAATTTGGCCTGTTCTCCGAATAGACTCAATCATTGGAGCAAGCAAAACTGACGATCAAGTCTGCTTCTGTGTGAGTACCTCCTCCTGACATCAATGCCTCTCTGACCACCCATAGTAACCCAAAATGCCCAAGACTCATTCAGATAATTGTAACAATGCTAAGTTTCAAAAGAAAAGCAAGACAATCACAGTTTGTTCTACAAAATATTGTACTAATAGTAACGATAGAACATTTGACAAATTCAGTAGCATTTGGAAGATTCAACAGTATAGAATAGACCGTAAAAATATCAGATAGATTCCTGGTTCATATTCAGCAGCACTTGACAGATTGTGGCAGTACACAGATAGGGACCAAAAGAATTGATAGATTCAGCAATGCGGACATTGAAATTCAATAGATGTAGCAAGGACTGATTCAAAAGGAAAGCGAGACCATATTCTGCACTCGACTGGTCGATCTAAACAAGTACCGAACAAAACTTTTTATAGGTTCAGTAGCATTTGAAAGATGCAGCAGTACATAATAAGAAATAAAAACAATAGATTCAAAGTGCACATTCAGCGTCACTTGGACATATTCAGCAGCATTTCAAAGTGACAGATTCAGTTTGCCCTTTTCTCCGAACACTCGTCATTGGAAGAAACAAAACTGATGATCATGTCTGCTTTTGTGTGCATGCCTCCTTCTCGCATTAATGTCTGTGTGTGACCTCCATAGGAAACTCAAAATTCCCAATGCCTTGTCTAGATTATGAGTTTATGACAAGGCCAAGTTACAAAAGAAAAGCAAGACCATCTACTGCACTTGATCTAAACTGAGCTATCCTATTACGTAATATTATGATTACTTACGGTAGTTTGGTTCCAATCGCGGGCATTGGCGATGCTCGGGATGATCCATAATGGAGTCTCTGGAGATTTCCATGCAATGTTGGTTGAGAAACTAACAGCTACTTCTTCGGTATTTAGAATGAAGTAGCATATTTCAGGAAACAACTTTTATCCAAGTCCTATTCCATGGTGGGAGGTGTAGACACAATTGCTTCTCGTCAGATATCCTGGGGCAACATCTGCACCGCCTACCGAAATATTAATCGGATAGTTGATGGCTCAGTGTTGATGTAGAGCTCGTTGGGAACCCCAAGAGGAAGGTATGATGAGCACAATAGCAAGTTTCCCTCAGTTATGAAACCAAGGTTTAATCGAACTAGTAGGAGCAAGGAAACACCCCAAAGGTGTTGCTAGCTGAGCCTTGGCAGGGCGCACTACCAGTGCTAGTAGCAACATGGAGAACTGCACAACACAACCACAGAACTTTGTCCCCAACTTGCGATGAGGTTGTCAATCTCACCGTGTTTTGCTGAAAACAAAGGATTAAACGTATCGAATGGAAGGAAGTAATAGTTTGCAGAAAGTAAACACAATGCAGTAAACAGTTTATAGATTGTATGTAAAAGAAAAGGACCGGGATCCATAAATCACTAGAGGTGGCTCTCCTTAAGATAGATAACATGCTGGGTGAACAAATTAAAGCAGAGAAATTGACAAACATCGAGAAAGCATACAAGCATATACTAATCATCTTGACTCCTTTGGAACTTGATTGGGCATTACAACATTATACATACACCGCCATCCAACTGCATCTATGACTAATAATCCACCTTCAGGTTATCATCTGAACCCCCTCTAGTATTAAGTTGCAAGCGACAGATTATTGCTTTACGAATTGCGTGTAATGTAAACAATACAATTGTTTTATGAACAAAGGATTGTTGTTTTCTCCCTAGTAGCAACATCACATCTAGTACCTTAGAGATTTCTGTCACTTCCCCAGATTACCAGAGGCATGAACCCACTATCGAGCATAAATACTAACTCTTGGAGTTGCTAGCATCTAATTGGCCAAGATAGCTACTAACAACGGAAAGCATGCATGATCACAAATAACAAAGACATGATAGAATCAATAATCAATCTGAAATAGCATCTCAATATCCATCGGATCCCTGCAAACACAACATGCAGAATTACAAATAGATGATCTTGATAATGAACGGATCTCACAAGATCTAGACATGAAAGGACAAAGGAGGAGAACCAGCCATCTAGCTACTACATGGATCTGTAGTCCAAGGAAGAACTACTCACGCATCACACCGGAGGCTTGCATGGTGATGAAGAAGGCCTCCAGGGTGAATTCCCCTCTCTGGCAGGGTGCCAGGAAGAGCTTCAGATCCCTCTCGATCTAGGGACAGAGACGATGACGACTACAGACTCTTTCGTGGATTTTTGATCGGGTACTTAGGATTTTCATCCTGAGGGCATCTTATAGGCGGAAGGAGAGGCCGAGGGGTGCTAGGGTCAGCCAGACCACCCCCTGGCGCGGCCAGGTGGTGTGGCCAGGCCCTAGCCCGTCTCCGTCTCGTATTCTGGCATCTGATGACTTTCAGAAAAATAGGCACTTTGGCTTTTGTCCCGTCCAATTCCGAGAATTTTCATTTTCTGACTTTCCTAGAACCAAAAACAACAAAAAACAGGCAGCTGGCACTATGGCTCTTGTTAATAGGTTAGTCCAAGAAATCACATGAAAAGTACTCCAAAGTGTGGACAAAACACAAGAAAGTGGATAAAACCAAGCATGGAACATCAAAAATTATAGATACATTTGCAATGTATCAACATACCGAAGCTTAACTCATGTTCGTCCTCGAGTAGGTACGTGATAAAAAGAAAGAATAATTTTTGAGGTGACATGCACCATCAAAGACTTGATCAAAGTATTTGTAAAACATTCAAAGCTGGGATCATAGTACTTCAATCATAACATGAAAGACAAAGTTCTAGCAATAAGACAAAGAAACTATAATGCAACATGAAAAGGCACAAACAAAAGATTCGTGAATAACAATGCTTTGCAACGTTTGTTTGTTTCACATAAAGAAAACATAGCATAATAGTATTTAGCTTGTCCCTCATAGAGTAGCAAATACAAATGCATAGGACACCTTCAAAGTTCATACGAGTGACTAGATACAAATAGTTTAAAACAAGCAATATCAAGTTATGCATCAATCAACAAGTCTTGGGACAATGCACATAGAACTAAGAATGGCCACTATGCTCTCAAAGTAGGTGCATAAAGGTAGAAGGTGGAGACTCAATATAATGGTGGAAGAAAGGCCTTTATAAAAGGAAGTAGGGATTCAAGTCTCATAAAGAGCTTCCAAAAATTATGGTACTTATAGCTTTCAACTCTCATTGCCCCTATCATAAGCATCTTGAAGGTGATTAAGGTTAAAGTGACACAACTAAGAGGATATGCTTGACAAGTTATAAACTGAAATCTCATGCCCCTTACTTACGAAGACCGAACCTCATGCTACTCAACTTTAGTCACGAGTAAGCTCTTGTCATTGTAAGTACATGTGTATCATAAAGAACCGCCAACGGGCACCCATTGCACATGATACAGGAGCTATCCCATAATCAAAATGACAAGGCAAGCAGACAATGAGCATCTCAGTGATGTTTTTATTTGCTATTTGCATAGGTTTTTATTGAGGATGCTTCATAGAGTGGTCATTATGGTGATGCTGCAAGTTTCCACCATGATTAGGCATGGCTTAGGCTAGCGGCCCAGGAGTTTCTCTAACACACATACAAATTCCATGATCTTACAAGTTCCACTTCTATTTCACACCGTCGGGATACATAAGCAAAATAACATGATATCAACGGGGTACAAAGTACAAGTGCAATGTTGAAAGCGTTCCCCATGATACATGGAACTGCTAATTTCAACTTATAAAGCGCAAGCATATACGCAACAAAGAAGGACCCAATGGTTAAAGTTTATTAGATGCAAAAAAGTAAAGTGTGCCATCAAGTTCGTGAGAGCTTTAATCACTAGTTTTCTCATAACAACTTTAATTTGGAAGGTAAACAAAAGCATGAATATACTTGGAATAGCATAAGATAGTAGGTAGGTATGGTGGACTCTTTGTAATAACTTGGTTTAGGGAGTTGGATGCATGAGTGGAACTCATACTTGGTAGTGGAGGCTAGCAAAAGAGTGGGAGCGACAAACTAAGAGAGCAATAATGGCCATAATCATGCAGAGCGAAAAAACATCATTGATCAAAGCATAAACTGATACTACAAGTTGAAAACTAAAGGATCATAAAGGCTTATGGTGACTTGAGATAGTCATAACATGGTGTGAGCATGCGCCAATTCAACCCAAATAAAGCATCAAATGAGAATACCACTATACTATGCTTTAATATGCTAAAACAACACATGATTCATCCAAGACACATTAAGAAATCTCAATTGTTTATAACAAGTCATGCTACAGCAAAGAATACTAAGAATAAAGCCAAAACAATATCAGGCATGGCATGACAAAGCATAGGCCACAGTCAAAAATGAGCTCATTTTACCACATAAGCATGAACTTTCTTACTCTTTTCCAAACCAAACCAAACTATTTGAAAACCAATGTATGAAAGAGGGGGTCCAACCAATTTATTCAGAAAACTAAGAAAACAAAGCAAATGGAAAACCAAAATGAAAACGAAAAAGAAGACGCTCCAAGAACAACACAACTATGCATGAAACGATAAAAATGAAGCGTTTGGAAGAAACCATTTTTATTGATGAAGAGGGGGATGCCTTGGCCATCCCCAAGCTTTGACGCTTGTACTTCTTGGACATTTATTGGGGTGAAACGCGTGGCATCCCCAAGCTTGAGCTTTAGTCCATCCTTCATCTCATTATCCATTCCTTCCATACACCTAAAATTTTTCCTTCATACAAAACTTCACACAATCTTTATTAGCAACATTAGTGCAGTCAAGATAAATAAGTCTTAAGGTTCAGTTCTAACACCAAATAAAATCCCATTAGAACACTAGATACTGTAGCACTTCCCTCAAAAAGCTCAATTCCCCAAAAGAACTCAAAAAGGAACCAACAAGAAGCAAATGCAGAAAATGGCAGAAATCTGTCAAAACAGACCAGCAGGTAAAGATGAATTTTTTCGAAGACCTTCTGTTACTCAAATGAAAAAGTGTTGAACTAACGAAAGTTAGATAATAACCTGGGGCAGAAGCACAAACATTCATGCCTCAAAAAGACCTTCAGAGATTTTACATGAATTTTTACGGTGAAGCACAGAAATCTGTTTTGGGACAACAACTTTCCCAATCATTACTTCTCTCTCATTAGAGGTTACTCTTGGCACAAAAAGCAAATAAAAAGGATAAGGAGCGGTTATTACTGAAGTAATAAATTCCAAGACTCATCTAAAACTTTTGGGTTATCTCCCAATAAGTACTTTTCTTTAACGCCTTTAAGTTAGGCATGATAGTTTGAGGATATGCTCACATAAGAAATATGAACTGAAGTAAAAGAGAGCATCAAGAAGAAAATTCAAAACACATTTAAGTCTAACCCACTTCCTATGCATAGGAATCTTGTAAGAAAATAAATCAAAGAAGCACATAGTAACAAGAATGGGTAGATAAAACAAGAGCAACTTCAAAACTTTCAGCACATAGAGGTGTTTCATTACCATGAAATCTTCTACAACCATATTTTACTCTCTCATAATAATTTTCAGTAGCCTCATGAATAAACTCAACAATATAACTATCACATAAAGCATGCTTTTCATGATCTACAAACACTAGAGCTTTATTAGAAACATTTTCAAAAGAATCCGTAGGAACATGACATTCGTCCTCCTTTGGTAAGCATGGGGGACAATCAAATAATGTAAGGGGTAAAGAGTTACTCTCATTAGAAGGTAGGGATGGGTAGATCCATTCTTCCTCCTCTTGATCATCACTCTCCTCCTCTTTTTCATCCAATGAGCTTCCAGTTTCAGCAATTTCTTCTTCCATAGGCTCCTGCAAGGCATTAGTCTCTTCCATTGGTGGAGAGCATCTATTAAGATATTCAAGAATATAACCATTTTCTACCTTGTAATTATAAAAGCAAAATTTAAGTATATCATAAACCTCATATTTATAAGGTGAATCATCAGTATTTTCAAGCAAACTAGCAAGTTCAAATGCACCCTTCCAAGCAATAAATTCTTCAATTTGTTCCACATCATAAAAGTCATAATTCCCTTTAACATAAGAAGATATGGTAACGTTATCATTATACTCACATTGAAAAGGGAGGTGTTTATACCTCCTACAGCAACAAGATTTATCAAAGCAATAAGTAACATTATAAGTAGAGCACACGTTTATATCAATGGTATACAATTTATCAATTTTTTCCCATAAGTGTTTCCCTTTTTGTGACAAGCGGTGTTCCTTATAATAATATTTTTGTTCTTCCGTGAACCCACCATGCCAATAAGATTCAGTTTCAAAGAAACCAACCATTGATAGAAAGCATGATAAAGCAAGACAATAACAGACCAATTAAAAGAACAACTATAGTAGGACCTATTTTTTTGTATTTTTGATAAAGAAACAAGCAAACAAAGCAAAAAGAAACTAAGAAAAACAAAAATAACAAAGTAAAGAGATTGGTTATGAGGGACTCCCCTTGTGAAGATTTCCTTGACTCCCTGGCAACGGCGCCAGAAAAATGCTTGATGGCTCATTGTTGATGTAGAGCTCGTTGGGAACCCCAAGAGGAAGGTATGATGAGCACAGCAGCAAGTTTCCCACAGTTATGAAACCAAGGTTTAATCGAACCAGTAGGAGCAAGGAAACACCCCAAAGGTGTTGCTAGCTCAGCCTTGGCAGGGCGCACTACCGGTGCTAGTAGCAACGTGGAGACCTGCACAACACAACCACAGAACTCTGTCCCCAACTTGCGATGAGGTTGTCAATCTCACCGTGTTTTGCTGAAAACAAAGGATTAAACGTATCGAATGGAAGGAAGTAATAGTTTGTAGAAAGTAAACACAAAGCAGTAAACAGTTTATAGATTGTATGTAAAAGAAAAGGACCGGGATCCATAAATCACTAGAGGTGGCTCTCCTTAAGATAGATAACATGCTGGGTGAACAAATTACGGTGGGGAAATTGACAAACATCGAGAAAGCATACAAGCATATACTAATCATCTTGACTCCTTTGGAACTTGATTGGGCATTACAACATTATACATAGACCGCCATCCAACTGCATCTATGACTAATAATCCACCTTCAGGTTATCATCTGAACCCCCTCCAGTATTAAGTTGCAAGCGACAGATTATTGCTTTACGAATTGCGTGTAATGTAAACAATACAATTGTTTTATCAACAAAGGATTGTTGTTTTCTCCCTAGTAGCAACATCACATCTAGTACCTTAGAGATTTCTATCACTTCCCCAGATTACCAGAGGCATGAACCCACTATCGAGCATAAATACTAACTCTTGGAGTTGCTAGCATCTAATTGGCCAAGATAGCTACTAACAACGGAAAGCATGCATGATCACAAATAACAAAGACATGATAGAATCAATAATCAATCTGAAATAGCATCTCAGTATCCATCGGATCCCCGCAAACACAACATGCAGAATTACAAATAGATGATCTTGATCATGAACGGATCTCACAAGATCTAGACATGAAAGCACAAAGGAGGAGAACCAGCCATCTAGCTACTACATGGATCTGTAGTCCAAGGAAGAACTACTCACGCATCACACCAGAGGCTTGCATGGTGATGAAGAAGGCCTCCAGGGTGAATTCCCCTCTCCGGCAGGGTGCCAGGAAGAGCTTCAGATCCCTCCCGATCTGGGGACAGAGACGACGGTAGCTACAGACTCTTTCGTGGATTTTTGATCAGGTACTTAGGGTTTTCGTCCCGAGGGCATCTTATAGGCGGAAGGAGAGGCCGAGGGGGTGTTGGGGTCGGCCAAACCACCTCCTGGCGCGGGCCAGGCCTAGCCGCACGACCAGGTGATGTGGCCACCCCTAGCCCTTCTCCGTCTTGTATTCTGGCATCTGATGACTTCCGGAAAAATAGGTACTTTGGCTTTTGTCCCGTCCAATTCCGAGAATATTCATTTTCTGACTTTCCTAGAACCAAAAACAGCAGAAAACTGGCAGCTGGCACTGTTGCTCTTGTTAATAGGTTAGTCCAAGAAATCATATGAAGATTACTCCAAAGTGTGGACAAAACACAAGAAAGTGGATAAAACCAAGCATGGAACATCAAAAATTATAGATACATTTGCAATGTATCAATAGTTCAATCTAAGGAAAAGGGAATTTGCTCCCAGGTCAGCAATCTCTATCCATGGCTTAGGTGGATACAAGTAAGCAATGTCCTTTGAGTACACCTTGCAGCCAAACCCAGTAGCATAGGTGCCACAAGTGCGACCGCAGCGATCAACACTATGATCAGCAACAGGATTGCCATGACCATAAGTACCGCCATAAAACTCCTCATCCGTAACACCCACGATATGGATAAGAAGAAGGCGAGATTCATCTGCTGATATTGCTAAGAACCATGAACCAGGTTCGTTCTCGTCATCATCTATGGCATCAAGGTTTCCCTCCTCGAGATGTGCGACAGGTGGTGACGGGAGCATAATAGGACCTACAAAAAGAAATGACGGCCAAATCAGCCAACACTAGTTTACATCCATTAAAACTGAAGCTAGTGTTTAGAACAAGAATGGATCAAACTTACCAAAATACAGATGATTCCAAACATAAACACTACCACTCTCAGTGGCTACAAACACCAGACCCTTGTGAATGAGTGAATTGCTGTATCTGAAATAGCACTGGAACTGGTTCTCTAGAACTGTACATGCATACTCATCGTCATCAAGGGTAGCAATTGAATAGTCGAAGATAGGGTAAGAGAGAAATCTAAATAATCAGCCGGAGTTGTGGGAGCTCGGCAAATAGCAATCTTCCGGAGGAGAATAGGGCGATCATTATGCATGAATGTAAACGGATCGTTGGTGGGTACAAACTCATTGACTTGTGGGAGAGGAACGCGTTGATGAGTGTACACATTGACAAGATCCCACTTGCACTCGGACCCAGCAGTGGCGATCCAATCTCCATTGGCACCTGTCCACTACTTACCCATACAATTCGGGAACACAGCGTCGGAGGAGAACCTGTCCAACGGCATCATCTTGCATGTCGTGCCCTTGCCCTCGAAGTACTCATTGCATTCCCATGGTTTCTTACTAGGGTGAGAATGAAGAACACAGAAGAGACCAAACGGCTGAGAAGCATCTAAAGTTGCACTATATTTTGCTGAGTCAAGAAGATATTTGGACAAACCGGCGAGGCTCACGGTGGTGATGATGTCGCATCTGGTTATGAGTTCTTCAAGCGGGCCTTCGGTAAAAACATGCTGGAACAGCTCAAAATCATCACTGTCCTTGCTCGGTCCTGCCATCGCAACGGAGCTGATGGAAGTTGGGATAGTGGCTTGATTTGGTTTTCTAGGAAAGAGGGAAGATCGATGGCGGCAGGTGGGATAGGGAGAAGAACAAACACGCTCATACTATGTGGTGAACAGGAGCAGAAAGCAACATTGTGGAGGAGAAGAACGACGTCGCTTGGTGTAGAAGTGGGGATAGAGCGTATAGGCGAGGTTGAATAAAATGAAAACGAACGTATGTTCCTCTACTCCAGTTCCCTTTAGAATAGTACTACTCTGCTCCCAGTTCCCTCCATAATAAATCTTTCTTGTAAATCGAAGAGGAAGTAGTATGAAGAGTAGGGCCCGATCATCTGCTCTCTCGAGGAGCTGAACCCGACTGTTTTCTTTGCTAAATTTTATGGTCCTTTATGCTAAATGCATGGACCTCAGTGTAATTCTACCTTTTTTAGGTCCTTGGTGTAAATGTACCCCCACCATCTGTGTAAAATTCTAACCAAAAATTCTAAGTTGTGAAATTTGACAAATTTAAGCTTAGTTGTCAACGAGTATGAAAATTCTTGGATCTCAAGCCGAATGACCAAGGTCAAGGCCATATCAAACATCATACTTTATGGTGATGATGCCATGTCTAAGAATTAGAATGCCGATAGATTTGGACGAAGAGTATGGCTCGATCAGCTGCTGTCTCGAGAAGGAGCCATACATGACTGTTTTCCTTGCTTATTTTTATAGGGGGTGCTAAATGTATGGACATCGATGTAATTTTCCCTTTTTTGTGTACTTGATGTAAAATGTACTTCCACACATCGTGTAAAATTCTTACCTAAAAGTGTAAGTGGTGAAATTTAGACGATTTTAAGCTTACTTGTCAATGAGTATGAACATTCTTGGATTTCAGTCGAACGACCAAGGTCAAGGCCTTATAAACATCATACTTTATTTATGTTGATGACCCCATATTAGAGAATCTGCATGGCAACAGATGTGGCCATATTATGAAAATAATCGTAGAGGAAGTAGTACAAAGAGTTTGGCTGAAATCAACTGGTCTCTCGGTAAGGAGACAAAACAAAAAGTTTTCCTTTGTAGGGTCCTTTGTGCTAAATGTATGGACCTTCATGTAATTTTCCCTTTTAGGTCATTGATGTAAAATGTACTCCCACCGACCGTGTAAAATTCTAAACTAAAAGTAAGTGGTGAAATTTAAACGAATTTAAGCTTAGTTGTCAACGAGTATGAACTATATTCTTGGATTATCAAGACAAATGGCCAAGGTCAAGCCATATCTACACCATACTTCATATCCAAGAAATTACATGCCGACAAATTTGGCCATATTTTGAATACAATTGAAGATGAAGTAGTGTGAAGAGTATGGCTCGATCAGCTGCTCTCTAGAGAAGGAGTCAAACCCGACTTTTTTCCTTGCTAAATATAAGGGTCCTTTGTGCTAAATGTATGGAAGTCGGTGTAATTTTTGCTTTTTGTAGGTGCTTGATGTGAAATGTACTTCCACACCCGTGTAAAATTCTAACCTAAAAGTGTAAGTGGTGAAATTTCAACGATTTTAAGCTTACTTGTCAATGAGTATGACCATTATTGGATTTCAAGCCAAACGACCAAGGTCAAAGCCATATCAACATCATACTTTATGTTGATGATCCCACATGAAAGAATTTGCATGGCAACAAATTGCACTATTTTGAAAACAATCGAAGAGGAAGTAGTGTGTAGAGTTTGGCTTAGATCAGCTGATGTCTCGAGAAGGAGCTGAACCCGAATTTTTTTCCTTTTAGGGAGCTTTATGATAAATGTATGGACCTCAATGTAATTATTGCTTTTTTCGCGTCCCTCGTGTAAAATGTACTCTGACCAACCGTGTAAAAATCTAACCTAAAAGTGAGTGGTGAAATTTAAACAAATTTAAGCTTAGTTGTCAACGAGTATGAACCATTCTGTGATTTCAAGATGAACAACCAAGGTAATGATCCCATATACAAAAATTTGCACCCCGACAAATTGTGCCATATTCTGAAAACAATCGAAGATGAAGTAGCATGAAGAGTATGGCTCGATCCGCTACTCTCTCGAGAAGGAGCCGAACCCGACTGTTTTCCTTGCTTAATTTTAGGGTCCTTTGTGCTAGATGTATTGACCTCGATGTAATTTTCCCTTTTTAGGTCCTTGATATAAAATGTACTTCCATGCCCGTGTAATATTCTAACCTAAAAGTCTAAATGGTGAAATTTCGACGATTTTTTAGCTTAATGGTCAACGAGTATGACCATTATTGGATTTCAAGCCGAACGACCAAGGTCAATGCCATATATATCAACCATCATACATTATGTTGATGATCCCATATGAGAGAATTTGCATGGAAACAAATTTGGCCATATTTTGAAAATAATAGAAGAGGAAGTAGTTTCAAGAGTTTGGCTCATATCAGCTGATCTCGCGAGAAGGAGCCGAACCCGAAAATTTTCCTTTTAGGGTCCTTTATGCTAAATGTATGGACCTCGACGTAAATTTTGCTTTTTTGAGGTCCTTGATGTAAAATGTACTCCGATTGACCGTGTAAATTTCTAACATAAAAGTAAGTGGTGAAATTTAAATGAATTTAAGCTTAGTTGTCAATAGGTACGAACCATTCTTGTATTTCAAGACGAACGACGAAGATCAAGGCCATATCTACATCATACTTTATGCTGATGATCCCATATTCAAGAATTTGCATATCGACAAATTTGGCCATATTTTGAAAACAATCGAAGATGAAGTAGTATTAAGAGTGTGGCTCGATCAGCTACTCTCTCGAGAAGGAACCGAACCCTAGTGTTTTTCTTGCTTAATATTAGGGTCCTTTGTGCTAAATGTATGGACCTCGATGTAATTTCCCCCTTTTTTAAGTCTTTGATGTAGAATGTACTCCCACCGACCGTGTAAAATGCTAACCTAAAAGTAAGTGATGAAATTTCAAAGAATTTAAGCATAGTTGTCAACAAGTATGAAAAAATCATGGATTTCAAGCCGAACAACCACGAGGTCAAGGCCATATGTCTGCATCATACTTTATGTTGATGCTCCCATATTCATGAATTTGCATGGTGATAGATTTGGCCATATTTTGAAAACAATCAAAGAGGAAGTAGTATGAAGAGTATGGCTCGACCAGCTACTCTCTCGAGAAGGAGCCGGACCGACTGTTTTCTTTACTCAATTTTAGGTCCTTTCTGCTAAATGTATGGAACTCGATGTAATTTTCCCTTTTGTTACGTCCTTTATGTAGAATGTACTTTATGCTTATGATCCCATATCTAAGAATTTGCATGCTGACAAATTGGGCCATCTTTTGAAAACAATCGAAGTTATTAAAAACAAAAATAATCAATTTCATTTTTCCATGTGACAGGAATTTATTTTTTGAATAGCAAGTAAGAAGAATTTATTTCCTTTTTTGTGTTAAAAATAAAGAGCGATAAGAGACTATATGAGCATAGAGGAGGCAACGAGAGAGCTGCAAAGAGGAGGATTTGAAGGCGGTGCGATGTTAGAGCAAAGCTGGGATGGGTTCCTGACACGAGGTACAGGGTATAGTGAGTAGAGTAAATTTCAGGACCACAATATATATGCACGCAAAACAAAGTGTGTTTTCTCTCTCCTTCACTCCCCCATCACCACCCCTACACCCCGGCCGACTGATCTCTCCCTCATCCACAAAGTGGCGCTGCGCACGCGCGTTGACTGACAACCTACCATTTGTGGCTCCATTTCTTTGTCGGCGCCTCTGTGACTTTGTCTAGCGTGTTCATCGGCTGCGTCGGTGGGAACCATTTTGGTCCTTGGCGGCAAAAAGTATTACTACTACAGTAGTAGTACAATAGAGTAGCAATTCAAAGTTTCCTGGTTTCGAAATTTTCACTTCCTTCACAGACATATGGGGGGGGATATTCAAAAGATCGCCATTCGCAGTACTACTAATACAAGTACGAGCACTACTTAATTGCTGGACAAGGGATTGGTTGATCTGGACAGCAAAAAAACAAAAACGTCCCATCGCATTGGATGCTCACCATTATGATTTGACCAGCCTACCTACTCTACCTCCGTACCCTAGGAAGAGGAAGCAGCCAACACACCCGCAGCAAGATGGTTCGAAAGTGAGGAGCACTCATTTTTCTTCTTCTTCCGTGAAGCAAGTAGTACTCCCTCCTTCCGAAATTAGGACGTGTATTACTCCTGGTCAGAGTCAAATTTAATAAACTTGGACTAAATGTACAACATCAACTCAATGTCACCTATGTATAAGGTGAACTTTTGCCATAAGATGGGACCCACATAGCTTATGGAAATAGCTACAATGTATGAGGTCAAGTTCACCATAAATTGGGACCCACTTATCTATTAGAAGTACACACAAGCAAGAGAGGGAGGAGAGAGTAAAAAAGTTGTTTATTGCTTATGGACAACCCACAATCTTGTAGGTCACCCTTAAGGAAATTCCCATAAAGTGAACCTCCACTATGTATATGGATAGCCTTATGGACTACTTTTTGTCTTGTGGATGGCCTTTATGGACTACTATATTTTCATATTATATGCATTTTTCATTAGAAAACTCAGTATGTTTTACATATAGTTGGTCGAACTTTATAAAGATTGACTTTGACCAAACCTAATATGCATCCAAAATTGGGAAAGAGGAAGCAGTATGAAGAGTATGGCTCGATCAGCTACTCTCTCGAGGAGTTGTACCCGACTGTTTTCAATTCCTTGTTTGGTTTTAGGGTCCTTTGAGCTAAATGTATGGACCTCGATGTAGTTTTCCCTTTTTGTAGGTCCTTTATCTAAAATGTAGTCCCACCATCCGTGTAGAATTCTAACCAATAAGTGTACATTGTGAAATTTAAACGAATTTAAGCTTACTTCTCAACGAGTATGAACATTCTTGGATTTCAAGCGAAACAACCAAGGTCCAGGCATATCAACATCATACATTATGTTGATGGCCCCATACGATAGAATTTGCATGCCAACAAATTGGGCCATTTATTTTGAAAACAATCAAAGAGGAAGTAGTATGAAGAGTTTGGCTCAGATCAGTTGATGTCTCGAGAAGGAGCCGAACCAGAAAGTTTTCCTTTTACAGTCCTTTGGGCTAAATGTATGGACCCCAATGTAAATTTCCCTTTTTAGGTCTTTAATGTAAAATATGCTCCCACCGCGACCGTGTAAAATGCTAACCTAAAAGTAAGTGGTGAAATTTAAACGAATTTAAGCTTAGCTATTAATGAGTAGGAACTTTCTTGGATTTCAAGCCGAACGACCACATGGTCAAGGCCGTATCTCTACATCATACTTTATGCTGATGATCCCACATCCAAGAACTTGAATAGCGACAAATTTGGCCATATTTGTGAAATAGTCGAAGAGGAGGTAGTATGAAACGTATGGCTCGATCAGCTGCTGTCTCGAGAAGGAGCCGAACGAACCTGACTATTTTCTTTGCTCAATTTTAGGGTCATTTGTGCTAAATGTATGGACCTCAATGTAATTTTCCCTTCTTTAGGTACTTGATGTAAAATGTACTCCCACCGCCTGTATAAAATTCTAACCTAAAAGTAAGTGGTGAAATTGAATTGAATTTAAGCATAGTTGTCGACGAGTACGAAGAATTCTTGGATTTCAAGACGAACGACCAAGGTCAATGCCATATAAACATCATACTTTATGCTGATAACCCCATATCAGAGAATTTGCATGGCAACAGATTTTTCCATATTATTTTGAAAAGAATCGAAGAGGAACTAGTATGAAGAGTTTGGCTCAGATCAGCTAATATCTCTCGAGAAGGAGCCGAACCAATGCAACAAAAGGTTTTCCTTTTAGGGTCCTTTGTGCTAATTGTATGGACATCGATGCAATTTCCCCCTTTTTTAGGACCTTGGTGTAAAATATGCTCCCACCGGCCGTATAAAATGCTAACATAAAAGTAAGTGGTGAAATTTTAATGAATTTCAACATAGTTGTCAACGAGTATGAACTTTCTTAGATTTCAAGCCGAATGACCACAATGTCAAGGCCATATCTCTACATCATACTTTATACTGATGATCCCATATAAAAGAATTTGCATGGCGATAGATTTGCCCATATTTAAAAAAAACAAAGAGAAAGTAGTATGAAGAGTATGGCTCGATCAGCTACTCTCATGAGAAGGAGCCGGACCCAACCTCGATGTAATTTACCCCCTTTTAGGTCTAAAAGAATAAGTGGTGAAATTTATAGGATTTTTATGCTTACTTGTCCACGAGTATGAACATTCTTGGATTTCAAGCTGAACGACCATGGTCGTCAAGGCCATATCAACATCATACTTTATGTTCATGATCCCATGTTAGAGAATGTGCATGGCAATAGATTTGGCCATGTTTTAGAAACAATCGAAGAGAAAGTAGTATTAAGAGTTTGGCTCAAATAAGCCGATCTCCCGAGAAGGAGTCGAACCCGAAATTTTTCCTTTAGGATCCTTTATTCAAAATGTATGGACCTCGATGTAATTTTTGCTTTTTTGAGGTTCCTGATGTAAAATGTACTCTGATCGACCATGTAAAGTTCTAACCTAAAAGTAAGTGGTGAAATTTAAACGAATTTAAGCTTAGTTGTCAACGAGTATGAACCATTCTTCAATTTCAAGACAAACCACCAAGGCCATATCTACATCATACTTTATGCTCATGATCCCATATCCAAGAATTTGCATGCCGACAAATGTGGCCATATTTTGAAAATAATCGAAGATGAAGTAGTCTGAAGAGTATGGCTCGATCATCTATTCTCGTGAGAAGGAGCTGGACCCGACTGTTTTCCTTGCTTAATTTTAGGTTCCTTTGTGCTAAATGTGTGGACCTCGATGTAATTTTCCCCTTTTTTAGGTCCTTGATGTAGAATGTATTCCCACCAACCGTGTAAAATGCTAACCTATAAGTAAGTGATGAAATTTCAACAAATTTAAGCATAGTTGTCAACGGGTATGAAAAAATCTTGGATTTCAAGACGAACGACCACGAGGTCAAGGCCATATCTCTACATCATACTTTATGTTGATGATCCCATATTCAAGAATTTGCATGGCGAAAAATTTGGCCATATTTTGAAAACAATCAAAGAGGAAGTAGTATGAAGAGTATGGCTCGACCAGCTGCTCTCTCGAGAAGGAGCCAAACCCGATTATTTTGTTTGCTCAATTTTAGGGTCCTTTGTGCTAAATGTATGGACCTCGATGTAATTTCCCCTTTTTAAGGTCCTTTATGTAGAATGTACTTTATGCTTATGATCCCATATACAAGAATTTGCATGCCGGAAAATTTGGCCATCTTTTGAAAACAATCGAAGATATTAAAAACAAAAAATAATCAATTTCATTTTTCTAGGTGACATGAATTTATTTTCTGAAAAGAAAGTAAGAAGATTTTTTCGATCAGCTGCTCTCTCGAGGAGCCGTACCTGACTGGTTTTAATTCCTTGTTTGGTTTTAGGGTCCTTTGTGCTCAATGTATGGACCTCGATGATATTTTCCCTTTATTAGGTCCTTGATGTAAAATGTAGTCCCACCATCCATGTAAAATTCTAACCAAACAGTGTAAGTGGTGAAATTTAAACGAATTTAAGCTTACTTGTCGACGAGTATGAATATTCTTGGATTTCAAGCCAAACGACCAAGGTCCAGGCCATATCAACATCATACTTTATGATGATGGCCCCATATGATAGAATTTGCATGGCAACATATTTGGCCATATTATGAAAATAATCAAAGAGGAAGTAGTATGAAGAGTTTCGCTCAGATCATCTAATCTCTCGAGAAGGAGCCAAACCAGAGAGTTTTCCTTTTACGATCCTTTGGGCTAAATGTATGGACCTCCATGTAAATTTCCCTTTTCGGTCTTTGATGTAAAATATGCTCCAACGATCGTGTAAAATGTAACCTAAAAGTAAGTGGTGAAATGTAAAAGAATTTAAGCTTAGCTGTCAACGAGTATGATATTTCTCGGATTTTAAGCCGAACGACCACAAGGTCAAGGCCATATCTCTACATCAAACTTTATGATCCCATATCTAATAATTTGAATGGCCACCGATTTGGTCATATTTGTAAAACAAGCGAAGAGGAAGTAGTATTAAAAGTATGGAGCGATCAGCTGCTCTCTCGAGAAGGAGCCGAAGCCGACTACTACTCCCTCCGTCCCAAATTAGTTGACTTGCATTTATCAGATTTGAATGCATCTAGCAATAGAACATGTTTATATACATCCGAATCTAGACAAATTCGAGTCAAGTAATTTGAGGGAGTACAATAGAGTAGCAATTCAAACTTTCCGAGTTTCGAACTTTTCACTTCATTCACAAACATCGGGGTGAAGGATATTCAATAGATCGTCATTCGCAGTACTACTAGTACTACACGGTACAGTGAGTAGTAACAAAAGAAACTTGTTTTGATGATTGTACCAAAACAAAGCACGTCCCAAAATAAACTCCATTCAACCATTAAGGGGTTGTTTTGTTCAGGGGCTATCCAGTGGATAAGACGGAATATCCACTTTTTTTGGTTATCCAGTGTTTGGTTTAGAGGGTGGAGGGGATATGGATAACCACTTTTGGCTCAAAATGGTGGTTGAGCATATCCCACAAAAAGAGATGGATGAGCTCAACCACTTTTGGATAGCTCCTCCGAAGCGTTTTCTTGTTCATTCACCCCTCCTCTCGAGAGAAAATAACCATCTTTTCTTGCCCATGGGATCGACAAGAGGGCAACCATAGCGTAGGCCGTCAGTTAGAGCGGGTGGTCGAATACGCACGCGGGTGTAGGCCACCGGGCATAGTGGGCAGGCAGAAGGGCATAGGCAGGCAGGTTGACATGGGGTTGAAGGCAAAAGGGTGGCGAGCTGCCGGCGGTCGTGGTCGCTGCTATGGAAGTGGTGAGGAGGATGAAGAAGACAAGGTGAAAGAGGAAAATGAAAAAAACAGTTGGGCCAATAGATTTTGATTGGCTATCCCTAACCACTTTTTATCCCACTTTACCAAACAAAAAAGACTATCCCTAACCAGCTGGTTGGGGATACCCTCATCCCTAAATGACATCCTCTAAACCAAACATCCCCTAACATAACAACACGAGTTTACATATAAAGGACTCGATGCTGAACTAGTGCAGGTCCGGCGCCTCCTAGGACTAGTCTGCGCCGCCAGTAGTAGCTCATGACATCGACACCAATACCAGCTCCAGCGACACATCCGTCCCCTGACTCATCGGCACCTCTGGATACCGCGGCGGCACCTCCTGAGCCATCAATGGCACCTCCTGAGCCATCAACGGCACCTCCAGATAAGGCGGCGGCACCTCCTGATCCATCGGCGGCACCTCCGGATAATGCGGCGGCACCTCCGTATAAGGTGGCGGTACCTCCTGAGCCATCAACAGCACCTGCGGATATGACGGCAGTACCTCCGGAGCCATCAGCAACTCCGAGAGGACACTATGGATGAAGTTGTTGTTGTTGGGGAACCGGTCCCAGTAGTTGTTGAAAATGTTGGCGCCGGTGAACACCACCATCTTGCAGTCGTAGTGGAAGGCCTAGCCGTAGAGGAGACTAGCGTCCCTGGAGTTGACGAACTTGACCTTCAATGTCATGTCCGGATTGTCGTGGAGGCGATACATACGGTACTTGCGGCGACCGTACCCAGCGTCGAGGAAGGCGTATGTCAGCTACCACTTTGTTCTCCGCGGGGAGAAGGCCCAAATGCGCAGGGAATTGTCCTCCTGTGCGCCGATGTCGGGGTCTTTGCATTTCGGTATGGCGGGCGGTAGCCGGAAGGTGGCCATGGATGACAAATGAGGACGGAGATGGTTGCTGGAAGCGGGGGATGAGAGATGGATTGGTGGTGCGGGGAAGGCGAGAGGATAAATACAACTAGTAGGAAGGAGATGATCCGATATTAATGTGGCAGATTACCGAAGCTTGGGGGCAATCAATGTCGCTGATGAAGCCGATGCGTGTGGCAAATATCGATGACGATGACTAGGGTAAGCGATTGGACGGAACGTTGACTCTAGTTCCCGCACTCGATGGCCCAGTCATAATTTTGTGGTGCGTCCAAGGAGACAGCGACCTCTCCCATATGTGGGCCCTATGTACATGATTGAGTTGATGGGTGAAAAAAAATTGATAAAGTGAGCTCTTTCCTACTCCCTCTGGTCCGAGATTTTCTATATCTATAATATCTATACCACTAATATAGTACAATAGTTTTTGAATTTGGTTTTTCCCTTTAGTTCTGGAACCTTCCAAAATTGAGTAATCTAAGCCGTTGCTCTGCTATGTCCACTCTTGCATCTATGCTTGTCACTTGTTCAGGTGCGAAGCATCATAGCAGTCACCTCTTACTTCCCATGTAAGCTTCCGCGCAATAGAGTACAACCGTGCAGGCGTAGCAGTGCAGAAGAGGTTGGGGACCGTGGTGGTCCAGGCCAACTTTCCTTATGTTTGCCTTGTGCTTCTTACCAAAAATGAGCTCTGGATGGATGTTTTCTTTCTCTTCCATATTAGACTGCTCTTCATAGTGCTAAATAACTTAGGCTAGTAAAACTTTCACATGTTACTATAGTACCTTCAAAGTGTACCGGGTGAAAACAAATATACATCATTACTTTTTATAGATGTGGCTCTTTCACATTTTTTTGAGATTTACCTATTACATAGCATAATTTTATATAGTAATGATATGTCATACTTTATTATTATGTGGGTCTCACGTGCCAACTTACTAATAAAACAGTGGTGCACAAATACAAAGAGGTCGCTTATCTTGTCCAACTAAACCAGGAATTTGTAAATAAAAAGGCCTCAAAATATACAAAAAGGACCCTAGTATAGAAAGGAAAGGCGCAATCAGGTAGAACTTCATTGATTATTAGGTATGGTATACTAAAAGAAGGGCACGGCTCGAGGCCGGATCAGAGAGTCCTCATTTCCCCCACCCAAATCACAATGCGATCACTCTGAAGATGGAAGACACCGTTCTCAAATGTTCCTCCTGCTCCCAGCCCCTCAAGCCCCGGCGGGTCTAGAAGGTCTCTCCATTTCTCCCTCACAATCCATTGATTTTTCTTTTGTCGGTTCGTCTGTGCAACTATTTTATTTCTCGAACTTCCTTTTCTATAGTGCGTGGATATTCATCTAGTCTGCCACTGCTGTGTCTACAAGATCACCTCCTGCCAGAAGTTCGAGCATCCTAGCGGCGGATTCACCCATGAGCCCGCCATGGACGCCGTCCTATCAGCGGCTAGGGTCGAGTGTGCGCACAAAGGGTGCAATAGTTTGCTGCCCTACTACGAACTCCACGGGCACGAAATCATGCGCCGGTACGCTCCCTACACTTGCACGGAGACCGGCTGTGACTTTGCCGCCCAGTCGCCAGTGCTCATCGCCCACCTCGAAGCGGTCCACTCGATCCAAGTGTACAAGATCCAGTATGCCACCACCAAAGCTATCCAGGAGCTAGTGCCACGATGGGCTCGGTAAGCACGGTCCCCCTTGTGTCTGCGGTCTGTGTTAGGGCCGCGATGGGCGACTTGCCGGTGTACAGGGTAAGGATGTGGGCGGAATGCCCGTCGCTGCTCTCCAAGACGTACGGTAGGAGGAGGACCGGCGGCGTGACGGTGGAGCTCGACACGCCAAGCTCCGCTAAGCCGGGAGGGGTCGTGTTTGAGGACCTACGTCTTACCTGGCGACGCCGCCTCATTACCTGGTCGGTCTTGCTACCTCAAAGGAGCTGTGTTTCTTCTTTCGCGTCAAGTTTTAGTGGTGATGTAAGCTGTTGTTAATTAGTTTAATTGCAGAATGATCATTTGCATACCAGGAATGGTGGATTTTGTAGTACTAGTACTCTATCTCTATCCCAAGAAATAAGGCTCCCTTATTTATTTTGTTTGATCAAGATTTACTCTAAATATATATAAAGAATGTTGGTACTATACAAATTTAGCATCATCAAAAAGTTGTTTCAATACGAATTCAACGAAACAAATTTTACACATATAAGTAAATTTTAGTTGCTCCATTTATTTGGTCAAACTTTACTTTGGAGCGTGCGTGCACCTTATTCCTTCAAACGGAGGTACTAGATGAGTTCGTGGATGTAGTACTATCCTGAGTATTTTTCATCAAGTCTTAACTTCCGATAGGTTGGGTGCATCAGTGGATGTACTCTATTGAGTAGTAAGCTGAATAGTATAAAGGCTCTCTATTTAGGAAGGCTTGAGGGCTAATTCGCAATACTAACAAGTAGATGAAATCTAATTAATTTATGCATGCACGACTAGTTTTACATGCATGAGACGCTAGATAAAAAAGGGGACCATGATGAGAGATGAAACAACATGCATTGGGAGACTGAGAGAAAATAGAGATATCTAAATTAACGAGTCACGGGAATTAAGACAATAAATAAGATAGGTCTTATTATAATTCTAACAATTTTAAAAAGCTCTTTGGCCTAATAATCCCAAACAGAGGTAGGAGTACTGGTCAACATACATTCGGGAGTACTAGTATGTACTACTACTACTAGTAGTACAATAGTGGAGTACGGTAGTAGTAGTAATCCCCTCCGATTCATATTAATTGTCACTAGATTGGATGTACTGGTATCTAGCACTAAAACATGTCTAGATACATCCATTTTTGCGACAAGTAAATATAGCAATTTTTGGAATAGTACTAGTTTGATTGGACGAAATCATATTTTTTCTGCAGTAGGGATGGTGGTTTTTTGCTAGTAGTAGTACTAGTACATACTAGGTAGTAGTAATATTTATGTTTATATTGTACTAACTCAACATACATTCTGGCAATCGACAAATGTTCATCTTGCGGTTCTGCTGCTACAGTGCTACTAGAAGTTTTTCAGGTGCCCATTCACCCTCTGTCTTTCAGCAGTACTCCGCCTATAAAATTATAATCTGCCATGGTTGTTGATTGACAAGACAATTCATTCAAAATAAAAGAAACTGCTGCGAGTCCTTGCATTAATTCTTGCCTTTGCCCCTTGCATGCCTGTGGTATATACATGCATTAACTCGTGGGTCACATGGTGTACCATTCTGAGTCTTCATCTTCTTCTTTGGTCTGCTTGCCCTTTCCCTTGTCCTTCTTCCTTAGTTCTTTTTTTGGTTGAACATTTCGAGAGTTTGTTGACCCCTCTCAAAGTTCACTATCCGCATGTATACCTCGTAGGTCGCATAGGCGTCGAGGCTTGCATACTTGATCTGCTCTTCGGTCAGGGGCATGTTCCCCCACTGCTTGTGGTCCACATCCTCCTCCTTCTTCTTCTTCATGACTTTGTAACGGATGTCTATGAGGGCCACCGCGTAGTCAGCCTAAGAATCCTTCTCATTCATGGAGCCGACAGGCTTCCACCTCTTTTGGATGTCCACGAAGTTCGTCACTGGTACTAGAGAACGCCTAAGCCTGATACGATCGTTGCCGATGTCGATGCCTGCAAAGGAAATGTTAGGGTTGGCGAGGAACTCTGCTAGCTTTCAGCATGGCTGGTCGGCCTGACAAATATGGTAGACCAGGAAATCCATGCCCACACATAGCTGGACGATAGCAGCCTTCTGCGTCGATGATTGCTCATTGGTGTACTCGACGTCGAGGCCAACAATCTTGCCGTTGGTTTCCTCCAGGAGCTTTTGGATTTTCTCGATGTAATCGTTCACCACCAACGCTCTATTGGTATACGCCACGTGCAGTGTGGTGTTGCCAGGGTCCACGAAGTAGTACATCTTGTCCAACGGCGCCGCCATGGTCTGTGATTGGTGCCTTCTTTTGTTTTGGAGAGGTCCGGCCGGGTGACAGAAAAGGAATGGGATAGAGAAGAAAGGAACCTCTAGGAAGATCGGGAGATGTATGCATGAGCGGTTCTGGAGACGAAAGGGCATGCAGTTTCCTCCTAGCCCCGCCCACGTAGTCCTATAGAATATAATTTATTTACGGATTAGTTTTATGGACGCGGATTATTTACGGCTATAGGTTGATTTCTAGATTATACAAAAAGTACAAGAACCAAACACACGGGATACTTTATGAACGAAGCTCAAAAGTATAAATATTTTTGAGTTTCACCTACTACTATAATGTTATATAAAAAATGATATGTCATACTTATATTATCTGATTCTCCAAACACACGGGTGTGGAGTAAGATAAAATATTATGAATGTGTCGAGTAAGCAAACATACAATGGAAATTTGATTGTTAAAGTTAAGTGATCTTGTCAAGCCGCCGCCTCCTCCTGCAGCACCTGGCGCTGTACCTAGATTGAGCCCTACTGGTTATCCTCCAACTTGGATAGCGCCGAAATCGATTATGCATGTGGAAGTATTACTCTAGGCAATTCATTACATGCTGAAATCGTTTATATTCATGATATACATGTTATATTTTGAAATCTTTACAAAAAGATGTTCTATAAAATAGCGCATTATTAGCACGCTATAACTTTCATATTGTCTAGAGAAAAGCCACGCTAAATTAAATAGCACGCTAGTATTTTTGCCTTGATCTCTAGTGTCTTGTCTAAATTTGGTAGTATCTTAGGCCTTCCGCAGCATGTGAAAAAATCAGTGCCCAAATCACTTTACAAGAGTCAGGCACCGGTGCCCTCCGTTGCCCGATCGATGCCACCGAAATTTTTCAAGGAACCAAAGAACCTAGGTGCTCCGATGGCCCAAACTCTTCACCTAATAGAATAGCAATATATGTGTACTATGCATGTTGTTGAGGGGACCTTCACCAAAGATAAGCCATGGAGATTGCTCTAGTTAATTTGTTTATCACGTTGTGGGACACCTATTTATTTCTGGCCAAAATGATCACATTGTGAGCTCGGTGCCTCAAAAGAATTTCTAGGCATCGCTTATGAGGTGGAAACTTTTCTATCTATTGGGCATCGACCACGCTGTGGAAGGCCTTAGATCATCTCTAGTGGCTTGTCTAAATTTGGTAGTCTACATCTTCACTTTATAGATAATGGTGTAAAAAGCTTCCTTTGTACACGACTTTAGTTTTCTAGTGGATAGTCTAAATTTGATAGTCTATATGTCCATATGCACACAAATAGTCAATATGCATAGCAAATCAGTACAACAAATGCTCTGATTTGGCGCGGAAGCGAGCTCGCGAGCGACCAACTTTGCTTTAGACATGGTGGCTCGGTTGTCTGGACAATGAGTAGCCTGTTTGGAGGATGCCTCAATTTTAGACCACCGGATACACAAGCCACCGGATGCATTTTTTGGTTCATGGTGGTCTATATTTGGCTAAAAAAATAATACGAATTATTTAATCAATATCACGAATAATACACAAAATTATAAATTTTGAAAAATAGCGAGTCCTTGGTAGTTCAACTACCGACAAGTACTAGTTAGCAGTTCAACTATCAATTAGTACTTGTCAGTAATTGAACAACCGATAGGTCATTGAACAATGGATTAGTACTTGTCAGTAGTGCCACCATAAGCTGACCTATTGGTTATTCAATTACCGACTAGTACTAATCGGTAGTAGAACTACTGACTAGTACTTGTCGGTAGTTGAACTACTGAGGCCGTGCTATTTTTTAAAATTTCTAATTTTATGTATTATTTGTGATACTGACTAAATAATTCGTATTATTTAAAAAAATACCTATATTTGGCTTAGAATACCAGATACACTAGCCACTAGAGATCCTCTTAGGCTTGTCATAGTGGGAAACATACTACTCTAGTTCATCTTACTACGTACATTCATGTGTGTACGTAATTGAGCCGAAGGTAGAGAACTTATTTTTGCAAAAATGGCTCCAGAAATATTCCGTACCTAGAAAGGCTAGGACATTATAGTAAACTATTTTTCTAGTCATTGGACTATAGATACTCCTAGGATAGGATGGGATATTATTATTCTACTGTATAGCCAAATTTAAAATCCCAGAGCGGCAAATTCTCCCGCCTCACCTCCACCGAAATATTTCGAGTGGTCAGATGCCCCAACTTGTAGCCGTACAAAATTCCTTTTCTACCCCTAACAATGGCCTATCTACTAATGTCGGGGCGTGGGTATGGTTCGTAGTCCCCTCCCCCCGGGGGGGCAGGGGTCCCCACTGCTCTGAAGCTTGGTAGTCCACCTTCCACCGACGCCATTTCCCCCAAAGCACTCCGAAAAACCCTAACCCCTTTCTCACCTCAGTCTCCTGCACCACCACACCGGCCCATCCCTGCAGCGCTTCGTCGGCCTACACACCACCCAACCCCGTCTCACCTCCAGCACCTGCACCACCGCACCGTTATCATCTACGCTGCACTTCGCCCCCCTACACGCCACCCAACCCCCTATCTCACCTCCAGCTCCTGCACCACCGCACCAGAACATCACCGCCACACTTCGGTGGCCCACACGCCACCCCAAACCCCCTATCCCACCTCTGGCTCCTACACCACCGCACTTCTCCGGCCTACACGCCATACATCTATACCATATACTCCTGACCAGTCTACGATATCAGCCGACGTCCAACTAACCGAACCCTAGTTCGCCTTACACCCTCTTCCATACAACCGTGTTAGTTTTGCCGACTCCCTAGTCCACATCACCTGACCTGCTTCACCTACGTTGGTGTGCGCTGCATTAGATCTGCTTCACGGACTCAATAGTCCACTACACCGGATCTGCTTCACCGACGCTCTTGTGCAGCGCCTTGAATCCATAATCGGTTGTAATAGATCTTCTTCACCGACGACGCCGTGCACTACACCGGATGTCCTTCACCGTCCATCTTGTCAAGCAAGCTAGACCCATCAACAACCTCCATAGATCTGCTTCACAGACGCCGCGGAGATCAATCTGCTTCAACCCGACTCACCACTACCAGGCACCCTCAGCGTCCTTGACCTCACTCGCAAAGATGTCGTGTATGCGTAAACGATGCCATGGCCTAGGTAAACCGGATCTGCTTGTTCGTTCGCTTCAATATAGTAGGTATGAGCCTGCGATAGTGAACTACATTTCTGTATTGGTGGTAAATTTGTGCCTCAATACTGGCTTAATTTATATCCCACTCTCCCTTGATAAATTTGGTGTAGTCTATGTTAAATCTAGGCGTTAAACTACTCCTCCTATTTCGAGGTATAAGGCGTCCTTGTTATGCGTGTTTTTCTTTGACCAACAATTACTATTAATATACATAAACAATTTTGGTGGTACAAAACAGACATCATTAGAGTTCATTGGTATTATGCAGTTCATGCCAAATGTTAATTCACTGAACATCTGAGGTTGCCTACCTGTTCAACAAGTTCACAACTTATGTCATCATAATGTGCACTTTCTTTGTCTGTTGCTACAATACTGACTATATGTAATTTTGGGGTTCAATGGTAGTTTTAAGCCATTGAACATGTAGGTTAACATTCCATGCTCTACATGTTCAGAATTTATGCTATTTTAATTTCAATCTGGCTATTCTAAGCAAACACAGTAACTGCCTTCTCTTATGTAATTCATCGCAAATTTTATGTCATTGAACTTGTTGGTTTTGCATTCCCTCTGCAATTTATGACATTATTGTTTGTTTCAATTAAGCTTCGACAGTAGCTGCCACCTATTGTGTACTACTCCCTCCGTTTCAAAATATAAGATATTGTAGCTTTGTGATAGGAGTGTATCTAGACACCATTTAGTGAGTAGGTTTTGTCGTCGGATTGAGGACAAGTACGCCATGAGGGTGTCCTCGAGGCGTGCGGAATAGAGGGATGTGAGACGTACGGTGTTCCGGGACGGTGAGCATACAAGTTTATCCAGGTTCGAATCCGCCAGCTTTGGATGGATCCTACTCCTGCTAGCAATCCAGTAATACGGTAGAGCCAGAATATGGGTTACAAGGGTTTCGCATGTGCGTGTTGAGGGTCTAAAGTATTGGGTTGTGCCCTAAAGGCTCTCCCTAGGACGGCTTATATAGATATTCGGCCTAGGGTTTACAGGAGAGATCTATCCGGCTACGACTAAGAGTTGGTTACAGAGTACATCTGGAACTACAAGTAACATTATGGGCCTAAGTCGGTAAGTCTTCTAGGCCTTCCCGTAGCCGGATTGGACTCTGTCTTCTCTCCCTGACTGGGCCGCCCGTGAAGCAAAGCTCTAACCCGAAGTGGGCCACCCTGGTCAGTGAGGAACTATGAGGTTACCCGGAAAGTATATCCCCAACAGCAGCTCCCGGAGGCCTCCAAGATCCAAAGTCGGATTCATCATCGTCTAGCTTGATCTTCGGCTTGCAGAATCTTGAAGGGTTCCTGAAACTTCACAACATAAAATACGATCCGGGTCCTAAAAAATATGTCGGACATATCAACAGGTTACTCG
Source organism: Avena eriantha (assembly GCA_910589775.1). NCBI lineage: Eukaryota > Viridiplantae > Streptophyta > Magnoliopsida > Poales > Poaceae > Avena > Avena eriantha. Next base: position 132,454,630 of record OU342741.1, read on the forward strand.
GATTTTCCAGCTTGATTTCAAACTAAGCCGGAACTTGGTTTCTAACGCTACCTGACACAAGTCATGGTCAAGTCACGTCATCTGATAGGCATGCCGTCAGCACGACCGTTGGTGGGTCCGGGGTTCGTGGAACCGAAGCGCTGTTTCAATGCGTGTGTGGAGATCGAGGTGACGCAGTCATCGCGTGGGTCCTTCCCAGTTCCTTCCACGATGCGTGGCGGTTACACTGTAGCATTTTCACGAATCTTGGCGCAGTTAGGTGGATATAAGGGGTTAGGATTTTCTCCTTCTCCTTCCACCAGTCCTTTGCCTTTTCCTCTCCTCCCAATCTCCCTGCGCGCACAGAGCTCCCCCGTTCCTCTCCCACAGAACTCCCAGCGCAACCCCTTTTAGGTCATCTGCTCGCCGGAGAAATGGCTTCATCTTCTTCCTCCGGCTTGGCGGCAGCGGCGGCAACAACGGCGGAAGCGGTGGCAGAGAAAGAGAGCTTCCGCGGGATCTGGATCCCCTGCGCGCTCAACGACAAAGGTCTAAAGAACATGGACAAGGAAGGGCTCCTTGCCGCCGGCGACTGGCGGAGCGGCTTCGAGGAAACCGTCCCCAACCCGCGCGACGGCGAGCGGGTCCACTTTGGCACCCACCTCGATAGAGGTTTGTCATTTCCTCCCTCGGAGTTCTTCTCTGAGGTGATTGATCATTACGGAGTTCAACTCCATCATCTTCCTCCCAACTCTCTCTTAGACATGAGCGCATATGCTTCGTTGTGTGAGGGCTTTCTCAACATTAGGCCGAGTTTGACTCTTTTCCGGTACTATTTTCATGTCCGGAGAAACTCCATTACCGCCGGTGTTCCTTACATCGCCGACACTATTAGGTTTTCGCTTAGACGCGAGCGCGTGTATCCCAAAATTCTAGCTAGTGACTCGGTCAAACAATGGCCAGCCACGTTTTTCTATCATAGGGATATTCTGGCTCCCGGCAAAGCCACTGCTTTTCCGGCTTTTGTTGACGGAGCTGCCACGGCCCAACCTTCTTGGGGCGAGGCTGCTCCAGCTCTCACCGACAATCTGATCCTCGCTAAGAGGTGGATCGAATACTTGATCAAACAGAAGGGACTGAGGGGATCCGATTTGGTCCAATGCTGGGTCTCACGGCGGATCCAGCCCCTTCAGTACCATGGGGATCGACTGGTGCACTCCATCAGGTCATCCAAGAAAGACTCCCTCCCCATCAGCCCCAAATCCTACACCACTCAAGGCTACATAAGCCAGATCAAGTGGCTGATCCAGGAGTGGACTGAGAGGAGAATCCCAGAGGTTTCTCTGGATATGCATACGGCGGAAAACCCAGTAGTGCCGGTAAGCTTCCATCAGTACACTTTTTATGTGTTTCAATCTTCTAGTTATACTGCAATACTGATATGTTTTCTTATTTTCAGCTTGCCGACCTCCCCGAGTCGGAATTTGCTCCGCTCGAAGGATATCCTCCTGAGTTTTCTCAGGAGACAGAGGTGGTCCCATTGCCGGAGCTTGCGCTCAAGAAGCACAAAGCTCCGACGGTGGCTGTTGGCACAAAGGAGGTGCCTGTCGTGAAGAGATAACTTTTAGTCACAACGTCCGCCTTTGTACTTTACTCAAATTTCATTCTGAGATGTAACGTTTCCAACTTTACTACATTCTCAGAGCAAAACCGCTCATCAAGGGCAAGGGGAAAGGGATTTCTTCAAAGCCCTTGCGACAGATGAAGCTTACCATAGCTTCTCCTGTCGTGGCTCCTCCGACTCCTACCCCTCAACCTTCTGCAACACCGACGACCATTCCTTCCCTGGTCGTCGCAGAAGATCCAGCTCCTTCGACGATCCTTGAATCGCAAACTGATGTCACCATGGGTGAGTCAGATCTAGATAAGGGTGAACCCTCTTTGGGTAATGATCCCTTAGCCGAAACCTTCGCCGAAAACCTTATCAGCAATCCGGGACATGCCAAGTTTGGCCTGTCTCGGAATCTGCTAAAGAAATCCAGCGGCTCGCGAGGCCATACCTGGAGAAAAGTACTTTATCTCCCGAAGAAGAAGCGCAAGAAGCATAGGACGTGTCAACACCCGGATTTTTAATCCCAGATGCCCGTTATGCCATACCTCGCAATCCCAGGATTACCATTTTTGCGAGACATAATGGATTGGATATCACAGTACATCATCCATTACAAACCATACATAAGGTCTTACACAAATAAGGATCTCATGATCTAGTCTTAATACAACAAGCAGCGGAAATAAAAGATAAGCGTAGCGGTGGGGTCCATCTTCAGGGGCACAGGCAATGCTGATGAAGGCAGATAGTCCTAGTTATCATAGCCGTCCTGCTAGCCATCATCTTGATAGTCTCCTTGATAGTCTGGCCTTGATAATAGCCAGGGACAAAAGCCATGAGTACTCTTTCAGTACTCGCAAACTACCACTAACAAGTAGGATAGTTCTAAAGTTAAAGTGCTAACTCTATGTTTAACTATAAAGTTAAGTTTGAAACCTAAGCTGAGTTCAGAAGCAAAGAAAGATAAAGTAAAGTTCTAGAATCACTTAAGTTGGGAAGCTAATGTCATAAACACAACCCCGTTGTGGTCAAGTCAAAGTTCATCCTTCATTTCAAGTTATTTGGAAAACGTCTGACAACGAAACAGTATGGCCATTCCAACTGTCCATAACCGCGGACACGGCTATTCGAATAGTTTGACACTCTGCAGAGGGGGTACACTTTCACCACAAGATTCGATACATCTGTCAGGGATAACCCTGAATCATCATACTTAGTATGCAGATAATCAAACATAACCTTCCCTTTACACACCCTAGTATAAGCACCTCTCCTATGAGCATAGCCTCCCAACCATGACCATCTGCCATCTTGGGCACTGCATAGGTGGACAACATTGAGAGGTAGCCTCAGCTCAAACCTCTCCCGCGAGGGAACTAATACTAATGCATATAAATTTCTAGCTAAGCCTCACCCAATTCAGGTAGTGTGGTTGTACCGTAAATTTGGAATGGTATCGCATCCGAATCCAACCATCAGTTTTATAAAAAGGGTTAAGGCTCATGCCTCAACATTTTCATCATCATAAACCATTTGTGTTTCTCAACACATGTCAAAACATCTCAATAGAATGACTCATCATTCCAAGGTTTTCATAATTCATTTTCACCAAGTTTTCCAATCTAAAGTGACTCATGTTTTTGATCTACTCTAAACTACTAAGTTAAGAGTGTTCACTAAGGTTGAAAAGATGGGTTCAATCTCATGCCATAGAATGACATCTAAAGGGGTTTCTACATAGGTCAAGTTTTATACTCTTTATGCTACCTTCAAAACAAGTAAAGAACTTTGTGTAAACTAAGGGAGGTAAAACTTGTAAATAAGACTTGGGGTAACTAATAGTCAAAAGGGGTGTGATCAAAGCATGCCTAAAGCATCTTTGCTAAATCATCTAGTTTGATCCTAGCTTGCTAAGCAGGAACTTGCAAGGGTTAGCTTGCATTGTTAATGGTGGCTTGCAAGTACAACTTGCAAGGGTTAACTTGGATAGTGCTAGCTTGCCTTGGTTGGTGTAGTGGTTGAAGTTTTCTTCTTCTTCTTGGTAGAACTCCTCCTCCTCGAAAGCTTGGTCGGTACTATCGTCTATAAATACATACGGAGTACACAATCACCAAACAATACTTAACTAGGCTAAATAGCATTCTAAGACACACATTGGATGATCTATTATCATCACAAGCATCACAAGTTTAAATCACTAGTTTCATCTTTTTAATTTAGAAAAGTAATTTCTACTCATTGAAAAATTAACTAAGATTTAATATTCACCACTTAAAATATGGGATCATGTTGACACATGTCATCACCACATATTCTAACATGTGGGAATGAGATTTAAAGGTTGGATCATAATTACTTTGGTTTAAGTTCATTATTTAATGATTTAAAGTGACTAGAAATGCCTATATAGCATTATTTTGGCACTAGTCCAAATTCACTGCATATAAACATTAAAATTATTACCTATTTAGATAGATATGATGAAATTTGATTTTTGAGAGTTGGAATCAACTCAAAATCTATCTTGGTTGATTTTATAAAAATGTTGCAAGTTGCAAATGCTTCTGTTTTGTTATTTTTATTAGGAGATATATATAACTCTATTTGAATTAAATCCAACGGGCTTGGATAGATCATTTCAATACCTTTCAGGCAAAATTGGTTTCATGCAATTTGGATTTGTAAAACTCCCAGAATTGAATTTTAAACTAGTGGACAGAAATAAGATTAACTCTAAAAAGAAAAATCCAATTTTGAATGGCTGGGCTAGTGCGGGAACGAACATGGGCCGGCCCAGTGGCGCTCCACGGTGCGGGGCTCAGCTGACATGCGGGCTCCACCAGTCAGCGGCACAACAACACCGAAACGGTATCTAGCATTCTAGGCGATCTAACGGTGGGGGTTCATCATCGTCGACGGATTACTCCAAGGAGAACTTGACCTAGACGCGGCGGTGGGGGTCGACTAGGGGCATACCAGGGCTCCAGCAAGGTCGGTGAGGTGGGCAAACGGGCTGGAAGACGACGGCGAGGCGAGGCGCGGTTGCGGCGGAGCTTGGGGTGCCCTAATTCGCAGGCGCCCTTCTCCTCGTGCTGCGGCGGCTTCGGCTCCATTTCCGGCGATGCAGAGCTCGAGCGGTGTCGGCAAGAGGTGGGTGAGGTTCAGTGAGAGGTGGGGAGTGAGTGAGTGTGGAGAAATGAGGCTGGGGAGGCCGGCTTATATAGGCCCGATGGTGAGACCGAGCGGTGTGGGCAGGCGACTCCGGCGAGGGCGGCACAGGGGGCTAGCAGCGTGGCTCGAGGTAGAGGACAGTGGCCTGTCTCCTGGCGGTACGCTGAGGCTTAAAGGCGCGGCAAGGTGAGGTCTGTGCTGGTCAGGAGCGTCACACGCTCTAGGCGGCAGAGGCTGCGGGTTTGACGGCGAGCGGTGGCCGGTGTGCGTTGGGCGGCCAGCGGGGGTGTCTGGGGTGTTCCCTAGGTCATGGCGAAGTGGTGGGCGCGGGCTGCGGTCGAGGAGCGATCTGTGCACGCGGGGACGGGGCACGCTCTGCGGGCGGCGTCAGCATGGTCGACCAGCTCCGGGCGTGGCGGTTCTTGGCCGTTCTGGTCTCTCTCTCTAGGATGGGGCTGGTTGGACGGTGGAGGTGGACCACGGGCGACGTGCTGGACATGGTGAGAGAGGCCGGCGACTGCTGTGGCATGATGTCGCTGGTGAGGGTGCTCAAGGTGCTTGGTCATGTGCACAGGGCTTGGCTGGGCTAGCAAGGGTAGGGGGTGCACTAGGGGGGACAAGGGGACCTAGTTAGGCCCAAATGGTGACCAAAATCACTGCTCAAAATAGTGTTTTGAATTTGGCCAGATTTGTGCCTGCCACCTGTTTGATGAAATGGCCGCAAGAAGTAAACTTTTGAATTTTGGTTTCAAAATTTTTGGGTGATCTACACTAGTGCTAGGTAGTCTCTAGTTGCAAGGGTTTTGAAAGTGGAGCTCATTTTGATGGTTTTTCAAATAGCGGTGATCTATGCATATGCATTGAATTCAATTTTCACATGCCATTTAAAATAAGCAAAAGAATGTTTTTAGCAGATCAAAAGGTGGGCCTTGGTACCTCATTATGTGTACTAGCAAGGGGTGCAAAGATCATGAATTGTTTCTGTTAAGAAATGAGTGCTAGGAACACTCAAAGTAGTGCAGTGGATTAAAATGGCCAAAATGACCATTCCTCCTTTTTAATTATTTTTTATTTGATTTTCTTTAGTAAAAGTTTGGGAATGATGTAGATGATGTTTAAATCACCTAAGAAACATTTTACAACCAAAGAATCACAGAACCATGGCAATTGAAATCTATTCCTAATTTAAATGCACATACACATGAATGCTTTCATTTTAAATTTGGAAAAGTTTTTATTAACCCTAAATTTGATGATTTTGATCTTGGTAAGCTTGGATTGAAGTTTCGGGATGTTACAAACCTTCCCCCCTTAAACAAAATCTTGTCCCGAGATTTACAAAGAAAACTAGGAACTAGAGAGATCTAGGAACTCTGTCTTGATGTAATCTTCTCGCTCCCAAGTGGCTTCCTCCTCGGTATGGTTGCTCCACTGAATCTTGAGAAACTTCATACTCTTGGTCCTGCTGGTTCTGTAGGCTTATTCTAAGATACGGATGGGTACTTCTCTATAGGTCAAGTCATTGTTGATTTCCACAGCTCTATGGTCGATGTTCTTGAAAGCTTCAGTCTTCTTGGGCACTTCCAAACATTTGCGAAGTAACGAGATATGGAACACATTGTGGAGGGCTAACATCTCTTCAGGCAGTTCCAGTTGGTACGATACTTCTCCCCGATGGTTCAGAATTTTGAAAGGTCCGATATATCTGGGGGCTAACTTTCCTTTCAGACTAAAGCGTTGAGTTCCCTTCAATGGTGAAACCTTGAGATATACAAAATCTCCGACATTGAAAGTTAGGTCTCTCCTTCTCTTGTCAGCATAACTCTTTTGTCTGGATTGGGTGGTCTTGAGGTGCTCACGGACTTTGTTAACTTTCTCTTCTGCTTCTCGGAGAATGTCGGGTCCAAAGATCTGACTCTCTCGTACTTGCGACCAATTCAAAGGGGTACGACACTTTCTTCCGTATAGGAATTCAAATGGTGCCATCTGCAAACTAGCTTGATAACTGTTGTTATATGAGAATTCTGCGAAAGGCAGGCAATCTTCCCATTTTGATCCGTATTCCAACACACAAGCTCTAAGCATATCCTCTAGGATCTGGTTGACTCTCTCAGTCTGTCCATTAGTTTGCGGGTGATAAGCGGTACTGAAGTTCAACTTGGTTCCTAATCCTTCTTGGACTTTCTGCCAAAATCTCGAGGTAAACTGAGTTCCTCGATCTGATACTATGGTCTTGGGGGTTCCAAGCAGACTAACAATTCTAGCAACATACAACTCTGCTAGCTTTGCAATCTGGTAGGTAGTCTTGACAGGTATAAAGTTGGCTACCTTGGACAGTCTATCAACGATGACCCAGATTGAGTCATTTCCCCTACTAGAAGTAGGCAAACCGGTGATAAAGTCCATTCCGACGGAATCCCATTTCCATTCCAGAATCTGTAATGGTTGCAATAGTCCTGCAGGTCTCTGATGCTCTGCTTTGACTCTTTGACAGATGTCACATTTGGTGATGTAGCTTCCGATTTCCCTCTTCATCTTGTGCCACCAAAATTGCTCCTTCAAATCCTCATACACTTTCGTTCCTCCTGGATGGATAGAATAAAGAGTATCATGAGCTTCCTTTATGATAACCTGCTTTAGCTCCGAATCTGCTGGCACACAGATACGTCCTATGTACCACAGTACACCTTCTTCGTCTTCGGTGAACCTAGGTACCTTTCATGTACCAATACAACGTTTGATTCCGTCGATACTTTCATTTCCCTTCTGGGCTTCCTTGATTTGGCTAATCAAAGTGGGTTGAAGTTCAATGCTAGCTAAAAATCCTTTGCTAACTAATTCAGTCCTGAACTGCTCCAACTCCTCATACAAGCTTGGTTGCTTCTCCTTGATCATGGTGTTTAGCCTACACGGCAATCTGCTAAGAGCATCCGCTACCACATTGGCTTTACCGGGGTGATAGTGAATGTCAAGGTCATAATCCTTGATTAACTCTATCCATCTCCTTTGTCTCATATTCAGCTCCTTTTGAGTGAAAATATACTTCAAGCTCTTATGATCTGAGCAAATCTCACAACGATTACCCATCAGATAATGACGCCATGTCTGCAATGCTAGAACCGCAGCTGATAGCTCAAGATCATGGGTCGGATAGTTCTGCTCATGCTGCTTCAGTTGTCGAGACAGGTACGTGATGAATTTGCCTTCTTGCATCAATACACATCCCAGACCAATCTTGGACGCGTCACAATACACATCAAATGGCTTCTTGATATCTGGCATGATTAATATTGGGGCTGATATCAACCTCTTCTTCAGCTCCTGGAAACTGGCTTCACATTTGTCTATCCATTCAAACTTCTTGACCTTCTTTAACAATTGAGTCATTGGTCGGGATATGCTCGAGAATCCTTCTACGAACTTGCTGTAATATCCCGCTAATCCGAGAAATGCACGGACTTGGGTTTGAGTGGTTGGGGCTTCCCATTCTTCGACATCTTTGATCTTGGCGGGATCAACAGAGACTCCTCCGGCAGACACAATATGTCCTAGGAATCCTACTTCTTTCAGCCAAAACTCACACTTGTTGACTTGGCATATAACTAATGCTCTCTCAAGGTTTCTAGGATAACTCTCAGATGTTGCTCATGCTCTTCTTCCGATTTGGAGTAGATAAGAATGTCGTCGATAAACACAACTACAAACTTATCTAGGAAATTCATAAAGATCTTATTCATGAGATTCATGAAATAAGCAGGGGCATTGGTTAATCCAAAAGACATAACCGTATACTCGTATAAACCATAGCGAGTAGTAAAGGCGGTCTTGGGAATATCCGTTGCACGAATCTTAAGTTGGTGATAACCAGTCCTAAGATCAATCTTTGAGAATACCTGAGCTCCGGTCAACTGATCAAATAGATCCTCTATCTTGGGCAAGGGGTACATGTTCTTGATGGTGACGTTATCCAACTTTCTGTAATCTGTGCACAAATGATTGCCTCCATCTTTCTTGGTGACGAATAACACTGGTGATCTCCATGGCGATGCGCTTGGTTGAATCAAGCCTTTCTCTAACATGGCATCCAACTGCTTCTTCAGTTCCACTAACTCTGAGGGGTTCATGCTATAGGGTCTCTAGCTATGGGTCCGGTTCCGGGTATTAGTTCGATAATGAACTCAATATCCCTATCCCGGGGCATACCTGGCAATTCATCTGGGAATACGTCGGGGTATTCACAGACTACTCTGACTTGGTCTATGGTGGGCAGGGCTACACTCTTGTCGCACTTTAATTGACGGGGTAAGGTTTCAGAGATATGCTCTACTGTTACTCCAGAACTACTGGTCATGGTGATGGCTTTCTTAGCACAGTCTATCAGTCCTTGATGCATTGACATACAGTACATACCTAGTACTACTTCCAATCCTTTGGTTCCAAGTACAATTAGGTTGGCATAAAAATCTATCCCATGTATTCTGATAGGCACACCTTTGTAAATTTTTCTAGCTTTGGTTGTTGAACCGGGGATTTGAACTATCAGGACATGCTTCAGGTTGGTTGGGTGAATCTTACTAGTGCATGCAAATTCTGTTGGGCCACGTAGAGATAAACAAAACTTTTTCCCTACGCGGTGATCCCAAGATCCAGCTCAGGTAGAAGGCCACGAGGATTACCACTAGACGCGCAGTTGCGGAATCGATGAAGCACGTTGCTTGATGCAGTGCAGTCCTCGTGATCCATTCCGGTTCCACGATCCACGATCCGTACTTTCTTCACAATCATCGAAGTGTTGAACGTACAGCACCTCCGCCGGTATCCACACGTACGAGGAGGAGCGCCGGCGATGGATTGCTAGATCCGGTACGGCGGCGACATGACAGACTGGGGCTAGGGTTTCCAACACATGGAGTGACCTAACCTTGTGCTCTAAGCACCTGTGCCCCAGCTTATATAGGGAGTGAAAGTGGGCTCCACTCACTTGTGGCCCATTCACTAAAAGGCGTATATTAGCCACTACAGGTCTCACTTGCTGACTAAGTCCATGTCTCTTTTTGGGTCCAACCCAAATAGGTTTCCTATTTGGGTCTAATCCAAACTTGCTCCCGCTCTTAAGTGTGTGACCCGACAGGCTCATGGTAACCCGGACACGATTCCGAGTCTCACTCGTGATCGATCAGTTGGTAGCGGCTCCTAGCAGAACGTGCCAACTCCCAAGTACCAATAAGTCATGACGACATACCTTCCAATGCGGCTTTCGTCTGAGTCCCTTTTGCCTCACGATATACCTTGTAGGACTATAGGCGAATGATCGTCATCCCTCAAATAGTCCGACTCTCTTTCTCGATCCGAGATAAGTGATTCATCTGACTAACTCTTAGTCGGTTGCCTCGGTTAACACTTAACCATGACGCGCATGGCCATGCTTTCTGAATCATATCTTCCGAGAGGGCCCAGAGAATATCTCTCCGGATGGAGGGGCAAAATCCTGTCTTGGTTATTCACATCACGCAGCTTCATTCTCAGACGACCCGAACTCCGCCTTTATAACTGCCCAGTGAAGGAACAGCGTTTGACAGAACCTAAGTCGGAGATCCTCAACTCGGATTGTGCAATAACCTATAGGTCTGAGGATTACATTGATTGAGACATGCAAATGACGACTTGTTCGTTGCATCTCAATATGGGTTAGTCCGACTCGCTAAACTCTTTAGCCGAATCCGTGTAAGTCGGAATAGCATCTCCATGCCCATGACAAGTGGAACCTAGTCATCTGCCAACTTTCACATTGGTCTAAGTTGTGTGTCCGGCACAACCTCAATGACCAAGGACAATTAGTATGAACAACATGAATATGTAGTTCCACAATCAAATCACATATTCGATGATACATATCAGCAGTTCATACATGGACCATAACCTTATGAATACACATGAATATCATGATTTATGATTGCCTCTAGGGCATATTCCCAACAGTCTCCCACTTGCACTAGAGTCAATCTTCCTACATCACATGTCCAGGCATCTGATGCCCATTGCTCTCAGGTGCGCCTCATGCTTCGGCTGTGGAAGTGGCTTTGTCAACGCATCCGCAATGTTTGCATCCGTGTGTACCTTGCATAACTTGATATCACCTTGATCCACGAACTGGCGAATAAGGTGGTACCGCATGAGTATATGTTTATTCTTCTGGTGTTGTCTAGGTTCCTTGGCTTGTGCAATAGCACCATTGTTGTCACAATACACGTCTAACGGATTGGACGAGCCCTGAACCACACCAAGATCCATGAGGAAGTTCCTCTTCCAAACGGCTTCCTTTGCTGCCTCCGAGGCAGCAATATACTCAGCCTCTGTCGTAGACACAGACACCGTTTCTTGCTTGGAACTTTTCCAGCTCATAGCCCCTCCATTTATCACAAACACATATCCGGATTGCGAACGAGAATCATCCGAGTTAGTGAGATAACTCGCATCCGTGTAACCCTTTACACTGAGTTCATCCTCACCTCCATAAACCAGGAACATATCCTTAGTCCTTCTCAAGTACTTGAGGATATTTTTAGCCGCTGCCCAGTGGATCTCTCCAGGGTCAGCCTGGTATCTGCTCACAACACTTAGAGCATAGGAAACATCCGGCCTAGTACAAATCATAGCGTACATGATTGATCCGATTGCAGAAGCATACAGAATCGCACTCATCCGACTTCGCTCATCAGTTGTCGAAGGACACTGAGTCTTGCTAAGTTTTACGCCATGGGACATCGGTAAGAACCCCTTCTTAGACGATTCCATGTTGAAATTCTTCAACCCTTTTTCCAAATATGTACTCTGACTCAATCCAATGAGCCGCCTTGATCTATCTCTATAGATCCGGATTCCTAGTATGTAAGTCGCCTCACCCAAGTCTTTCATCGAAAAACTCTTTTCCAATGATTCCTTGGTCTCTTGCAACATCTGGACATCATTTCAATCAGTAATATGTCATCCACATATAAGATCAGAAAGTTCACTTTGCTCCCACTAAACTTCTTGTATAAACAAGAATCATGATCACTCTTGATGAAGCCAAACGATTTGACTACCTCATCAAAGCGAATGTTCCAACTCTGAGATGCTTGCTTCAACCCATAAATGGATTTCCGAAGCTTGCATACTTTGTCAGCATTAGCCGGATCGACAAAACCCTCGAGCTATATCATATACACATCCTCGGTTAAATTTCCATTTAGGAAAGCCGTCTTGACATCCATCTGCCATGTCTCATAGTCGAAATAGGCTGCTATAGCTAACATGATCCGAACTGATTTAAGCATCGCTATAGGAGAGAAAGTCTCATCGTAGTCAACTCCTTGAACTTGTCGGAACCCCTTCGCAACAAGCCGTGCTTTATAGATAGAAACATTTCCATCCATATCAGTTTTTCTTCTTAAAGATCCATTTGCACTCGACGGGTCTTGCACCGTCTGGCAGATCAACCAAGTTCGAAACTTGATTTTCATCCATGGACTTTAATTCGGATCTCATGGCTCCAAGCGATGACTCGGAATCAGAACCCACCATCAGTTCCAAATAAGTTGCCGGATCATCACTGTCTAACAACAATACATCACGAACACTTCGCAATCTGGCCGATCTTCGCAGTGTCGGTGCAGTTTCCGGCTCAGGTACCATGTCCAGCTCAGCCTCTAAGGCTTTTGCCGACTCGCTGCTAGCCGGTATTTCTCGAATTTCTTCGAGATGCACCGTACTCCGACTGACTCCCTGGCTGAGAAACTCTTTCTCAAGGAAGACACTATTTCGAGCGACAAACACTTTGCCCTCTTCTCGGTTGTAGAAGTAGTAACCCAAGGTTTCCCTCGGATATCCCACGAAAATACACTTATCCGACTTAGCTGTAAGCTTGTCCGACTGAAGTCGCTTGACAAAAGCTTCACAACCCCAAATCTTAAGAAAAGACAAACTCGGCTTCTTGCCAGTCCACATCTCATGCGGTGTCTTCTCTACCGACTTTGATGGTACTCTGTTTAGTGTGAACGCCGCAGTTTCTAGACAATAACCCCAAAATGATAAAGGCAGATATGTCTGACTCATCATTGATCATACCATGTCCAACAAGGTCCGATTCCTCCTTTCCGACACACTGTTTCTCTGCGGCGTTCCTGGAGGAGTGAGCTGGGGAACTATTCCACAACTCTTTAGATGGTCATCAAACTCATGGCTCATGTACTCGCCTCCTCGGTCCTACCGAAGAAACTTTATTTTCTTGCCAAGTTGATTTTGTACCTCATTCTGGAATTCCTTGAACTTTTCAAAGGCTTCCGACTTATGTTTCATTAAGTAGATATATCCATACCTACTCAAATCATTAGTGAAGGTAATGAAGTACTCATAACCACCTCTGGCTGTCGTGCTCATTGGGCCACATACATCACTATGTACCAGTCCCAATAAGTCGGACGCCCTTTTAGAACTCTTTGCAAAAGGTGTCTTGGTCATCTTGCCGAGAAGGCAGGATTCGCATGTCTCGAACGACTCCAAGTCGAACGAAGTTAGGAGTCCATCATCATGGAGCTTCTTCATGCGTTTCCAACTTATATGACCAAGCCGACAATGCCAAAAGTAAGTCATATTCAGATCATTTGGTTTTAACCTTTTCACATTTATGTTATAGACAGATTCACTATCAAGATTCAAAATAAATAACCCGTCCTGGACGGGTGCAAAGCCATGAAACATATCATTCAAATATAAAGAACAACCATTATTCTTAATATTCGACTCATAGCCCTGTCTCATCAAACATGAGGCAGAAATGATGTTTCGACTAAGCACTGGAACATAATAACAATTATTTAGCTCCAATATGAATTCATAAGGTAAATGAAGTTGCATTGTGTCGAGTTCCAACGCAGCAACTCTCGCTTTGTTTCCGACTCTAATGTCAACCTCGCCTCTTACAACGCTCCTAGTTCTTACCAGTCCCTGCGACGAGTTGCAGATGTGAATGACTGATCCGATATCATATACCCAAGAACTACTAGGTGCATCAGCAAGATAAATGTCTATAACATTGCAAACAAGAGTACCTGAGCCGGAAGTCACACCTCCGCTCTTGGCTTTATCAGCCAAATACCCTCTTCCAGTGGCCATCTGACTTGTAGTAGAAGCAAGTGGATCCGGCTGTAGGAGATGGCTTAGTCCCTGAGGAAGCGCTTTGGACTGGGTCCTCTGCCTTACCTTCTGACTTTGCCTTCTTCTTCTTAGTCCAAGAACTCTTCTTGAACTTAGCCTTGTTTTGTACCATCAACACTTGATTGGCACCTTTCTTGAGATCCGCCTCAGCCTGCTTGAGCATCCCATGTAATTCAGTGATCTTCTTATCCATACCATGCATGTGGTAGTTCGATATGAACTCGCCATACGCACTAGGAAGAGAGTTCAGAATTATGTCCGTAGCGAACTCTTCGCTAATGGGGTAGCCAAGCCTTTCCAGAGACTGCACGTAACCAACCATCTTGATCACATGCAGACTCAGTGGATCGCCATCCTTAAGCTTGCAGCTCAACAAAGCTTGAGAGACTTGATACCTCTCAGTCTTTGCCTGAGCCTAGAACATACTTTTGAGGCTTTCGATCATATCGTAGGCCTCAACATTCTTGAACTGCTGCTGCAAGTCCGGTTCCATGTGAGCAAGCATAAGACATCTAATCTCCGTGGATTCATCACAAATCCGACGGTAGGCATTGGTGGCTGCGACAGTCGCATTCTCATCCGGCTCAGCTGGAAGTGGGTTGTCTAGGACACGATCCCTTTTTCTTGTTTGAGATCTATTCTCAGATTACGATACCAGTTGGTGAAATTAGTTCCATTCAGCTTATCATTCTCTAAGATGGTTCTCAAAGCAAAACCGGAAATCTGAGGAAGACTGCTAGGTGCCATTGATCTACAACAGAAAATATGCAAAACACTTAAGACATGTATCCATAAAGACCAAGCATATTAAACACTTTAATATTTATGCTCCCACTAGAACCAACACCCCTTTGATGGTTACTTAGTGATTCAGGACACTAAATAAGCAAGTCGACTAGTGAGATTTAGCATCACCGCTAGCCGTCAAGTGTTCTAGGTAGACAACTCCTTGCCAATCGTATCTCATACGACTCCTGTTGGATGGGTGGCATCACATGCCCCGGCTCCCATCCGACTTTTCCCCAAGTCCCACAACCGTTGTGATAGACCTGTCTAGATTACCAAGTGCTTCCGCTGTAAGAGTCCGACTTGAACCCACCTAGTCGGAAAGAATTGATAGAACCTCAATTTTATGAGCCCACTACCAAAAATGTCCGACTTGTGATGGTGTAGCACTGGCGGGGAAACCGACTAGACCTTCTTTGAGGGATTATATTCTACCAACTATCTAATAGAGGTAAAACAGAGACATAACAATAACACAAAATAAAGCAATTATAATGTGAAATGTTATGGCTCCCTTCATGGCGATCTCTATCTCCATAAAGCCTTTAATCCGACTCGTGTCAACTCTTGTCACGTGCCGTCTTACACCATGTAGCCGACTTGTACACCGACTTGCATGCTATCCGGATTCTCCAAACAGCTACACTAGCCAGTAATCCAAATTACATAGAGAATCCGACATGCAGACCGTTATACAATAAGATGACAGCACCTAGGCTCCAGCCGGCTGACAAAATCCATGATACGTAGATCACGTATGGATTACACACATCACATGCACATAAGCCATACCATTCACAACATCATCCTGCAAAAATAAGTTATGCATAGATACGATATCTACCGGCATTGTGAAACTCGCAACGACATCTAAGGCGCTACAACAGGGCAAAGCCGGCGGTCCGACGATTTTTCCAAAAAACGCAGATCTCATCTGCATTCCGGACATGGATTTCATCATCGGATAAAACAATTTTACCCAAATCCGATCCGGACTCCGATTCGATCAAACCCTTTGATCTTCGATCACCGCATCCGGGTTTACGTGTCACAGTCTACACCGATGGCTGAAACCGACCGGTAGGGCTATGTCGTTACACGACCTTAGCAGTTAGATCACGGAAACCAGATCATCCATTCCCCGAGTACAGTTGATCCAATCAACCTTGTACAAAACCGATCTATCTCATAGATCGACCACCAAAACTGCAATTAGATCCAATCTAACGCCAACCGCATATCACATATGCGCGATCTTGAGCCTAAAACCAGAAGCTAACGCTCTGATACCACTGTTGGGCCACGTAGAGATAAACAAAACTTTTTCCCTACACGGTGATCCCAAGATCCAGCTCAGGTAGAAGGCCATGAGGATTACCACTAGACGCGCAATTGCGGAATTGATGAAGCACATCGCTTGATGCAGTGCAGTCCTCGCGATCCGTTCTGGTTCCACGATCCACGATCCGTACTTTCTTCACAATCGTCGAAGCACTGAACATACAGCACCTCCGCCGGTATCCACACGTATGAGGAGGAGTGCCGGCGATGGACTGCTAGATCCGGTACGACGGCGACAGGACGGACTGGGGCTAGGGTTTCCAACACATGGAGTGACCTAACCTTGTGCTCTAAGAACCTGCACCCCAGCTTATATAGGGAGTGAAAGTGGGCTCCACTCACTTGTGGCTCATTCACTAAAAGGCCTATATTAGCCACTTCAAGTCTCACTTGCTGACTAAGTCCATGTCTCTTTTTGGGTCCAACCCAAATAGGTTTCCTGTTTGGGTCTAATCCAAACTTGCTCCCGCTCTTAAGTGTGTGACCCGATAGACTCATGGTAACGCGGACACGATTCCGAGTCTTACTCGTAATCGATCAGTTGGTAACGGCTCCTAGTAGAACGTGCCAACTCCCAAGTACCAATAAGCCATGACGACTTACCTTCCAATGCGACTTTCGTCTGAGTCCCTTTTGCCTCACGATATACCTTGTCGAACTATAGGCAAATGATCTTCATCCCTTAAATAGTCCAACTCTCTTTCTCGATTCGAGATAAGTGATTCATCTGACTAACTCTTAGTCGGTTGCCTCGGTTAACACTTAACCGTGACGCGCATGGCCATGCTTTCCGAATCATATCTTCCGAGAGGGCACAGAGAATATCTCTCTGGATGGAGGGGCAAAATCCCGTCTTGGTTATTCACATCACACAGCTTGATTCTCAGACGACCCGAACTCTGCCTTTATAACTGCCCAGTGACGGAACAACGTTTGACAGAACCTAAGTTGGAGATCCTCAACTCGGATTGTGCAATAACCTCAGGTCTAAGGATTACATTGATTGAGACATGCAAATGACGACTTGTTCGTTGCATCTCAATATGGGTCAGTCTGACTCGCTAAACTCTTTAGCCGAATCCGTGTAAGTCGGAATAGCATCTCCATGCCCATGACAAGTGGAACCTAGTCATCTGCCGACTTTCACATTGTTCTAAGTTGTGTGTCCGACACAACCTCAATGACCAAGGACAATTAGTATGAACAACATGAATATGTAGTTCCACAATCAAATCACGTATTCGATGATACATATCCGCAGTTCATACATGGACCATAACCTTATGAATACACAGGAATATCATCATTCATGATTGCCTCTAGGGCATATTCCCAACAAATTCTTCGGTGACAAATGAATGTGATGCTCCAGAATCAAACAATACTTTGGCTAAAACTGAGTTGACAGAAAACATACCCAGCACTACCTCTGGCGCTTCCTGGGCTTCTTCTGCATTCATGTGGAAGAGACGGCTGTTGTGGTTGTGAGGGTTCCCTGGGGCAAATCTCCTTCCTGGTTGAACACGACGTTGCTGCTGAGCTGGGGCATTCACATTGGCATTGGCTGCACTCTTCTTGGGACACTCATTGGAGTAGTGACCCTTCACTCCACACTCGAAACAAGTGATCTAGGACTTGTCCTTGACTGCGACAGGCACAACATTGCTGCCAGTTCTAGGTGCAGTGTTGTTGTTGTTGTTGTTGTGGTTCTTGGGATGTGCATGATTGAAATTGTTGGCATTACCGGAGTTGTGATTGTTTCCTCCGGACTTCACATTGCCTCCGCTATGGTTGGGGTAGCTTGGACGAGAATTTGGGGGTCGGTTGTTCCTTGGTGCATATCCCGGTGAAGGGTTGGGACGGTACTTCTGGTGACTACTAGATCCAGACTGCTGCATCATACGACGCTTGCGGTTGTCATTTTCCTGGTTAATCTTCCCTTCCATCTGAATGGCAGAGTCGACTAGCTCTTCTAGATCCTGAAAACAGATGTTGACGAGGATTGTCTGCATCTCATCATGAAGTCCGTTCAGGAATATCTCCTTCTTCTTGGCCTCCGTGTTGATCTCATCCGGTGCATATCCGGCAAGTGACAGGAATCTATCACGATACTCCACCACATTCATTCATCCTTGCTTTAATTCGCGGAACTCATCTCTCATTATGTTGACTAGACCTTGCGGCACGTCGGTGCGGCTGAACTTGACTTTGAATGCTTCCCATGTCATCACTTGACCATGGTTCATATTGCGGATGCTATTCCACCAAGCTCTTGCATCTCCTGCCAGATAGTGGGTGGCAAAGAGAACTTTCTTATTTTCATCAACTCTTGCAACTTCTAAGTTGTTTTCCATGGTCTATAACCAGTCATCAGCATCTAATGGGTTCTCAGAGGTGCTAAAGATTAGAGGATTGGTGTTCTGAAAGTTTTCGAGTTTGGATCCCTGGTGATCCTGATTTCCATGCCCTTGGTAGTTCAGGGCCATCTGGGCGATCTGTTGAAGGGTTGCTAAGTTGGCTTGGCATTCTGCCCTGCTTGCTTCACGGTCTGCGATGAGATTCTACAAGATCTGCAGCATTGGGTCTTGCGACGAGCTGCTCCCTCCTTGGTTTCCACGAGTCATCTGAGGATTGAGATGGATATAGGGTAAGAGGGAATTTCTACGGTTCATGGTCTTGGGTTTTCAAAGCTAAAACTTTGAGTTAGACTCAGGTTTTTCAACTAACTCCTTTTCATTCAGGCAAGCAAGCACACGATACAACACACACCACAACAATCAAAAGGGAAACAGATGGTTTGAAGAACCATTCTGCAAGCTACGATACAATGAGACCGATACATCTCATGATACGACAGTGCTCTAGTGCATCTACTCATCATCGATGAAGTCGGAGTCCTCATCGTCAGTGTAGAAGTCCACGGCATCCTCCGCCAGAAAGTCATCATCATTGCTGAGGTAAGAATCCATGTCTCCCTAGATGTCTTCACCCTCATCTTCTTCTTCTTTTGCTACAAGCTGGGCTGCCTACTCCTTGACTATGTTCTCGAGGTCGGCCACCTTCTTGCAAAGACGGGCGATGGTGCGTTCCTTCTTTGCACGCTGGCGGCAAAGAGACTGGCGATCCTAGACGAGCAATGCGAAAGTCTGGGCCTTCTGGTCGGCAATGGCACGGTTCTGGTTGGCTAACTCTCTGGCATTGTCCAGCTCCTTCTAATGGTCATACAACAGGAAGTCAAGGTTCTCCACTTGGCGCTTCAGTGTTGGATGACTTGGCATCTCCATCGGCATTCCCATGAAGTCACGTCTTGCATAGTGGGAAAAACGGGTTCCTTGGATCTGGTTGACGCTGAGGGCACATAGACGTGCGAGAGCTTCATGCATTTCCCTGGCTAATCCATCTAGCTAGTTGTTCTCTCTCACGGAGAACTGAATTCTCCCAGAAGTTGGTGCTTCAATGCTTCCTCTAAGATCTGCGGTGACTAGCCACTGTAGGTCTCCTCCTGGGGGTCCTGGAAGTCGAGCTCCAAGAAACTCCGAATGTGGGCATCCCAGTAACTCTGACAGTGAATCCAGATCCCTCTCGAAGATCAGCTGACCTCCGTTTCCCAACTGGTAAAACTTGATGAACTGAGACTCCATCTACATGAATTTAGGATGAGGAAGTTAGTGAAGTGATCAAGTGTGTCAAATTTTAAGTAGTAGTGTAAGAATTTTGAGGAACATGATTTTTTGAAAAAGAGTGAATCCACAAGGATAAGAGAGGAGGTAGTTTTTCATAAATACTCACTTTGGTTTGGAAACTAAGTTTTTGTTTGAACGTCCATTCTAACTAGGGTCTCCTATGGTCAAGATGGCTCTGATACCAACTTGTCAACACTCGGATTTTTAATCCCAGATGCCCGTTATGCCATACGTCGCAATCCCAATATTACCATTTTTGCGAGACATAACAGATTGGATATCACAGTACATCATCCATTACAAACCATACATAAGGTCTTACACAAATAAGGATCTCATGATCCAGTCTTAATACAACAAGCACCGGAAATAAAAGATAAGCGTAGCGGTGGGGTCCATCTTCAGGGGCACAGGCAATGCTGACGAAGGCAGATAGTCCTAGTTATCATAGCCGTCATGCTGGCCATCACCTTGATAGTCTCCTTCATAGTCTGGCCATGATAATAGCCAGGGACAAAAGCCATGAGTACTCTTTAAGTACTCGCAAACTACCACTAACAAGTAGGATAGTTCTAAAGTTAAAGTGCTAACTCTATGTTTAACTATAAAGTTAAGTTTGAAACCTAAGGTGAGTTCAGAAGCAAAGAAAGATAAAGTAAAGTTCTAGAATCACTTAAGTTGGGAAGCTAATGTCATAAACACAACCCTGTTGTGGTCAAGTCAAAGTTCATCCTTCATTTCAAGTTATTTGGAAAACATCTGACAACGAAACAATATGGCCATTCCAACTATCCATAACTGCGGACGCGGCTATTCGAATAGTTTGACACTCTACAGAGGGGGTACACTTTCACCATAAGATTCGATACATCTGTCAGGGATAACCCTGAATCATCATACTTAGTATGCAGATAATCAAACATAACCTTTCCTTTACACACCCTAGTATAAGCACCTCTCCTACGAGCATGGCCTCCCAACCATGACCATCTGTCATCTTGGGCACTGCATAGGTGGACAACATTGAGAGGTAACCTCAGCTCAAACCTCTCTCGCGAGGGAACTAATACTAATGCATATAAATTTCCAGCTAATCCTTACCCAATTCAGGTAGTGTGGTTATAAGGTAAATTTGGAATGGTATCGCATCTGAATCCAACCATCAGTTTTATAAAAAGGGTTAAGGCTCATGCCTCAACATTTTCATCATCATAAACCATTTGTGTTCCTCAACACATGTCAAAACATCTCAATAGAATGACTCATCATTCCAAGGTTTTCATAATTCATTTTCACCAAGTGTTCCCATCTAAAGTGACTCAAGTTTTTGATCTACTCTAAACTACTAAGTTAAGAGTGTTCACTAAGGTTGAAAAGATGGGTTCAATCTCATGCCATAGAATGACATCTAAAGGGGTTTCTACATAGGTCAAGTTTTATACTCTTTATGCTACCTTCAAAACAAGTAAAGAACATTGTGTAAACTAAGGGAGGTAAAACTTGTAAATAAGACTTGGGGTAACTAATAGTCAAAAGGGGTGTGATCAAAGCATGCCTAAAGCATCTTTGCTAAATCATGTAGTTTGATCCTAGCTTGCTAAGCAGGAACTTGCAAGGGTTAGCTTGCAATGTTAATGTTGGCTTGAAAGTACAACTTTCAAGGGTTAACTTGGATAGTGCTAGCTTGCCTTGGTTGGTACAGTGGTTGAAGTTTTCTTCTTCTTCTTCTTGGTAGAACTCCTCCTCCTCGAA
Source organism: Avena eriantha (assembly GCA_910589775.1). NCBI lineage: Eukaryota > Viridiplantae > Streptophyta > Magnoliopsida > Poales > Poaceae > Avena > Avena eriantha. The sequence goes on from OU342741.1 coordinate 132,476,149, forward strand.
AGCTTGGTCGGTACTATCGTCTATAAATACATATGGAGTACACAATCCCCAAACAATACTTAAATAGGCTAAATAGCATTCTAAGACACACATTTGATGATCTATTGTCATCACAAGCATCACAAGTTTAAATCACTAGTTTCATCTTTTTAATTTAGAAAAGTAATTTCTACTCACTGAAAAATTAACTAAGATTTAATATTCACCACTTAAAATATGGGATCATGTTGACACATGTCATCACCACATATTCTAACATGTGGGAATGTGATTTAAAGGTTGGATCATAATTACTTTGGTTTAAGTTCATTATTTAATGATTTAAAGTGACTAGAAATGCCTATATAGCATTATTTTGGTACTAGTCCAAAGTCACTGCATGTAAACGTTAATATTATTACCTATTTAGATAGATATGATGAAATGTGATTTTTGAGAGTTCGAATCAACTCAAAATCTATCTTGGTTGATTTTATAAAAATGTTGCAAGTTGCAAATGCTTATGTTTTGTTGTTTTTATTAGGAGAGATCTATAAATCTACTTGAATTAAATCCAACTGTCTTGGATATATCATTTCAATACCTTTCAGGCAAAAATGGTTTCATGCAATTTGGATTTGTAAAACTCCCAGAATTGAATTTTAAACTAGTGGACAGAAATAAGATTAACACTAAAAAGAAAAATCTAATTTTGAATGGCTGGGCTAGCGCGGGAACCAACATGGGACGGCCCAGTGGCGCTCCGAGGCGCGGGGCTCAGCTGACATGTAGGCTCCAGCAGTCAGCGGCACAACAACACCGAAACGGTATCTAGCATTCTAGGCCACACGATTAAAAGGGGATCTAACGGTGGGGGTTCATCGACGTCGACGGATTACTCCGGCGAGAACTTCACCTAGACGCGGCGGTGGGGGTCGACTGGGGCCGTACCAGGGCTAAAGCAAGGTTGGTGAGGCGGGCAAATGGGCTAGAAGACGACGGCGAGGCGAGGCGCGGTTGCGGCGGAGGTTGGGGTGCCCTAAATCGCAGGCGCCCTTCTCCTCCTACTGCGGCGGCTCCGGCTCCAATTCCGGCGAGGCAGAACTCGATTGGCGTCGGCAAGAGGTGGGTGAGGTTCAGTGAGAGGTGGGAAGTGAGTGAGTGTGGAGAAATGAGGCTGGGGAGGCTGGCTTATATAGGCCCGACGGTGAGACCGAGCGGTGTGGGCAGGCGACTCCGGCGAGTGCGGCATAGGGGGCTAGCAGTGTGGCTCGAGGTAGGGGACGGTTGCCTGTCTCCTGGCGGTGCTCTGAGGCTTAAAGGCGCATCAAGGCAAGCTCTGTGCTGGTTGGGAGCGCCACGTGCTCTGGGCGGCAGAGGCTGCGGGTTCGACGGCGAGCGGTGGCTGGGGTGTGTTGGGCGGCCAGCGGGGGTGTCTGGGGTGTTCCCTAGGTCATGGCGAAGTGGTGGGCGCGGGCTGCGGTCGAGGGGTGGTCCTTGCACGCAGGGATGGGGCGCGCTCTGCGGGCGGCGTCGGCATGGTCGACCAACTCCGGGTGTGGCGGTTCTTGGCTGTTCTGGTCTCTGTCTCTGGGCTGGGGCTGGTTGGACGGTGGAGGTGGACCACGGGCGATGTGCTGGACAAGGTGAGATAGGCTAGCGGCTACTGTGGCGCGATGTCACAGGTGAGGGTGCTCAAGGTGCTCGGCCTTAATGTCCATGACCATTTGGTCATGTGCACAGGGCTTGGCCGGGCTAGCAAGAGTAGGGGATGCACCTGGGGGGGACAAGGGGACCGATTTAGGCCCAAATGGTGACCAAAATCACTGCTCAAAATAGTGTTTTGAATTTGGCCAGATTTGTGCCTGCCACCTGTTTGATGAAATGGCCACAAGAAGTAAACTTTTGAATTTTGGTTTCAAAATTTTTGGGTGATCTACACTAGTGCTAGGTAGTCTCTGGTTGCAAGGGTTTTGAAAGTGGAGCTCATTTTGATGGTTTTCAAATAGGGGTGATCTATGCATATGCATTGAATTCAATTTTCACATGCCATTTAAAATAAGCAAAAAATGTTTTTAGCAGATCAAAAGGTGAGCCTTGGTACCTCATTATGTGTACTAGCAAGGGGTGCAAAGATCATGAATTGTTTCTGTTAAGAAATGAGTGCTAGGAACACTCAAAGTAGCGTAGTGGATTAAAATGGCCAAAATGACCATTCCTCCTTTTTAATTGTTTTTTATATGATTTTCTTTAGTAAAAGTTTGGGAATGATGTAGATGATGTTTAAATCACCTAAGAAACATTTTACAACCAAAGAATCATACAACCATGGAAATTCAAATCAATTCCTAATTTAAATGCACATACACATGAATGCTTTCATTTTTAATTTGGAAAAGTTTTTGTTAACCCTAAATTTGATGATTTGGATCTTTGTAAGCTTGGATTGAAGTTTTGGGATGTTACGGGATGTCAAGTTCTCTGACCTTCTCGCCCAGGTGCGCCTTCGAGACGAGAGGATTAGGATTGGTGAGCTTCCAACAGCCCCAGTGATTCCTCTGACTATCGCCGAAAAGGTGGCCGCTGAAGTGAACGCGGGTTTGGATAAACTCACTCGTGAACAACATGTAAGTCAGAATTCCAACTCCTGTTTTTCCTTTATTTTATATCATATCCTCTATCCCCCAAGCATGAAGTAGGATATATAATCCAGGTTTATGCTTCATTAGGATGCCAAAGAACGAACTAGTGTAGCCCCCAAGGCTCGTGCTCATATTAGCAAAAATATTAGCCTGAGTCTTAAGTAGCTTTCTGACTTTGGGTATTCTGACTTACAGAAAGTATGTTCCAATAACCAGGATTTACTGAAGAATGTCTGCGATAAGTGGAGAGAGATCAAAGCTCTCCGGCTTAAAAATGCTGAACTTAAAGTCGCCAAGGATGAGGCCGAAGGTAAACATTCCGAGACTCAAACCTTGTATTTGTTATTTTCAATGTCGATTTTTCTGAACTGTTGTTCTTTTTGACTTACAGCGCTGGTGAAACAATCCTGCGCGATGATCGAAGAGGCCAAGAACCTCAAGACCTTGGTGGTGGAGAACAAGGAACTTCGCCAAGAGCTGGACCAGCTCAAGGCAAATCATGAAAAGAGCATTCTCAAATCCTTGAATCTTCCTCCATGGCCACTAATGAGCGTGATCGCAAGATCGCTGCTCAAGATAAAACAATCTCGGACCTCAAGAATTATCTTAGTAGAGAGAGGGACCTTTCCTAGGCACTCGGGGATGAACTCTAGAGTCTCCGGGAGGAGAAGACCAAAATTGACGACGTCATTTTCGGTAAGTTCCATTTGTCTGACTTATCTTTTCTTCGACTTTCTTCAATATTGGATATTTCTTAACTTGCTTTGTATATTGGTCCTCTGAACTTGACAGACTCTTCTTCCACTGATACCTGCACCCACCGTCTTACCCAAGTCGGTGACCTGCTTCATGACATCCGCCAATCCCTTGAGGACATCGGCGAAGCTCTAAGGATTCCGGACATGCACAGCATGTCGGATTTTCAGGTGCGGGACAAGGCAAAGGAGATGTCGCAGCTCGTCCAGGATTGGAACATGTCCTACGCGCAATCAGTAGCGCAGAACGCTCTCACCATGGTCATGAGCCACCATGAAAACATGGAGATATGGCAAGTGACCAGAGGGTACTCTATAGTGGATGAAGATGGCCAGGAGCAGGACATCAAGGCCATTATGGATTCCTGTGCCGGATATGGGTGTCATGTAGCTGACTTTACCAGCTATGATACTCCATTCTTCAACCGTGTGGACACTCCGCCTCCGCCTCTAGAAGAAACAGCAGAAATTTCCGACGATGAACGCACCACCTCAGATGCGGACATCTCAGAGAGATATCAAGGCGACGTATCCAGCGAGCCGGCAGCTCCTGCATCTCCCCCTGCATCATAGATCAGAAAGTTTTGTATTATTCCGGAAAAACCTGATGCGTCTGTAAATATGCAGTATTTCAACTTTTGCTAGTGCTAAGCTTTTGATCTATTCAGCACTTTTTGGCTTTGAGTTTTTTTTGTGTGCCTGAAATGTTTACATAAGCACTTGTATTTTTTCTTCTATACTTATCATTTATCTGGCTTTCCGCCTCGTCCCTTTCGTGAGCCAGCTAAACCTTCCGCCGGAAACTTTGCCGAGCAACGGAGCTCAATTGCTAAACCAGTTTAAACTCGGAAAGAAAGCCGGCTTCTAGTACCAACAATTCACTACTTGGAAAATGCCCGCATCTAGCAATCAGACAAATAACCAAAGTAAAGACTAGAAATTTTAGAGTTATACCCGAAGGTAGCAATTTTAGAATCGGAAATCTAAACCAGAACGAACATGAGCATAAAGTACTTTCAAGCATTATGGGATTTTCGACTATGACATGATCATTCAAAAATAAGTTGGTAAAAACTTCTCAGAAAAATCTAGAGGCAACCAAAACTTTTATTTCTCACAGAACATGTACATATATATGATTACAAATTAGGATAAACTAAGAATAAAAGGGACGCAGCTGAGCAATATTCCACGGTCTGTCTAACTCATCCGAATTTGTACTACCTCCAGCTCTCTTGCTCTTCTTAGTAGCAGATCTTTCTTTGACTGGCCTCATGTTAGTTAAGTAATAACAACCATTGTGCAATACTCGACTAACTAAAAAGGGCCCTTCCCATACTGGGGAAAGTTTGTGCTTTCTTTGTTGCACAAGACGGAGAACCAAATCACCTTTATTGAAAGATCTATTTCGGACTCTCTTACTATGATACTTGCATAACTTCGGCTGATAGGCTGTAGATCTCATTCCAGCAAAGACGCGAACTTCTTTGACCAGGTCGAGAACATTTTGTCGAGAAACCTTGGCATCCTCTTCAATATACGCGACCACTCTAGGACAAGTCCGAATCAAATCACTAGGAAGAACTGCTTCTGCGCCATAGACCAAGAAGAAAGGTGTGTATCCTGTTGACCTATTTGGAGTTGTTCGTAAGCTCCAAATTACAGAGGGTAATTCCTCTGCCCCAGCCCCCGCAACACGTCGTAGTGGTGCTTCGAGTCTCGGTTTTAGGCCTTGTAGGATTAAACCATTTGCTCTTTCAACTTGTCCGTTAGCTTGTGGATGTGCGACTGACGCAATGTCAAGCCGGATATTTTGCTTGTTGTAGAATTCAGCCAATTATCCCATAGAGAAGTTACTCCGATTGTCTGTGATAATGCTATGTGGATAACCATACCGAATTATAACATCCTCGACAAATCTTTTGGCTGTTGCTCCATCACAACTAGTGACAGGTTTAGCCTCAATCCATTTGGTGAATTTATCCACCATCACTAAGAGGTGAGTAAATCCACTTGGAGCACGTTTAAATGGTCCTACCATATCAAGCCCCCAGACCGCAAAGGGCCATGTTATAGGTATTGTTCGCAGCTGATCAGCCGGAACATGAGCTTGCTTGGCGTACTTTTGGCAGACATTGCACGTGTTGACTAATCGTTCGGCATCTGCCTGACCTGTAAGCCAGAAAAATCCGTGTGTAAAAGCTTTTGCCACTAAAGATTTGGCTGCAGCGTGGTGACCACACTCGCCTTCGTGGATTTCTCTTAAGATTTCCACTCCTTCTTCCGGAGATACACAGCGCTGAAAAACCCTAGAAACACTCTGTTAATGGAGCTCACCTTTAACAATAGTATAGGATTTTGCTCGTCGGATAATCTATCGGCTCAGCACCTCGTCTTTGGTTAATTTGCCATTTACCTAATAATCGAGGTAGGGTTGAGTCCAGATGGGAATGACAGCCAGAACTGCTATCAAAGGTGAGTCGGAATTGGTCGGATATTCCTCATCTACTCCCTTTATTGAGGGAACTTTGAGGTGCTCTAAAAAAAGGCCATCCGGGACCTCTTTCCGCGCAGAACCTATACGAGATAGTGCATTTGCTTCCTCATTTTCTGCTTGAGGGATGTGTTGAACTTCAAACCCTTCGAACGATTTAGATAGATCATCCACGACAGCTTTATATGCTGCCATGTGTTTAGTTGCATTACAAATATCCGACAGAGTAACAAGATCCAAAACTCCATAACACATCAAACGTCGGATGCCAATATCCTTAGCAATCTAGATTCCATGCAGCGGTGCTTCATACTCGACAATATTGTTTGTCGCTGTGAAGTGGATCTGCAACACATATAAAAGTTTATCTCCTTGGGGTGATTTGAGCACCACGCCAGCCCCCGAGCCCCCTCGAGCCTTAGACCCATCAAAAAAGAGGGTCCAATATTTCGACTCAGGGAGGATCATGTTCTCGTTCGTCTCTGTCCAATCAGCGACAAAGTCAGCAAGGATCTAGGATTTGATTGTTGTCCGAGGTTTGTACTCAATATCGAAAGCTAAAAGCTCTATGCCCCATTTGGCGACACGTCCTGTGGCGTCACTATTGTTTTATTATATCTCTCATGGGACCTGTGCTCACCACGGTAATTGGATGCTCCTGAAAGTAGTGTCGTAACTTACGAGATGCTAGAAAAACGCCGTAAGCTAACTTTTGATAGTGCGAATACCACTGTTTTGATTCCCTCAGGACCTTGCTGACAAAGTAAGTCGAACGCTGCACCAGGTGTTCCTGATTTTCCTCTGGTCTCTCCACTACCATGATGATACTAACGACCTTATTTGTCGCAGCAACATCGGTTCCTTAGGTTCCGGCACTGCAAGGATAGGAGGAGATGAGAGTACTCTCTTCAGATGTTGTAGTGCAGCTTCAGCTTCGTCAGTCCAAACAAAATCCTTGGTCTTTTTCAGGAGTTTTTATAATGGTGCGGCTCTTTCACGAAGCCGACATACAAATCGACTGACCACGGCGATGCAACCAGTTAATCTTTGTACGTCCTTCAGGCAGTTGGCCTGGAAATGTTGAGTATAGCCTTGATTTTGTCTCGGTTCACGTCGATGCCTCTTTGAGACACGATGAAACCTAACAATTTTCCGGCTGGTATTTCAAAGAAGCATTTCTTTGGGTTAAGCATGATGTTGTATTTTCGTAGATTGGCAAATGTCTCCTCCAAGTCGGAAATCAGTGTTTCCTTGTTTTTGGACATCACCGCGATATCATCCACATATGCATGTACATTGCGTCCGAGTTGGTCGTGGAGGAAATGCTGCATCGTGCGCTGGTACGTAGCTCCTGCGTTCTTCAGCCCGAAGGGCATCGTACCAAAACAAAAGGTTCCGAAGGGGGTTATGAATGAAGTTTTGACTTTGTCAGATTCCCTCATTCGGATTTGGTGATAACCGGAATATGTGTTGAGAAAACAGAGGAGTTCCAAGCCTGCCGTAGAATCGATGACTTGATCAATTCTAGGCAGAGCAAACGGATCTTTTGGATAAGCCTTGTTCAAGGCAGTATAATCAACACAGATCCTTAAATCAGTGGTGTCCTTTTTAGGGACCATTACAGGATTGGCCGACCACTTAGTGTGGATGACCTCTTCTATGAATCTGGCTAACTCGAGCCATGCTAGTTCCTTAGCTATTGCCTTATGCTTTTCATCGCCAAACCGTTGTAGGGACTGTTTGACGGGTTTAGCATTCGGGTTTACATTTAGAGAGTGCTTGGCAAGTTCCCTAGGTACTCCGGTCATGTCATATGGCTGCGATACGAAGATATCTTGATTTGCTTGGAGGAACTTGACGAGCGCGCTTTCCTATGCGCTACTTAGGCCTACGCCTATCTGGGTCACCTTGGAGGGGTCATCATCCTTCAACGGCGTCTTCTTCGTCTCTTCTGATGCCTTGAACTCTGGATTTGGCTTTGTCACCTCCTTCTTCGTTGCGGGCATCTCGGACAGATCTATGCTCTTCTTGATCTCCTGGTACTCCTGGGCGTGCAGCACGGCTTCGGCAAAGGCGGCATTTCCATCCTCGCACTCTCGCGCTTTCTTCGGGTCTCCCCTGATGGTGATCACGCCGTTGGGACCTGGAATTTTCATCATATTGTAAATGTAACATGGACGAGCCATAAAATCCCAGTAAGCCGGACGTCCGAATATAGCGTGGTATGCGCTCTTGAACGGGACCACTTCGAAGGAAAGTGCCTCCGTCCGTTAGTTCTTTGGAGTTCCAAAGGTAACATCCAAAGTAATCTCTCCCAGTGAATTAGCTTGTCTTCCTAGGACAACTCCGTGAAAGATCACAGAGCTATGGTTCAGCTGGGTTTCCGAGATCTTCATCCGGCATAGCGTTTCGACATAGAGAATATTGATCCTGCTACCACCGTCCATGAGGGTCTTGGAGAAACCATAACCGTCAATAAGTGGGTTGACGATTAAGGCGTATTTTCCTCGCCTGTCTAACTTAGGCGGATGATCAGCGCGGTCAAATGTGATTGCCACTTCCGACCAGTCCAGATATTGAGGGACAGCCAGAACTGTTGCATTGAGCTCGTGGAGAACTTCTTTCTTGACCTTTGCTGGTTGAGATCCGAGGAAGGTGACATAAGTGTCCTTCTTAATGGGAAAAGTTTTCTTCCCTTCAGGCTTGGGATTTGAAGTATCAGCTTCCTCCATGTCGGAATCTTCCTTGGTCTCTTTGTCTTTTTCGGGATTCTTCTTTCCCTTCTTCCGCTTAGCTTTGTAGCCCGCAGTGTCATCTCTTTTGATGTCGTCATTGAAACGACATTCGGCGTTGGTGTGGGACGAGCCCCCATTGGCGTCTACGTGATGCACACATGGGTTATTGGCAATGTCGGCCTAAGAGTAAGTTTTGCCTGGTTGTTGTTCTCCTCTACCTTGGACACTTGAAGTCCCACGGCCACGCCCGCGGCATCCGCCGCGTCCTCCAGACCCGGAAACAGTAGTAACTACTGTTGTTTCCACGTTGGATTTTTCTTCCGAGGTATTTTTGCGCTTCTGAGCTTGTTGCTTTGGTTGTCTTGCTGACTGAGGCACAACTACGACGTTGAGTAATCCCTCTGCATCGTCGTCAACATCTGCATACTTACTCGTTGTTTCTATCATCTCTCCCAAATCAGTGACCTTGTTACACTTCAAGCGGTGACATAGTAGACCAATTGGGAGTCCTGCGATGAAAGCTTCAATCGCGGTTTGATCGTTTACTCCTTCATAGGAGTTCTTGGTGTCGATCCATCGTCCGAGGTAATCCCGGCAAGTTTCTCCGGCTTTCTGGATGCAACGTTGTAGGTCTCCGACCAAACAGGGCCTCCGATATGTGCCTTCGAAATTCCAAAAGAACGCACTTTGCATGTCATACCAGTTATGGATGGTGTTCTCCGGAAGTTCATTGAGCCATGATCGCGCCGTCTTCCGCAACATAAGTGGGAGAAATCAGGTTGTGAACAGGCTATTTCCGCCTTTGGCGATGCAGCAAGCTTGGAAAAAATCCTGTAGCCAAGTATCTGGCCGAGCAATGTCGTCGTAGGCTTGGATGTGCCTTGAGATAGCAAATCCTTCCGGGAATCTTGTAGCTCTGATGCGTGGTCCGAAGCACTTTGGGACCACGTACATGTCATCGTTTTCATAGCGTCGCGCCTCTATGTTGGAATTGATCCTGTGCCTTGCGTCGTTCGGGGATAGAGATCTTCCCGAATGTCGGCTGTGGCTGCGGTGCCTTGGAGCCGGACTTCGGCTTCTGCCACCACCTCCTCCGCCTCGTCGTCCTCCTTGCCCTCCTTGGTGGAGATGGTGGGGCATCTGAATTGTTTCCCGCTGATCGCCGGTCTCCATCCGGAGCATCATTATTCCGGTTCCGGGGAGGATCTTGACTACGACGAGCCCCCTGCCGGATTGTCCCAGCATGGTTTCCGTCGATCCTTCGTCCGTCGTTCCCACCACGGTGGGGCTCAGCCGGACGGCTTGCATGTCTAGGAGGTGGCATTTTTTGATGATCCTCCTCCCGACGTTTCTCTTTATCTTCTCCCCTTCAATCGTTAGACTCTCGTTGGGGAGGTTTCCTCGGATTCAGTGCAGCAATGGCATCTTTCTCGGCCGCTGGAGCAACGTTGCTCCCGTTACGCGTAGTTCTGTGATGCTGTCCTGACGATCCGATTCTTGAATAATTGTCTTCCCGGCGTTCAGGGCGATGATACTACGCCCGGATGTAATGGGATCTTACATCAGCCCATGCCGGATCTGTGCGACATTGGTCGGAATCTGAGACCAGTTTTTGAATTCCGGACAGGGCAACCTTTTGCTGCTCTAGTCCCTTGTTGAGTAGTTTGATACCCAAACGGATCTCCTCTGGTCCTGGATTAGTCGATAGAATTTCTCGAGCCGCCACGGTATTCTGTACTGGGGTTGGGTATACCCAATCTCCTTTGCTATCTTTCCGTGGCTTCCCCATCTCATCTCCAAAAAGGACGGCACGGACATGTGGGAATTGGTCGTCATTGGTGTGACGCTTCCGTGTCTTCTGATGCAACAGAGACATGTAGTCCTTAGTTGACATGCGTTTCTTCTCCACCTCGATGTTTTTGGCTTCATTAAGGAGTTGTTGACGACGCGCTTCTAGGGCTTGCGCCCTTTCGTCCAGCTCTTCTGTAGTAAGTTTTCGGCTGTAGGGATAGGTGTGGTTAATGAAGCATCGATGAGTTTACGCGCACCTTCGGTGATCACGTGTCCATCCACCGATGCTTCTTTTTTCGGCTCTTCTAGGATAAGTGCTCCATCCGAGTCTTCCTCGTATTCCTCGGCAATCACCTCCTCTGTCAGAGGGTATTTTGCCGGGGACTTGTTCTTCTTGTTCCTCTTCGTTGCCTTCTTGGCAGCGCCGGTAGCAAAGACGGCTTTGGGTCCGTTTCCCGGAGTCAAGCTTTGATCGGTACTTTCGGACATCTGGACCTCGGGATTATCTCCGACGTCCATGTCATCCTACGCTTTGGGAGAGTGTTCCCCGGATCCTTCATCCATGGCTTCTCCTTCTTCTGCAGCTTTGGAGTTATACTCCTCTTCATATTCTGCGGAGAACTTTCGGAAATCTGCTGACGTCATAGATTCATCCGAGGATGCGGGAACGTCAGCGTTTGTTCCAATTGCCTCCAGCACAGAGTTGGTGTTTTCTCCTGCATCGGCAGAGCTGGATCTGAATCCCACGTATCCGACGAAGTCCGACGCGTGCTTCGTGAGGTACCTGTGGCCTTCGCGATCAGCCATGTCAAAACTTTTGATGGTCTTGAGGATTGCATCCGCGCTTTTGCCTTGTTGTATCATACATCTTAGTGTGTACCTCAGAAAAGGCCTGTCTGTCCCGGCGTAATCAGAGCCGGAATCAGTGTCGTTGATATGCTCCTCCTGAATTTCGACTTCCACGGGTGGGTCGATCTAGGATCCGGCTTCTCCAGGGAGATCCACTCCAGATTCGACTTGGACCGCTAGGTCCTCTTCAGGCTCGGATTTCTCCACTATCTCCGCAATTGGTGCAGGCTGGGTGGCATTAGGGTTTTCTGAGATCCGGAACTCTGCCGCCTCCACAGACAAAGGGGACCCAGAAGATTCTCCTGCCTCTATCATCACCGCTGGGGTGGGTTGGGCAGGTTCAGCGAAACCGATGTAAACATCGATCTTGCCAAAAGACATGATTGTGTAGGCAGTCACAGCCTCCCTAGCCAGAATCCAGGTCTCGTCGAGAACAATGAGAGGGACGTCCCTGGGGTAGAGGATGCGACCGACGGCAATAGTCTCGCCGATTCCGATTCTTGCAGATTCCGCTCGGAACGCAGATCCGAAGATCACTTGCCCCACGGTGGGCGCCAACTGTCGTCGGATTGAGGATAAGTACGCCATGAGGGGGTCCTCGAGGCGTGCGGAAGAGAGGGGTGTTAGACGTACGGTGTTCCGGGAAGGTGAGCACACAAGTTTATACAGGTTCAAATCCGCCGGCTTTGGACGGATCCTACTCCTGCTAGCAATCCAGTAATATGGCAGAGCCGAAATATGAGTTACAAGGGTTTCGCCTGGGGTTGTTCCCTAAAGGCTCTCTCTAGGACGGCTTATATAGATATCCGGCCTAGGGTTTACAGGAGAGATCTATCCGGCTACGACTAAGAGTTGGTTACAGAGTACATCTTGAACTACAAGTAACATTATGGGCCTAAGTCGGTAAGTCTTCTGGGCCTTCCCGTAGCCGGATTGGACTCCGTCTTCTCTCCCTAACTGGGCCGCGCGTGAAGCAAAGCTCTAACCCGAAGTGGGCCACCCTGGTCAGTGAGGAACTATGAGGATACCCGGAAAGTATATCCCCAACAGGTTTACTCCAAACGTACATGAACCTACACACTAAAAGTGGTCTAGATGATGACTTACACTTTTTGAAATAGAGGGAGTACATCCATTCCGTAAAAGAAGGGCTATACAACTTTAAAGTCAAACAATGATGACTTTTACCAAGCTCATAGAAAAATATATTAAGGGTTAATTTGTGATATTTGCGTCTATGAAAATATATGCCCCGATGTATCGAATGGCATTGGCTTGGTATGGTAGATGTTCCTGGAATGTTCTAAAAACTTGGTCCATTTTCGCATCGATTGACTTGCGAAAAATTTATACGCCTTATTTACTTTGGATTGGATGTAGTATTACATGGCATGTTTTAAGGCACTTAACATGGTTATATGCATGCCTTGCTCTATAAATTCAAGTTTCTCAATTATTTTTTATGTAGCAGCAGTATATACCTTCTATTATGTAGTTCATGGCATTTTAAGTCACTTCACAAATGGGTTAGCATTCCCTGCTCTATAAGTTCACGAGATATACCATTGTAATGTCTATCTTGTTCGTCCAAATGTTAGTACAGTAACTGCCTGCTCTCTAGAAGGTGACACTTTTTATGTCACTTCTCATATTTGTTTGCAATTCTATTTCACAAGTTAAATCATTGTAATTTCTCTCTTTTTCGTGTTAAGGAATGACTGTAACTGCATTCTATTTTGTCGCCATGGCAATCTTTATGTCATTTAAATGTTTGTTTATATTCCGCCATTCCCTGCTCTACGTGTTCACAAGTGATTATACTATAATGTCTATCTAGTTCTTTGTAAACAGCAACAACCACTATCTGATATTATTTCCTCTCACAAGGAACACGGAGAATCATAGAGTGAATCGCCCCTACAATCTGGTAAGTACTTGTTGCTTTGTATTGTTGAATGCAAACCTGTTTTATGTGAATGAGTGGCCTGAACCTATATGCATAGGAGCAACAACAAAGTAGATGGATCGTCTAACCAAGTACTCGATGCAGTGGATGTCTTCAAAGAACGAATTGACAACAGGATGTCATCCAACAGGACTTCACAAAAAGAAATAGTAAGTCTCTTGTTTTTACTGAGCTGTGCACAGTGTCAGATGCTTATTTGTACGAGGTACCACATGATTCGGCTAATTATTAGAACAAGGTTGACCTTAACCAAGACTGGACGAAAACCAGACGTTAATCTCTCGATTTATAATTCAATGTGCTCACTTGATTTTGGTGATGATCTATTCTTTCTATATTTGACTTGTGTTCATCTATCTATCTATTATGTTGTCGTAATTTAAGTATATCCACTTTTATGCTAATTTATAGTCTATTATTTTATTTTTCTACTATAACTAAGAGTTTCAATGCACTCTGGAGGTAGTCACATTGTCTAGTGTCGGCACCACATGAGTTGGCCAATGATTAGAACAAGATGACCTTTAACGGTACTACACAAAGACCGAATGTAAATCCCTTGATTTGTAATTCAATTTGCTCACTGAATCATGGTGGAGATCTCTTTTTGCTATATTTGAATGATGATCTTCTATGTATATATATACGTTAACTAGACCACGATTAGGTGGTGGTGATTGAAGTATATCCACTTTTATGCTAATGTATATTCTATTATAATATCAGAGATCGCCACCATGATTGAGCTTATATGCACTCTGGAGGTAGTAACATAGTCTAGTGTTATATGTATGAGACTAGTATAAATTACTTGGTATTGGTGGGGAGTAACTTGGACTAGTAAAAATGCATAAAATACTAGTCCTAGTTACTCTACCAACACTAAAGGGTGTCTAGATACATTTGTTTCACAAAACCCATGACATCTTATATTTTGAAATGGAGGGAGTTCTATCTAGACTACTCATAGTGAGATTGTCATAGCTATTATCATCTAATATGATCCCCAGTTACTATATAGTGTACTATGACCATGTTAATATGATCCGGAAGTCTATCGTGCACCTGTTGTTTGATTGCTTCATTCATTACCTCAGTAACTACTCTACATGATGCACATATAGAGTCTATTGCCATTTTGATTCTTTAGTTTGCTCATCATTAAAGCAATGTAATGATTTTCTTAACTTAAACGGTCAGAGCATCGCCCTGACAAGGCGAAGCTGCGGGTTTGAGCCCCATCGGTCCCAAACTAGGGATGACAATTTATATGAGAAATACAATGTTTGATTAATAATAAACAAGGGATTTTCATCTATACATCATCAGATGATCTTGCGAGTTTAATATTAGCCACCATATGGTTCAATTGGTTATGGTTCCTGTGAATTTTTAGTTGACTTGTGATTGCATCAATGCTGTATTCTGACGTGATTCCTGGACATACATTGTTTAAATACTTCATTGACCTTGAAAGGTGCACAATGTATCATTTGCTTGTTTGTATACTATATTTTCTTGTCAGGTTATATGTACAATGATACTGTCAGTAGTTCGAAATACAATAGCTATAGGCATTACAAATAAGGTTTGTGCTACTTTTTGGATGCATCCAACTATTGTTTTGGCAGCAAATGACCTCTTATTTTTTTATTTACTGGCCCGACGATCAAAATATTTGAATGATCTGGCTACTGAAAAGGAATGGTTGATATCTTGTTTGTCTGAAATGATTCTGCTAGTCTATTTAAGACACTTGGTCTATTGCTTGTTTTTCCAAGGTACTATCATAGTTGCCTGATGATTAAAGAAATGCCACTTGTGGTTGTAGGTCACTTTTTTGGCTAGTTCATACTATAGACCATTTTTAAACGCTATTCTTATATTTTAGGTTAATACTTTGTTGTCCCGACCAGTTCTAAGCAGCTGAAGGAATCTCATGCACCTATTTTTGTTATATTTCTATATTTATGTTATGTAGTGATATGATTAGTTTATGAGGGAAAGAGTCGATTTTCTTGATTCCCTACATTCATTACCACACTAGTCCAGTTATTCTGCATGAGAAGCAAATGTTGATGGCTTGATTTGTTATATTAGGATAGTGCCAATTTTGAAATTCTTTGACAACAAACATGGTGTTTTTTCGCGTGCTTTTCTGCTCTAACTTAATATGTCTTAGTTTCGGCATGCAAATAACCTGTAGTGTTTCTTCCAGAGTGGCTATGATACTAGCACATGCACGCATCGGTCCAGGACATCGACAGTTCCTGTTATTCCAAAAAATGATGTACGAGGCACATCATTAATTGTTCCTGGCCAATGATGAATTTGAATTATTTTACATACAAGATGGCCGCCAGTTAGCTGGTACGCTATGCTGACTTGATTTCTTTGTTTCAGGCTGCACATGAAGCTATGGGGCAGAAGGGACGAATCCTACGTTAAGTATTGAGGTCATTTCACAAAGCAGCAGTGATAGTGATTATTGCATGCATCGACCCGCAGTTTCAGTTTTTCCAGCAGAAAGAGGTGTTACAGCTGCACTCCAAACAATTGATTTAATTGAACAAGAAATCGGGCAAATAGATGGAATAATCATGATTACACCTGAACAGATACAAGAACTGAAAGATCGACAAGATTTGACGGACCGTCTACTTGATAATCTCTTCTGCAGCTGTCGTGGTATGCCAGTTGTTACTTGTATGGGGATGTAAGATCCATAGTAGAAACCTTGGTCCAACACATGTCTCACGATATCTCTGTAATGCTTCATCTTGTTTTTGTTGAAAGTATGGTCTGTAATAAATTTCAAAAAATATCTGTTGATGTACTAGGGTGATCCTAGCGCGGCCATTAGCGGGCTGAAATATTAACAGATTGTTTAAAACCAGAATTTCGCCATAGTTATAGAATACCAAAATATGCTGGCCAGCATGTAGCATCCCAGTAAAACCACTACTAGAAAATCGCTTGGTGTTTTTGTTTTGTGCATCATCATGACCGCATGCTCATGTCATCATGCCACATTGCATTTGAGCATCATCATGTCATCATGCATCTGTTTGCCTAAAACTATTTTCTAAAAGCCTAGTTTTATTTTGTAAATATCCCTCGTCTTTATTTCAAATCAAAACCCTGGTCTTTTCCGGATATTTTGTTTGTCTAAAAGATATTTGCAAATGTGTTTAAATAAAAATATATAATAAAATTGTTTTTCTATGAGGGAGGCAGCCCATCCCAAAAGCCAGGCCACCTACCACCTCGGTTGACCCAGCCGAGCAAACATAACCCTAAATCACCCCAGCCCCGCTCCCAGCGACGCGTAGCGCGCCGCACACACGCCACACAGCGACGCGTGGTACTCCGCATCAGCCGAGCCACCAGACCCCACCTTGCTCACGCAATCCCAGCCCGCACGGATCCCCACCAACCCTCTCACCTCTGACCAGCCCCGTGATCCCCACCCTGCACGCGCCCCTCGTCCTCGCCCCGATCCCGCAACCGCCGCCGCCTTCCTGCTGCTTCCGCGTGGCCCCTCTCTCGCAAGCCTGACCGAAACCCCCAACGCCATGGACGCCAGTGGCCCGAGCTCGCCTCTTCTTGTATCCCTACGGTGTTCTTCCTCGTCGATCTCCTTCCGCCGCCCCTGCAGACTCCCTCTCGAGCTCCACCGTTGCCGCGGGCCCTCTCTGCCAGAGCTCCTCCCGGCGAGCCCCGCCGCCACCGCGTCCGCCTCCATCGTCAAGCTCCAACCGTCGCTGCTATGCGCGCCTGCATCTACAGCGGCCGCCAGCGAGCCCGCCCTTCCCGCGTGCGTCGTCCTGGCCTCCCTCTGCCCAGGCTGTGACCTCGAGCTCCTGCGCCATCGCCGTCCGCCACCGCAGAGATGCCTCGCGTGCTTCCCGAGCCCCGATCGCCACCTCTCCCGCGTCCACGTCCTGCAACGCTCGCGGTCGCCTGTCACTGCCGTCTTCCTCCCATGACCTTCGACCGCCCGCGTCGCGCGACTCCGTGGTTCCTGGCTATAGCCGCCGATGGCGCAGCGGTCTTCCTCTTGCATGCGCCTCGTTGTCCCGTGCACGTCCTTCGATGATGCCCTCCTCCCGAGCATCTTCGGCCCTCCGTCCTTTGCCTTCCAGCACATCCCCTGCAGCACGTAGCACCGAGCCGCCCCGACCGACATCTGCCGCTATCGAGGTCTCCGTGTTTCTGTTCGTTCATGTGGGTTTCCTCTAGTACTAGTGGGGTGGGCTATGTGTTGTGTTTTGGTATTGATCACGAGAAGATGGGTTGTGGTGTATTGCAGCTGCAACCGTGCGAAGATGGAGCGTGGTGTTGCTACCGGGACTACTTCAGTCTCGCGCCGCACGAACATGGTATTGTTGTTTGGTGATGATTTCTGTGTTGACGTTTTTGTCCGAGACCCTTCCGATGAGCAAGATCTCCTGCTGAACAAGGTCGTCCAGAACGATAAGTTGTGCAAGTACCACGCCAAGATCTCCCCCACGGATCCGAATTCCCAATGTGTGACCCTTTTTCTAGCCCTATTTTATAAAATTCCATCTATATAAATTGTTGGATATTAAATTGTTCATGTCTGCATACATCTCATCATGTGGGTTGGGGGCATTATACCGATTCACATATTAATTAAACGTGGAGGCTATATGTGGTTTATTCTAGACTTATAATGGCTCCATTTAAATTTGTGTAGCGGACCGATGCCTTGTTTTGCCTTATTAAGACAACATTTAAATTGCGGGGTAGCTAAACAACATGAACCTCCTAATTAATTGTTGGGACGCCGGTTTCGCTTAATATTTTTTAGTTGCATCGCATCTTTGCCATGTCATGCACCATACCTGCATCATGCCCGATTTTCTGTCGTAGTATTAAATAGTGTATCCAGTGTTTCTTCTAGTGCTTTCCTTCTTCACGAACTAGGCCGATGAATTGATGCGAGTGTCGATTCGATCTTCGGATGAACCTTCGGCAGTGCATCCCAGGCGAGCACTCTCCCCCTTTCTACCTATTTTGCATTTATAGTCTTTATTTCCTCCTGTTGATCTATTGTTATCCGTGTCGTGATGCTTTAGTGTTCCGTACCAGATATATTCCGTGCAGCCTTTATATTGCCTTGGACACATCCTATTACCTGTTGTTTGGTAGATAGATGGTCTTGCGGGTCGTAGTCGCTTGCTCAGGTGCGATCCCGTGTCATGAAGTATCACACAGTTGTTGGAATGTTGTCATATGCTTTACGGTGGAGAGGATCATGACTTTAAATACAACTATTAAATTGCGGGGATAACTAATGAAAGAGGCACTGGTGGGAAATATATGCTATTTGGTTTTTCATGTCCACTTGTGTCCCGTAGGCCCCGAGTACTTGATACATGTTCCTTGATTATTCGCACTATCCACATCTGGGAGACCCTATGGACCCCCCTTAGCCAGAGCTTGTTTCATTTCTTATTTCTTGGGGCCACAAACTAGTTTGGGGTTTTATTACTATCATGTACTTATGCTATGCTTTACTGCTTTATTTATGATTGTGCGTGGAGCACTTGTACTGTTTTGGATCGTGACACGTTTTCGCTGTATCGACAAGCCCAGTCACACTTTCGGGTTCCTAGTCGTTTACCACCGTCTACACAAACCCTGGGTCCGTCTCGGAGCTGGCCAACTTTGTTGCGGGTAGCTTAGTGGGGTGGCCCCCTGAAATGATTGATGAATCCTGTGATTTCTTTGTCGTGAAAGCCTCGTTGGGTTTTGATTTGGTTTTTCCGAGGTTGATCTTGTGTGTGTTGCTATTTGTGCACCGCTGCAGGGTAAATCTTTCTGAAAGCCGTGTCCGCGGTTATGGACGAATTGGAGCATAGTATCTCGATCATAGACAAGCATAACTAAAGTAGTGCTATAAATTTGACTTAATATGTGACTAGTAATCAGCTTCACTACAATGGAATGGATAATAAAAGTGCCAACAACTGGTGGAAATGGGGTGTATCGTGTCATGTTATACCTGCCTAGTAAGTATCGCAACTCCAACGGAATGAAATAAAAGTGCCAACAACTGCTAGGTTTGGGATGTCACATGCTAATTGTATCTGACTAGTAACTACTGCAATTACAACTGAATGGTTAACTAAAACTACCCACTACTTATCCTATCAGGATGACACATGCTATCTATATCTAACCAGTGAGTGCTTCAACTATAATGGAATGAATAAAACTGCCAACTATGGGAGTTCCTCGGTTTGACTTTCTCGTTTGGTCTCAAGGGGAAATACCAGGATGGATATGTTTTGGTGTTACTATCAGGTTGGATCCGAATAGGTCTCTCTTATCCCTCTCTAATAGCCGAAAGTTGCATCGAGTCTCTATAGGTTGTTTAGTGCATGCTGCACTACCGCTTCACTCCACCATACCCATGTAGGCGAGAGCCGCCGAATTCTAGCCTCGCCGTGTACTGGCCTCAGTACTGACCGCTCCCTTTTTCTTTTCCCTTTGTCGGCACCCATTTTGTTTAACAGGTATAAGTTCGACGGCGTTAGCAGGGTTACCCTTCTGGCTTGGCCTGGGCAGGGTTATGGACGCCATTGGTTATTCTTTAGGGCTCTTAGCCCCATTTGCATCTTGTTTGTAGTCGGACGCTCTATCGTTTTCAAGGTGATTTGGATCTTTGTATAGTATATCTATATTCTTGACTCATGGAGTCGTTGTTGTATATATATATTCTATGGGTTCCATCGTGGACTAATGTGTAATGGTATTAATTCGTTTTCCACCCGCACGCAAGTGCCTGGTGGGTGTCCTTGATCGTTTCTATGCGGGTTTGGTGGGAAGCACTAAAATATGCATAGGGCCGATTCGAGGATGTTACAAAGTGGTATCAGAGCCCAGAAGTTACGATACCCCACTGGTCCATCCTGTAGGATAACCTAGCTAACGGCCGATGTAGAGTGTCAAAACTATTTTGCAAAATCGGTTCGATTGATCTGATTAGGTCTGATTTTACTCCTTACCCTAATGCTATTCTCTTCTTACCTTTGCGTGTGTTGAATCTTCTCTCTTATCATTTCTTCGAGTCCAGGATTTCCTGTGGTTGGATTTCCGTCGTACCTTCGGATTTTTGCTTCCTTCCTATTGTAACGGTGTTCTACCTTCGGTCTTCGTGCTATCTAGGTAACCTTCATCTGTTGTACCTTTTGGTGGATCAAAATCCACTGAAATCTTTTGTTGTATATCCTGGTGTGTTCCAACGCGACAACATCATCTACATCAGATCTGATGAAGAGCCTGCATCACTCCTTTGTTTCTGAACCTCGCTTGCTGAGATCTTCAGTCTAAATTCCGAGAATGGGTTGCAAACTTTCTACTGCATGTGCGGGGTAATAGTTTAGGTGCGTGATGGATTGGACCCCATTCAGACTACTCATTCTATTCACTCTTGTACATTGAAGTGGGTTAGAATGCATTTTTTTCTCTCCTTCTATCGAAGTTAGAGGTTGCTTTATTTGTTGATACCTTTACCTTCGTCCTTTTTTCCCGAAGTGTTCCCTCGACGGTCAGGGACTACGACTTCTTGTTGGTGGTGTCGCCAATTCTGTCATGAAGCAAGAATCTTTGTTAGTGGTGTCACGAGGATCTACACGAAGCGAGAAGATTCAGATCATCATCCTTCTTCACCGTACCATGATGCGGATCTCGAGGGCGAGATCCATTGTTAGTGGTGTCGAATTGTAGCACCCCGGTAAAACCACTACTAGAAAATTGCTTGGTGTTTTTGTTTTGTGCATCATCATGACCGCATGCTCCTGTCATCATGCCACATTGCATTTGAGCATCATCATGTCATCATGCATCTGTTTGCCTAAAACTATTTTCTAAAAGCCTGGTTTTATTTTCTAAATATCCCCCGTCTTTATTTCAAATAAAAACCCTGGCCTTTTCCGTATATTTTGTTTGTCTAAAAGATATTTGCAAATGTGTTTAAATAAAAATATATAATAAAATTGTTTTTCTACGAGGGAGGTAGCCCAGCCCAAAAGCCAGGCCACCTACCACCCCGGTTGACCCAGCCGAGCAAAGCTAACCCTAAATCACCCCAGCCCCGCTCCCAGCGACGCGCAGCGCGCCGCACGCACACCACACAGCGACGAGCGGTACTCCGCATCAGCCGAGCCGCCTGACCCCACCTTGCTCACGCAATCCCAGCCTGCACGGATTGCCACCAACCCTCTCTCCTCCGACCGGCCCCACGATCCCCACCCTGCATGCGCCACTTATCCTCGCCTCGATCCCGCAACCGCCGCCGTCTTCCTACTGCTTCTACACGGCCCCTCTCTCGCAAGCCCGACCGAAACCCCCGCCGCCATGGACGCCAGTGGCCCGAGCTCGCCTCGTCTTGTAGCCCTACGGTGTTCTTCCCCGTCGATCTCCTTCCGCCGCCCCCGCGGACTCCCTCTTGAGCTCCACCGTTGTCGCGGGCCTTCTCCGCCAGAGGTCCTCCCTGTGAGCCCTGTCGTCCACCTCCATCGTCAAGCTCCAACCATCGCCGCTCTGCGCGCCTGCCTCTGCAGCAGCCGCCAGCGAGCCCGCCCTTCCCGCGTGTGTCGTCCTGGCCTCCCTTTGCCCCGGCCGTGACCCCGAGCTCCTGCGCCATCGCCGTCCACCACCGCAGAGACTCCTCGCGTGCTTCCCGAGCCCCGATCACCACATCTCCCGTGGCCGCGTCCTACAACGCTTGTGGTCGCCTGTCACTGTCGTCTTCCTCCCATGACCTTCGACCGCCCGCGCCGTGCGCCTCCGTGGTTCCTGGCTATAGCCGCCAACTGCGCAGCGGTCTTCCTCTCGCCTGCGCCTCGCTGTCCCGTGCAAGTCCTTTGACGACACCCTCCTCCCGAGCATCTTCGGCCCTCCGTCCTTCGCCTTCCAGCACATCACCTGCAGCGCGTAGCACCGAGCCACCCCGACCGACATCTGCCGCTACCGAGGTCTCCGTGTTTCTGTTCGTTCATGTGGGTTTCCTCTAGTACTAATGGGGTGGCTATCTGTTGTGTTTTGGTACTGATCACGAGAAGATGGGCTGTGGTGTACTACAGCTGCAACCGTGCGAAGATGGCGTGTGGTGTTGCTACCCGGACTACTTCAGTCTCGCGCCGCACGAACATGGTATTGTTGTTTGGTGATGATTTCCATGTTGACGTTTTTGTCCGAGACCCTTCCGACGAGCAAGATCTGCTGAACAAGGTCGTCCAAAACGATAAGTTGTGCAAGGACCATGCCAAGATCTCCCCCACGGATCCGAATTCCCAATGTGTGACCCTTTTTCTAGCCCTATTTTATAAAATGCCATCTATATAAATTGTTGGATATTAAATTGTTCATGCTTGCATACATCTCATCATGTGGGTTGGGGGCATTATACCGTTTCACATATTAATTAAACATGGAGGCTATATGTGGGTTATTCTAGTCTTATAATGGCTCCATTTAAATTTGTGTAGCGAACCGATGCCTTGTTTTGCGTTATTAAGACAACATTTAAATTGCAGGGTAGCTAAACAACAAGAACCTCCTAATTAATTTTCAGGACGCCGGTTCTGCTTAATATTTTCTAGTTGCATCGCATCTTTGCGATGTCAAACACCATACCTGCATCATGCCCGATCTTCTGCCGTAGTATGAAATAGTGTATCCAGTGTTTCTTCTAGTGCTTTGCTTCTTCACGGACTAGGCCGATGAGTTGATGTGAGTGTCGATTCGATCTTCGGATGAACCTTCGGCAGTGCTTCCCAGGCGAGCATTCTCCCCCTTTCTACCTATTTTGCATTTATAGTCTTTATTTCCTCATGTTAATCTATTGCTATCCGTATCGCGATGCTTTAGTGTTCCGTACCAGATATATTCCGTGCAGCCTTTATATTGCCTTGGACACCCCCTATTACCTGTTGTTTGGTAGATAGATGGTCTTGCGAGTCGTAGTCGCTTGCTTAGGTGCGACCCCGTGTCATGAAGTACCACACAGTTGTTGGAATGTTGTCATATGCTTTACGGTGGAGACGATCATGACTTTAAATACAACTATTAAATTACTGGGATAACTAATGAAAGAGGCACCGGTGGGCAATATATGCTATTTAGTTTTTCATGTCCACTCGCATCCCGTAGGCCCCGAGTACTTGATACATGTTCCTTGATTATTCACACTATCCACATCCGGGAGACCCTATGGATCCCCCTTAGCCAGAGCTTGATTCATTTCTTATTTCTTGGGGCCACAAACAAGTTTGGGGTTTTATTAAGTATCATGTACTTATGCCATGCTTTACTGCTTTATTTATGATTGTGCATGGAGCACCTGTACTGTTTTGGATCGTGACACGTTTTCACTGTATCGACAAGCCCAGTCACACTTTCGGGTTCCTAGTCGTTTACCGTCGTCTACACAAACCCTGGGTCTGTCTCGGAGCTGGCCAACTTCGTTGCGGGTAGCTTAGTGGGGTGGCCCCCTGAAATGATTTATGAATCATGTGATTGCTTTGTTTTGAAAGCCTCGTTGGGTTTTGATTTGGTTTTTCCGAGGTTGATCGTGTGTGTGTTGTTATTTGTGCACCCCTGCAGGGTAAATCTTTTTGAAAGCCGTGTCCGCGATTATGGACGACTTGGAGCACAGTATCTCGATCATAGACAAGCATAACTAAAGTAGTGCTATAAGTTTGACTTAATATGTGACTAGTAATCAGCTTCACTACAATGGAATGGATAATAAAAGTGACAACAACTGGTGGAACTGGGGTGTATCGTGTCATGTTATACCTGCCTAGTAAGTATCGCAACTCCAACGGAATGAAATAAAAGTGCCAATAACTGCTGGGTTTGGGATGTCACATGCTAATTGTATCTGACTAGTAAGTAATGCAATTACAACTGAATGGTTAACTAAAACTGCCCACTACTTATGCTATCAGGATGACACATGCTATCTATATCTGACTAGTAAGTGCTTCAACTGTAATACTGAATAAAACTGCCAACTGTGTGAGTTCCTCGATTTGACTTTCTCGTTTGGTCTTGAGGGGAAAATACTAGGATGGGTATGTTTTGGTGTTACTATCAGGTTGGATCCAAATAGGTCTCTCTTATCCCTCTCTAATAGCCAACAGTTGCATCGAGTCTCTATAGGTTGTTTAGTGCATGATGCGCTGCCGCTTCAGTCCACCATACCTATGTAGGCGAGAGCCGCCGAATTCTAGCCTCGCCATGTACTAGCCTCAGTACTAACCGCTACCTTTTTATTTTCCCTTTGTCGGCACCCATTTTGTTTAATAGGTATAAGTTCGACGTCGCTAGCAGGGTTACCCTTCCGGCTTGGCCTAGGCAGGGTTATGGACGCCATTGGTTATTCTTCAGGGCTCTTAGCCCCATTTGCATCTTGTCCGTAGTCGGACACTCTATCGTTTTCAAGGTGATTTGGATCTTTGAATAGTATATCTGTATTCTTGACTCATGGAGTCGTTGTTGTATATATTTATTTTATGGGTTCCACTGTGGACTAATGTGTAATGGTATTACTTCGTTTTCCACCCGCACGCAAGTGCCTGGTGGGCGTCCTTGAATCGTTTCTATGAGGGTTTGGCGGGAAGCGCTAAAATCTGCATAGGGCCGATTCGAGGGTGTTACACAGCAGATGGGCCAAATAAACACTAAAAGGTCATAAGTGGCAGGTCAGTATATTGGTGGGCCTCATAAGTTGCCACGGCCCTGAAAATGTACATGGCCGAATGGCAACAGTGGAGAGCAGTAAAGGTCCCGAACTTTAATGGGCCTGCATATTGATATACCTGAACAGTAAAGAGCTGAAATAGTTAAAGGCCTAAGTAAAAAGCCCGCGCAGTAGAGGGCCCGCACAGTAAAAAAGTCTGAAGAGTAAAAGGCCTAAACAGTAAATGGCCTGAACAGTAAAAGGCCATAAGAGCAAAAGGCCTAAACAGTGATCGGCCGGAACAGTAAAAGGCCAGAACAGTAAAGGATCCTAACACTAGCAACCCAGAAATGTAAAAGGCCATAACAGTAAATGGGTAGAACAGGAGCGGACCCCACGGGCCGTAGGAACATTAACGGACTGCCTGTAGGCCTTAACAGTGCCTGACCTTCTGGCACAAGCCCCTAATGGGCCGCATATTATTCTACCAAAGTGGACGTTCTTTAGGCCGAAACTGTAGCGGGCCTGAAATGATACGGGCCATGGAAGGGATCATTAATGGGCCACGTCAAATAGTACATGTCGTGAGAGTAAAGGACCATAATCTTATTGGGCTATCCTCGTGGGTCGGCCCACTTAACAATTAGCAGGCCTTGTCTGGGCCAGGCTTCTGCCACGGTTTCTATGACCGTTCACGGTAGTAACCGACCGTTAACGACGGGTGCCACGTGGAATTTTTGCATGACGTCAGTAGTCAACGCGGGTGGCGAATAGATGTACGACGGAACAAGTTTTCGTGGCTGAAGGGTGCGATCCGCCATGGTCAGAAAAAACGTGGTAGATTCCTTTGCGATGGTGCTTTTACCACGAAGGGCATTCGTCGTAGAAGACTTTTTAGCCATGAAAAACGGGCCTTCAACCATGAAAACCGTCTGTTGTAAAAGCCAAATTTTCTTGTAGTGTGTAACCATGTGCATCATTGTGGTTTTGGAAAAGAACACATGCAATGATGCCACTCCAGCATGTGGATTCTAACCATGTCCAGGAAACCTATCACCATGCTGTGTTTCAACTTCAGCATGCATTCAGTCATGAGTTTGTAAGATGCTTCATCACCACACCCACTTGAATGTGTGTGTGCGAGTGTGTATCAGTGTGCATCATTGTGGTTTTGGAAAAGAACACATGCAATGATGCCACTCCACCATGTGTGTCATTTTCATAAACCACATGGATCCACTAGATGTTATTGCATATTTGTGTTCTTTTCCTAAACCACATGGATCCACTAGATGTCATTGCATGTGTGTGTGTATTAGTGTGCATCATTATGGTTTTGGAAATGAACACATGCAATGATGCCACTCCAGCATGTGGTTTCCAACCATGTCTAGGAACCCTAGCAGCATGCTGGGATTCAACTACAACATGCATTCTATCACCAGTTTGAAACATGCTGCATCACCACACCCACTTGGATGTGTGTGTGTCAGTGTGCATCATTGTGGATTTTGAAAAGAACACATGCAGTTATGCTAGTCTAGCATGTGTGTTCTTTTCATAAACCACACAGATCCACTAGATGTCATTGCATATGTGTGTTCTTTTCATAAACCACATGGATCCACTAGATGTCATTGCATATATGTGTTCTTTTCATAAACCACACTGATCCACAGGATGTCATTGCATTTTTGTTCTTTTCATAAACCACAGTGATCCACTGGATGTCATTGCATATGAGTGTTCTTTTCCTAAACAACATGGATCCACTAGATGTCATTGCATGTGTGTGTATTAGTGTGCATCATTGTGGTTTTGGAAAAGAACAAATGCAATGATGCCACTCTAGCATGTGATTTCCAACCATGTCCAGGAACCCTAGCAACATGCTGGGATTTAATTGCAACATGCATTCTATCACCAGTTTGAAAGATGATGCCTCACCACACCCACTTGGATATTTGTGTGTATTTATAAGTGTGCATGATTATGGGTTTTGAAAAGAACACATGCAATGATGCCACTCCAGCATGTGTGTTCTTTTCATAAACCACATGGATCCACAAGATGTCATTACATGTGTGTCCTGTTCATAAACCACACCGATCCACGCGATGTCATTGCATGTGTGTTGTTTTCATAAACCACATTGATCCACCTGATTAATTGCATATTGGTGTTCTATTCCTAAACCACATGGATCCACTGGAGTCATTGCACGTGTGTGTGTATCTATGCGCATCTTCGTGGTTTTGGAAAATAACACATGCAATGATGCCACACTAGCATGTGGTGTCCAACCATGTCCAAGAGCCCTAGCAGCATGCTGGGATTCAACTACCACTACAAGGAATCTGGTCTATTGCAACAATAATTATTGCAATGGACAGTTTTTGTTGCAATAGAATGCAATATTGCCACGAAATTGTTGTTTGTGGCAATAGGCTCCACATGCTGCCACAATTTAGTTTTGTCGCGGTAACTACCTTTTTTGTCGCAATAGATGACGTGTATTGCAACAAAACACCTTGGCGTTGTAATATGGTGGTCCTATTGCGACAATTCTGCGTTGTCGCGAGAAATTATCACCTTGTTGCAATAGAGACTAGGTAATGCAACAACAGCAAAAGATTGTGGTAATATTTTGAAATATATTGCAACATTTTCCCATGTTGCGCTAAGTATTCATATTGTTGCAATAAACTGCTTATATTGCAACAAAATACGTATTTGTCATAATAGCGGTTTTTTGCCTTACCCTTATTGTGTTGCGATAATTATTGCATATTGCGACAAGTTATGTATCCATGGTAATATGTATAAGGTATTGCAACAATCTTGATTTTTCCCATTGTTTATAATTTTTAAATCGCAATCTGATTAAAATGATGCAATTAGAAAATAACCATAGGTCATTTTATTACAGAAAAACCATAGGTTGCCTTAACCTCATTGTGTTGCAATAAATATTGCATATTGTGATAATTTATGTATCCATGGTAATATGTATAAGCTATTGCAACAATCTTGATTTTTCCCATTGTTTATAATTTTTAAATCGCGGTCTGATTAAAATGATGCAATTAGAAAATAACCATAGGTCATTTTATTACAGAAACCATAGGTTGTCTGATTACTTTTCCTTTTATTATGAGGCCAAGCTGAGGGGTCGCGCCTCGCTGCCGACGTGGCCCTAGCTGACCTCAACGCTAAGCTTCTCTGAGATCTTGTTGTTCGCCGGTGCGGTGGCTAGCGACATGCACCGCGCCGCTCGTGGTGGCCTTGCCAGATGCCGGTGGTGGCGATCAAAACGACTATGCCACCCGGCATCCCTCTACTCCCTGTCTCGCCCAAATGCATCACCATGTACTTAGATAGAAGTCGGCATGCCTAGCATATGAGAGATTGAGAGTTGGATTTGTCCGTGGTGTGCGTGCTTTTGCATGCGGTGGTGGCAACTGCCCTAAGCTACAATATGTTAGCAAGTCAACCTAAGAGATGAAACAGTTGTGAACCCAATAGATGAAACAATTTGTATATTGCTCTGAGAAACTGAATATACTTTGAAGCAAACTCATTTTAATAGCAAAATAACTTAAATTCTTGTAACATATATTATTACTTTTAGAACTATTTTTAGATTAAATGGTAGGGGAGGTCCTCCTGCGCCATTTGGATATAGTACTCTCTCCGACCCAAATTAGTTAATTTGGTTTTGTCTAGATTTGGATGTATCTAACACTAAAAAAAGTTTAGATACATTTTTTAATCTAGACAAATCTGAGTCAACTAATTTGGGTCGGAGAGAGTAGTACAAAAGGAGAGACAAAAAAGATAGGTCCATCCATTAAATGAAAGAAATCCAATACGTCACAAACCAAAATTCATTTCCCAAAAAGAGCAGGTTAACTGAATAACTTGGGGGAACTCACAGGACGTGGCTAAACATGAAAAAAGGAGAAAGATGTTCCCATAGACTTAGGGCCAGCAAACTTGGATCGTGATATGCACCACAAGAGCATTACTAGTGATGGTGTTTGGCGGGCATGACAAACACTCTCAATAATTCAAAACCGATCATGGCCCATCGCACTGAAGATAGTAGCAATGTATAGTCTTGTAGCAGAAACCTGTAGTCTTTAACAAGGATAAAAGCACCTCAGAAATCCTGAAAAGATAAACAACATTTGTCATAGTCAAAACAGAATATCATTGGTAACTATAAAGAGCTTTAAATGGAAGAAAATGTGACTACAAAAAACCAAAAATTAAATAAGACATGTTATAGTAGTGCATGGTTTATCAACCACTCTGCAACAAATTTAGTGATGGAAGTTGTGTCATTTCTACTGGATACATTTCCAGCACAAGAAAATGTGAGAAGGCAATATATGATGCGGCTCTTTTGAGAAATTTCATCAGAAAAAATAGCTCACTATACAGTTATACATGAGGAAACAACATACTACATGTAATTTATACCATGATATCCTGTGTGAAATGGCACTTGTTCTTCTGCCAATAGGAATGAGTATTGAACATGTAATAGCACATAAGAAAATGTAGAAACTACAGTATAAGGTCAGGAACTATCAGTCCATATTTCAGCTTCACACGAATGTACGAAACCAAGAAAAGCAAATGAAAGATAATATTGTTCATGGGAGGACAGATTCTAACACATCAGACAGGCATGTAGGACAGCTGAGCATGCTAGCTACCAAAATAATAGAGGACTAGCACATCACAGGGAGATATAACTTTAGGAGAGATACTACTCATAGATAAACATGAAAAAACTTCAGAAATATCTATTCATGACTTAACATGTGGAAATTCTTACCAAGATATTAGAAACTACAAAAAGAACTCGTGGTCATCATCCAACTCTTCTTGTCCCAATGGAGCAACATGGCCATCATTTATGTAAGCCTCATCATCATCCATATCATCATCAGATTCGAAAAGAACATCTTCAAACTCAACCGGTTTTATATTTTTGATGACAGCAGCATCAACGCTGGATCGTTCATCATCGTTTCTACACCAACTAGTGATCTCTTCAGGTATAATAGTTTCTGGCACCATAATTTCCGCATCAACAACATCCAGTACGTCTGCATCACCGCCTTCATCGGCTTCAGCAGCTTCATCAAGGCCTACACCATTTAAAACAGAAGGAGCAAACAAATTGCGTGGATTCATTTTAATAACACTTGCCCAATGAGGGTTCTTCACATCTCTCACATAGAAGACTTGTTCAGCCTGGAGCCCTAGAATGTAAGGTTATCCCTTGAATCGGTGTAGAGTTGTGTCAAGGTCAATAATTCCATATTTATCCTTTTTATACCCCTTACTCTGAGTTTTTTCGGCAGCAGGCACATCAAACCAGTCACACTGGAATAGAGCAACCTCCTTATCAGGAGGAAAGTCAGGAACTATGATTTTCTTGATCACCCCATAATAATCAATATTGCCTGTGGTTTCATCGCCCTTGACTATGACACCACTATTTTGGGTACTCAAGTCCTGCTCTATGTATGAATTCCGATAGTAATATCCATTTAGAACTATACGGTTGTAAACACGAGCTAGGTGATCAGGTCCTTTAGCTAGTGAATATATAAGATTGCTGACTTTCCCATCCTTGCGGAGTTCTGTGATCTGTTTCATGGAATAGTATATATGTGAGGGAAATGTATATCGCTGGTACGTCATTACTAGGAACATCTATACTACTTATAAAAGAGCCAACATTTTTTCAAGATGTACACAAAGGAAATATAGACAAGTATATTGTAAGGTTCCATTATGTAGAATTATCTATAATATCTATAAAGTTTATCCCCACTAAAATGCATTTAATGTTTGCAAGCTGAAATCTAGTGCATCCACATCACCCTATTGTCCCTATCCATTGGATTTCAGATATACGGCTGTCCATAATGTGTCTTGGTCCTGATCCAGACTCACCGGACCCATGACATGCTATCCCAGGCGTATCACTCGAGAAAAAGGAAAAAAGACTGAAGCGGCTAGTGAAGCCGGTTACTTATCCTGCCCGGAGTCCCCCTGCCTGTTTGCACCGCATCGACCTGCTACCTCCATTCAAGGAATCCAACACCTAATCACGAGCTGAAGCTTCTGAATATTACCAGTTGCAGAAGTTACATGACATGCATGTGTAAGTAAGCATGCTTTTCTCTTCAGCAAAAATAAGTTTATAGAAAACAGTCTGAAGCCAGCTTTCATTTTCTAAATTTTATTTAGTATTCACATAATCAGATCCCTGCAAATTTTGATTCAAATTCAAATTTGCAAGATTGTAGTGTTACCATGCTAATGTTTAGGTCCGTACGTTGCTACTCAATTAAGATTTCTGTTATTTTACATAAACCACTCCTCTTAGTGTGTTGTATATACAGAAAACAGACAGAAGTTTTCGTCCAATCGATGGGAGAGCCAGAAGAGCCTGCGCTCATATCATTCTCAAATCCCGGATTTACTCCGTTACAATATATGTATAGTCTCTAAATACTTATCGAATTCATGTATTTACTAGATACAATATAAGTATAGTCACTGATGTATCTAGCACTAAAACTTGACTAAATACATTCATATCTAAATGAATACAAGTCAACTAATATGGGTCAGAGGGAGTACTATAGTTGTATGGTATAACTACTGCACTAAATCATAGGATTGCACAGTCGAACTACTACAGCAGTTTGTAAGCCAAATTCATTGTCAAAAAGTTTCAGTGTATATATTATGAAATCTTAGTTGAGACGTGTGTGCACGTGCGAACTTACTAGTTAGTGCAAATGTGAAAGTAACTTACCTGTCTCTCAAACCAGCCAACAAACTCTTGCTTGTGTTGCTTATCAAGATTATGAGAATTGTTCCTTTTGAGCTCCTGGAGATGTTCCCTACAACGAGAAATGATTATTAATTTAACATGACATTATTAATGCACAGAATGATATGAAATAAATACATAGGTATCCTTACTCAGCCCATGGCGCGGTGTCCTCGCAGTTTGTTATTATGAAGTGCCTCATGTCATTGACCTCAGCCAAAGAGAGTAGTTCACGAGCAAAACCTTTCTTGGAGTTATCAACTGTACTCATTATGGTAATCCCTGTTGGTGGTTGATCTGCTCCTCCATCTTCATGGCGTTCGGACTGACTTATTTTTGTAGGCATGCCATCAACGAATCGACTGTAAAAAGTCATGGACTCTTCGAGTATGTACCCCTCTGCAATAGAACCTTCCGGGTGAGCCTTGTTACGCACATATCCTTTCAGCGTACGCAAGTATCGCTCAATTGGATACATCCATCTATAAAAGACAGGCCCCGCCAATAGGGCCTCTTCGGCGAGATGAATTGGGAGATGCATCATAATATCAAAGAATGCTGGTGGAAAGATCATCTGGAGCTGGCATAGAGTTTCTGGAATTTTTTTGTTCAACCTCTCCAAATCCTCATCCCTTAACTCCTTGGAGCATAAATCAGAAAAGAACTTACTCAGCTGAAGCAATGGGTTAAGAACATTCTCTGGTAGAAGCTTGCGCAATGCAATAGGAAGAAGTTTCTGAAATATAACATGACAGTCATGAGTTTTGAGTCCAGTAATCTTGCACTGATCGAGGAGCACACATCGCTTAATGTGTGAAGCATATCCATCAGGCATCTTAATGCTCTGTAGATACTTGAGGAGCAATATCTTATCTTCCTTCTTTAAAGCATAGCAACCTTTCTTTATTTCATACTTATGCTTACCGGGCTTTGGATGTTGGTCCTTCCTTATGTTCAAGTTCTCCAAATCAAGACGAGCGTTCACACCATCCTTTGATTTCCCATCTATCTCAAGCAAAGTCCCTAGAACGCTGTCACAGATGTTCTTCTCAATGTGCATAACATCCAAATTGTGCCTAACCAGCAAGTGCTTCCAATATGGGAGTTGGAAAAATACACTTTTCTTCCGCCAGTTATGCCAGCTATTAGTTTCTGGTCGCTTTCTCTTATTTGATCGCCCAAATGGTGCATGCTGAATGCTATCAAGCTGCTGCACAACTTCTTCACCTGTAAGTGCCACAGGAGCATCTCTATTATCTGCCCGATTGTTGAACAAGCACTTGTTTCTACGCCATTTGTGGTTCTTGGGCAGAAAACGCCGGTGTCCCATGTAGCAATGCTTTCGACCATACTTGAGCCATAGAAAATCTGTATGTCTGTGGCAATGAAGGCATGCTAGCTTACCTTTTGTACTCCAACCACTCAACATTGCGAAAGCTGGGTAGTCATTGATGGTCCACAACAAGCATGCGTATAGCTAGAAATTTTCTTTGGTTGCGACATCATATGTGTAAGCTCCTTTATCCCATAGAACATTCAGTTCATCAACCAACGGCTGCAAGTACACATCTATGTTATTTCCTGCTGACTTTGGTCCTGGAATAATCATTGACATGATCCAATTTTGTTGTTTCATACACATCCAAGGTGGCAAGTTATAAGGGATAAGAATGACAGGCCATGTAGTGTGTGATATACTCATGAGCCCAAAGGGGTTGAATCCATCTGAAGCAAGGCCAAGCCGAACACTGCGAGCATCCTTTGAGAACTTCTTACGATATTTCTTATCAACATGCTTCCATGCCTTTGAATCTGCAGGGTGCCTCATTACGCCATCATCCACACGACCCTCCTTATGCCATTTCATATGTGATGACATAGCTGCTGTCATGTACAGCCTTTGCAGTCTTGGAATGAGTGGGAAATACCATAGAACTTTCTGTGGCACTGGCTTCTTTGATTGACGGCTTGATGCATTGTCTTCGTCACAGCTAGGAGTAGATTTCCATCGAGACGCATGACAGACAGGGCATTCTTCTGCATCAGCATGATCACCGCGGAATAGCACACAATCATTAGTGCACGCATGTATCTTCTTGTAGTCCAGCCCAAGATCTCGAATCACCTTCCTTACTTTTGCGAGATTAGTAGGAATGCAATGACCCTTTGGCAGCAGCTGCGTGAAAATCTGCAGAATTAAGTCGCATGCTCTGTTGGTCATCCCAGTCACACACTTGATTTGGTAAAGCTTCACAATGAAAGATAACTTTGTGGCATCCTCGCAACCTGGGTACAACTCTTTTTTTGCCTCTTTCAATAGCTCAAAGAACACCTTGGCTGTTGCATTTGGCTCCTGGTTCCTTCCTTCACCACTGGAATCATCCACATGAGTGTCTCCTGCACCTTCAGCATGATCTGCATTACTTCCCATGTCTGTGCCCCTAATGAGAGTATTGAGCATGTCACACAACCCAGCACCATCATCTACATCGTCTTCATCATCAGAATCATCAGAAATGCTGCCCTCATCTGGTTTCTCACCATGGTATATCCAGTTAGTGTAGGTCGGATCCATCCCATGGTGCAGCAAGTGACTATGAACATCCCTCTTTTTTCTCTGAGCATTATTTAGACATTTCCTACATGGGCATGGGACATATGAGTTTGGATGAGCACCAGCAAAAGCAAAATTCAAGAAATCCTTCAAGCCAGTTTGCCACTCAGCAGAATCTCTTTCCTTATCCATCCAGCTCTTATCTCGCGTCATTTTGCCTTATGTTCGTAAAGCTAGTCCTGCTAAAAAAACATAGCAGCTGCATTAGTTTTGAAGTCAGATTTACCATACAACTGAGACATCCCAGCAAGAAGTTAAATGCTGTAGATCTAAATGAGCCTAAATGGATAAATCTTTTGATAACATATAAACCTTGAGCACAGATTAATTTTTCAGGAATTAATATAAAATGAATCTTTACAAAGCAAAAATTATAGAACCAAAGTAAGACAACTATTGTGAATGTATCTGCCTGCTTTTAATGTGGATCGGTTGGCTGCTGACCTGTATCTCAGCCAGCCACCTTCATTTTCTTTCAGGCCTAACTATATTTTTTAAAGTACTGTTTGCAGTAGGCATATGGCACATATATAGGCAAAGAAATTACTACTGTTCTTCATGTTTCTTCCAAAGGATTGAGTGATGTGGCGCATGGGCCTGTAGCACAGTATTTCCTTCCTGTTGTTGGATCATACAAATGTTTATGACTCAACACTATATATCCGTGGAGATGCATCAATATTTTCCATGCATTTTGTTCTAATGGATTATATATGTCGTATGAGGCAGGACTAGCTTCTGCAGAACTACTATAGTCATTTTAGTTCCAATTATGTTGTGTCATTATTTCGTGGTTTATGCCTGACGGTTTTTAGTTCATTGACATGTAGTTTATTCATGATGTTTTGCAGAGATTCAGTCGATCAACAGTATTTTGCGGGATGTGCTTTATAATCCAAAACATGGATTAGGTAAAATAAGATGTAGGACAGGAATCCGTTTAGAACTAATGTTCGATATAATTAGCCCTATTAAAGAGCTATTGTACTTGAAATACAAGAAAAGATACAGGTTATCATCAAGGAGATTTTATTTTATTTCCAGTCCATGAAATGTCCTCTGAATTTTGTAGGCAGTAATCTTAAATTAACTCTGCAATCTTCATTAAGGCTATGCCCGGTACTATTAGCATGTTTTCAGAAATTGCAGTTTTCTCATAGATCACTATTCATTTGTTGATTTGTTGCGACAAAGGCATTGTTTCAGTTCAAAAGCAATGCAGATCATTGTGCTATTCAGCATGCAGTGTGATCGGTAGTAACAAGGGGAAAGGGGAGGGAGCCACCCAGGTTACAAATTTATGTTGACATACCACTTGATCCAAGATGAGTTGTAGACTTGATCAAGTAATATTTGTGATGTGCAATACCGGAGTGACAAAAACAAATTTGTGTATAGTACTTGTATGGAGATAACCTCGGAATGTCCGGCGACGAACGACGGACGCAGCAGAGATAGGTTGATCGGAACTCGGCGGAGCGGTGTGCTTCAGGAGGCAGGGGCAGCAGATCGACCGAGTTCTCCTCGTCATCGTGGGCGATTGGTCGGCTGCAGGGCGGATACAGCGGCGACGTCCTGTGAGGGCGGAGGGCGGCGGCGCGTGAGGGCAGGGCGGACTGGAATAATCGATGTCCCTCGCGTTGGGGAACTGGACTAGAGGGACTTTTAGCCTAGGGGCTGACAACTTGTTTTATATAGCCCTCGGATCCCTATATTTATCTAACAAGATTTCTTCCATGGCTGTACTGGTAACTCACGGTCAGACCTATTTGGAGGCCCTGGGTTCTAATACCAGGCATTGACTTTTTTGCATTCTCTGAACAAGAGACCGAGTATGTTTGTTACTGAATAGAGAGATACAAGGCAAAGTACTTTTTTTTAAAGGAGAGTCCCGAAGGACGTGGAAGCAATTATATTAAACACAAACAGAGGAGGTATACATTATTATAGAAGGCCCTATAAGATAAGAAGCAAACATAGGCCCCCAATATATGTGGATAAGATCCCACTAAAAAATAAAGGATGAAAAAATGGTCCCTCCCTATCTCCTCTGCCGAGCCGGAGGTCAACTGCACCGCCATCGAGCATCGCCGGGGGGACGAAACCACTTGCTTCAATGTCGATGTTGGGCGCGGCCGCTGACCCAAAGAGAGGCCTCTGATGGAGGTTGAAAGGATGACTGAGCTCACCGGCTTTGACAGACGACACACAGCCGTTAGGATAAAGCTCGCCGATGTTGCTTCCAAACTCCGGAAATCCCCGACGCAGGAATCCTCGAAAACACCGTCGAGGTCGAACGACCCGCACTTCAGAGGACCACTCCTGCCACGGGTGGGTGAAGGCGGGCAAAGATGGTCGGAGTAGCGAGGAATCCGACGAAAGAGGGAAGACCGAAACTCCCCCAGGTGTCCTGAGCAAGTCTGCCGTGCGCTGCCATCAATGATCTCTCCCACGCCACCACGGCCGGCCAAGAGAACCAGAAGAAAACAACAAGCATCCAAACTGGTCAAAGCACCAAAAATGCGCTTATACCGAGGTTTCGCTTGGAGCGGCACCGTCGGCGTCTTCAACCGCTGAAGCACGCCGGGAACCACCCACCACGGCCTCCCGCCGCCACGCAGATGCGCAGGGAGACAGCAACCTCCGCTTCCTCCACCCGCAGATGCAGCCACGCTCGATCCCCTCCACCCCTCACCGCCACAGCCGGTCGAAAGAGGGGGAGCGGGTGAGCCACCATCACCGGGGAGAGGAGGCCAAACGGGGCGGCGACCAGCGCTCCGGCGGCCAGGAACCCCCCACCCTCCCTCGCCACCATGGTCGGCCGAGGAGGGGGGTCAACCACACGGAGCTCAGAGCCACCCAGGAGGGGCCTTATTGGGGGTGTGGCTAGCACTCCTCATCCACCATGCCGCCATCCAGACAGATGGGGAGATGAGCTCCCACCATCGACGGAATCAGCCCCGAAGACCCGACGAAAGACCCCTGGCACAAAGCCAAATACAAGTAGGAGGCTCTTTACCGGTGCCAAAAGAGATAGCCGGCCCGTCGACCGACTCCCCACTCCTGCCATGGGTGGGAGGAGGCAGGCAGAGAAGAGTGGCCCCAGAAAGAAGCCTAGAAGCAGGCTTATTGAACAAGCGGCGGTCGATGGTCGCCGAAGAGGAACTCCCCCACGGAGCCCCAAAAAACGATGAGGTCAACCACACACGCATCGGAACCGCACACGCGCACTCCCGTGCCTCTCCTCCTCACCACCAAGGTCGTCCAAGAGAGGAACATGAGGTGCACTTGGGGTGAACGACATGGGAGAGCGAGGAGAAACAATTGAAAATCGGTAATTTCCCTCTCTAGCTGGTTTTTAAACTCGATTAGGCCCGGAGTGGCCACCGCTAGTTCCTGGAGGAGTTATTCCGCACCAGCGAGGACCTCCTCCCGGAGCAAAGGTGGATGCTTCTACAAAAAATAATGAGGTTGCTACCAAATATAGTTGTAGTTCAGAAATGCCTTAGTTTTCGAAAGAAAAATGATTTAGTACCCCCTAGGGATCGCACGCAACGCGTCCCCCGGGTCGATCACAGCGTCCTCCTATGGGTCCCACCCATGACACCACTTTCCTTCTTATCTCTTCCTTCTCCACTAGTTCCAATCCCCTGTCACGAACTACACCACACGCCATGCCCGTTCTCCCCACCCAGCCAGTCCCTACTCCCGCCGTCGGCTCCTCGCGCTCGCGGTGGACCCCAGGCAGTCGCCCACGCCGCTACTCAACGGACCTCGTCTACCTAGTGCACCGCCGATGCTCCCATCTCCATAGCGTGAGCTCATCCTGCGGCCGACCTTGAGGTCGCCCTGCCGCCGGCCTTGAGCACGCCCGGAGAGGCCTTCAGCACGGTCCTTTGTTTTTGAACGGGGCACGGTCCTTTCCGAAAGCACTATTTTTGCACTCCTACATTTTTTATTTTTTAAACATATGATGCCCAGCATTATGATAACCGCCGGAAATGTATAAATAGAAAATATAGGTGTCCTGAATTTTCTTCCCAATTTATTTTACTATTCTGTACTTGCTCTCCAAAAAATATTTACTTTCCCACCAAATAATATTGCTTTTGCGCCAATACCTTTTATCATCCCGCTAAAAGTCCCGCGTCCCTCCGATTTTTTTGTTCCCACCAAAATTAGCGCCTATTTAACCTTCTCTCTTAACTAATACCGATTAGTATGCTAAACCAAATTACGGCGTCATCACGCGCGATTGGATCTGAGCCCTTGTGCCAGGTTCCTCCTTGCTCACAGCGTCTACAAATCGAACCACACTGGAGTCAATGGCACGACGAGTGTCTCAGGTAATTCCTTCTCTTCCTCCCAATCTCCACACGATTCCAACACAGCCAACTGAGAGCGTCATGGCCGATTCTAAATCGCCGACGGCGTCCACATCTATGGCCGATCCCAACCTCCACATGCGTCCATGGAGCACATCGCCTCCATGCAGTAGCCCACATCGCCGTCCACGGCCTAGGCCCCGGCGTCCACATCCATGGCGGCAGCGTCTAGGACCGCGTTGGGCAGAGCCACGCCCCAGGCAACCAGGGCCATGGCCCGGGGCGCAGCGACTTGTGCAGCCTCTAACCTCATCCTCGCGAGCGCGACCGTTGGCCGGCGTCCCTCGAGCGCTGCGTCTCGGCATCTTTTCTTTGGTTTGCAGGTCTCAACCAACTCCAAGTTCTTCTGAATTTAGTTTTCTGAATTTAGTTTCCTGACTTTTGGTTCAGTTAGCAGTACTGAACGTAGATGTTCTGAACTTCAGACCACAAGAACATGTTCTGAATTTTGGTTCAGTTAGCAGTATTGAATTT
The DNA here is from genome assembly GCA_910589775.1 of Avena eriantha. Classification (NCBI taxonomy): domain Eukaryota; kingdom Viridiplantae; phylum Streptophyta; class Magnoliopsida; order Poales; family Poaceae; genus Avena; species Avena eriantha. Next base: position 132,515,417 of record OU342741.1, read on the forward strand.
AGTTTTCTGGATACCTTCCACATGTTCTGAATTTAGTTTGGACCAACCGCTAACTTACTACATTCGAATAGCTCAGCTATTTTGTCTTTCAACTCTGCCATCCTTTCTTCTGACTGCACTGCATACCAACATATATGTTAGGCATTGTTAACTAAAACCATGGAATATGCATGATATAGCTAGGAGAAGCAACAAAACTGAAATCCAACAGACAGGATTCAGGCACATCTCAAGATTGACCATAAAACATTTGGGATTGGCCAGATAAAACTGAAAGAAAAACACATGGGAGTATCGTAACAACATGAAGCATGCATGCCTGTAACAGTTGTGGATCGTAGTTGATGAAGAAGTCGCCCCACACTGTGGGCTGAAACATAGGCGCCATCTCTGGAATGGTTGTGAGATATAAAGCAATATGGATTAGTTAGCAAAAGAAATCTTCATTTCTACTTTTTTAATTAAGTGAGATGTCATAGAATCTGAAACTGTACCAGCTTGTGTCGTCATCATTATACTCAAAAATTTGTTGTAAACTTATTTGATTTTATGCCTGTTTTATGTTTTGTGTTTTTTCTAAAACTGACACAAATTCTGTTATTACCTACACAAGGACATAATGAAAGGCTTTGTTCGGTACACAAGGATGGAAAGTATAACAATATACACAAACGAACGTGGGCAACCCAGAACTGGTAAACTCTTTATGTCACTTCAGCTGTCTCTAGCATTTGCTACAATGCATAAAATCTTTTTATGGGTTAAGTTGCTAAATCTTTAATACTCCTAAATCTTGTACAGGTACTGAAGGACAATCTGACACTCCAGTGTCTGCTAATGACATGTGTTCCCTAGATGAATGGCCATCCCATGCTCGCCGCAACCGCACGTTACTAGAGGATGGTACTTGCTTTCCTTTTTATTTGTGGCATCCTTCCTTGCAATCTAATAACCAAGTAATGCAATACTATTTTGTATGATTTGGGATATAGAAGCTGATGGACAGAAGAAGAACAAAGGGTGAGGTGTCCTAAAAGGTGTTAAAGCATCTATGAAGCGTTTTGCCAATGGATCTGTGAAGCTAGATATTTCATTCTCTGAAACATTGGGTGGTGCAGTAGGAATGAACAATCGCTCATTCAAAGATGACGTGGTAGTCATAATGAAAAGAAAGTTACCACTCATTGGAGTGAGGAGGTGGTCGGACATTCACCCTAGTGTCCATGGATTCATTGTTGCAGATATGATAGTGCGTACAACTCTTTTCACGTTTGTAATCTTATTTTGCCATGGATAATGGACTACTTATGTATATTCAATTTTTGTATGCTTTACAGGATAGATGGAACCTGGAAGATACATCAGAAATGGAAGAAAAAGTTCTCAAAATTGCGATGGAGCGATATAGAGGCTGGCGAGCAACTCTAAGCTCCACTTACAAGGCATACAAAACAGATGAGGCTAGATTGGCTAATGTGCCGGAAGATTTACAACTAGAAGAGTGGGAATGGATGATCAACTACTTTGGCAATGACGCAAAATTTCAGGTTATCTCTAAGCTCATTGTTTGTCTATTGTGTATTTAGATGAAGTGGCTTGTCTGACTGTTTATATTTGGTTTCAATGATTGGACAGGAACGCAGCCAAAAGAACTCTGATAACCGTAAGAAACAGAAGACAAAACACAGAGTCGGATCAAAATCGTACTCGCAACTAAGTTTTGAAAAGGTATGACTCTAACTAAATATGTATGCATTGCTACTACCTATCGTTTCATGTTTCAAGCATCTCATTGTCATATTACTTGCAGAGAAACGTGGAAACTGGAGAAGAGCCAGATTGTATTGCTCTGTGGGAACACACCCACACGAAGAATGAAACATGGTCTAACAAAGAGTCCCAGGACGTTTATGTGAGTACTGATAGGTTCTGTCATTCTTCTTTCATCTTTTATAGGTAAATATTGATGAATTAGCTATAATTGTTCTTTTTGTTCTTAGGACAAAGCACGTGAAGCGGTTGAAACCAAAGAAACTGAAACTCATGGCCCACTCTCAAGTGAGCAGAGAAACAATGTTTTCCAGACTGCATATAAAGACACTTTGTTATGCAAGTCATCGCAGCCTCGTGGGTACGGATACATGGCCAAACCTAAAACTGGTTCTGAAAGATTTCGGATTCAGATTGAGGAGCAAGCTCGTGCTACAGCGGAAACCCAGCAACAAAACTCTGAGCTCAGCCAACAGGTCAATGAATTACAAGATCAACTAGAAGTTGAACGTGCAGACATGCAAGAGCGGCTTAACTTGGAGCGTGCTGAGAAAGAACAACTTGAGGAGAGGTTACAACAAGAGCAAGCTAAAAGGGAAAGGTTGCTGGAAGAGGAGCGAAGGTCAAGACTAGAATTTGAAAAAACCATGATGGCAAAGTTCAACCAACAGATGGCTAAACTCAGCCAACAGATGGGAAGCCAACAATAGCAGGTGATTACAGTCATATGCTTGCCACCTTGTAAGATTTATTTTACTTACTTGCATTGCTGAAAATGCACTTCTATTTGTAGGTGCTTAAGAAGAGGACTGACAAAGAAAATAGTAATCCAAACTTGCAAAATGCTCTTTTACAGAGCTCTAGTCCTAACAGGAATCTAGGAGCAAGGCCAACTGTGATTTCTTCAAATCAGCTCATACAAAATTCTCGAATGTACAAAGCAATGGTAAGTCACAACTTACTTTGTTATCATGTTCACGTGCATTTTTTAGGTCAATTGCCTTCATATTTGGAATGATGCTGTGTGCTCTTCAGCATAAAAAGTATTGAATTTGAATGTGTGTCACTCTTCAGCAGCATCTCCAATAACTCCTCATGCTTCTGTATTTACCATGGACATCATTCCTACAAAAACATGCATAATTCAAAGTCAGTATAGTATACTTTTTTTGCGGGGGCAGTATATAGAGTATAATAGCATATACATATAGAAAAAGATATGAACAACTTACTTGATCGTACCGGTGGGGTTAGAGTTCTACCAGACCAGTGGGTAATATTAGTGGAAAAAAAGATGCATCAAACATTACATTGGCTAATGTTTTTGAAATGAAAACATGGAAAGTTAGAGTATACCATCTCCCACTGTCTACATGTTGTACTGCCAGATCGATGAAGCATTTTCAGGGTACCACGACTTATATAAAATTCCTTCTTGATCTTCTGGTATTGTTCATCCTGACTGGTTGTGATGCTTAGAAACAAAATCAACACAGGTTCATTTAACAAGCATCAGATTTAGATAACAAACAGAACGGAGATCAGTCTTGCCATTCCTCCCCTATAACTGAACATACTCGAGAACAGCAGTGTACGACAGTTAGAACAGCGAGCGCACCATAACTACCACCTCCTGGACCTGCTGCGTGAACTTAATTGAAACTATACATTGTGTCACAGCTTAAATCAATGAGTAAATTCTAGTTTTTACCCTCTAGTTTCATGTTTTTGTCGCTAATTACCCCATTTAGCAAATTTCATCCTAATTACCCCATTTAGCAAAACTTGTGCCAATTTTTACCCCTTTAATTTATTTAAGTGTTTTGACAGATGGTTCCCAGCCGCCAGTCATTTTGCTCTCCCCATTTGTTTGTCAATGGTCAGTTTTATTTGGGTAGGTGGATTAGGAATACAAATCATGAAATCTTAATTTCCGAAAGTTTAGAGATCGTATGTGTCAATGAAGGCAAAAGGTTTTGGTCTCGGATTGTTTAGCAATGTTGGTCATAGGGTATTTTATTCAATGCCGACAATAGGTCATGAGAGCAGAGAGGTTTTCTGAACGTGAGCAGCTGGTGCATGCTTTTGGCAAAGGCAAAAGTAACTAGCAGTTTCTATATGTGTGCGTCTGACTACTGCAAAGGCACGTAACGAAATATTTGCTAAATTGGGCAAAAACTGGAATGTACTCTAAATCAATAGCGGAAGTTTGAAATACATGTACTTGTGCTGCTTTTGACATTTACACTTGTAAAATTGTTCTGAACACACAGTTTTAGTCCAGTTAGTTTGACAGCAATTCTTTTTAATAATGGGGTGGAATAATTGTCTGATGCCAGTTCTTTTTAACTATAGCTAAAAAAATTATTTCTTGATTGCAGGATCAAAAGAAGTAGCTGCATCGGAGTCTACATCATGGACATCTTAGTCTTGGCAGTTAATTAGGATGGCTACATTTTATTTGAGTTCCATTTGATGGATATTTGCTATGAGAACTATTATTTGTATGAATACATATTGTTTTAAATTTCATAATTGAATGGCTATATTTTTTTACTGTTGCGATAGGCTATTGCCACAAGTCACTTTCGGTTGCCATAGGTTAGCACCACGAAAAATATAATGTTGCAACAAATCTCAGTCGCCACGTGTATATGCTTTGTTACACTAGGATGTAGCGGCATAGAACTTTATATTGGTGCAATAGCTTGTCACCGTAATTTTTCTGCATGTTGCGATAACTGTTTGGCCCTACAAAATAAATCTTTGTTGAAATAGAGTATCGCCACAAACACTTTTAAGTTGTCGCGGTAGCCTCTTGCTACAAACATTTTGCCCGTTACAATAAGTATTTGACGCTACGAAACTGAATTTGTTGAAATATAGTATCGCCACAAAAACTCCACGTTGTCGCAGTAGCTTCTTGCTACAAACATTTTGTCCGTTGCGATAAGTATTTTGCGCAACGGAACTGTTTTTTGTTGAAATAGAGTATTGCCACGAAAGTTTAAATTGCCGCAATAGCTTCTCGCTACAAAAAATTGACTTTGTGGTAACCGTTTATCGCCATGAGTGAAATGTTTGTTGCAATAATTTAATGCCACGAGCCTAGTGGTTCATGGCAAAATGGTTAATGCTACAAAACAAGAGGTGTTGCTATAGGTTATTACCACGATTGGTTGTTGCCACGAAAGAGCATACGCCACGAACATGCGTCGTTGCCGTAGGTTATTGCCACAAATTTCTATCGCCACAAACAATCAATTGCCACGATTCGTTCGCATGTTGCATTAAGTTAGCTCCACAAACCAAATTGTGGTGATAAGTGGGTGTTGCCACGGGAAAAAATGTGGCAACTGTCGACATTGTTGTTGCAATAGAACACTTTATTGCCATGATTGCTTTTTCGTTGCGATATCCTATTACCATGTGTTTAATTGCAACGCTTGCCAACGAACGGTATTTCGTGGCAATAGGTACATATTTCCACAAATAGGCACATATTGCGACAAATAATTTTGTTACAATAGACCCAAATCCTTGTAGTGTACAACCTGCATTCTATCACTAGTTTGAAATATGATGCATCACCACACCCACTTGGATGTGTGTGTGTGTGTATCAGTGTGCATCATTGTGGTTTTCGAAAAGAACACATCCAATGATGCCACTCCAGCATGTGTGTTCTTTCCATAAACCACATGGATCCATTGGATGTCATTGCATATGTGTGTTCTTTTCATAAACCACATGGATCTACTAGATGTCATTGCATGTGTGTGTTGTTTTCATAAACCACATGGATCCACTAGATGTCATTGCATGTGTGTTCTTTTCATCAACCACACTAATCCATTGGATGCCATTGCATGTGTGTTCTTTTCATAAACCACACTGATCCATTGGATGTAATTGCATATGTATGTTCTTTTGCCAAACCACATGGATCCACTAGATGTCATTGCATTTTTTTTCATAAACCACACTGATCCAGTAGATGTCATTGCATATGTGTTCTTTTCATAACCACATGGATCCACTGGATGTCATTGCATGTGGGTTCTTTTAAAAAACCACATGGATCTAGTAGAATCATTGCATGTGTGTGTGTATTAGTATGCATCATTGTGGTTTTGGAAAAGAACACATGCAATGATGCCACTCTAGCATGTGTGTTCTTTTCCTAAACCACATGGATCCACTCGATGTTATTGCATGCGTGTTCTTTTCATAAACCACAAGGATCCACTAGATGTCATTGCATATGTGTTCCTTTCATAAACCAGATTAATCCACTGATGTCATTGCATGTGTGTTCTTTTCATAAACCACACTGGTCCACTAGATGTCATTGCATGTGCCTTCTTTTCATGAACCACACTGATCCACTAGATGTCATTGCATATGTGTGTTCTTTTCGTAAACCGCATGGATCCAATAGATGACATTGAATGTCTGTGTATATCAGTGTGCATCATTGTGGTTTTGTAAAAGAACACATGCATTGATGCCACTCTAGCATGTGGTTTCCAACCATGTCCAAGAACCCTGGCACCATGTTGGGATTCAACTGCAGCATGCATTCTATTACCAATTTGAAAGATACTACATCATCACACCCACTTGGATGTGCGTGTGTGTATCAGTGTGCATCATTGTGCTTTTGGAAAAGAACACAAGCAATGATGCCACTCCAGCATTTGTGTTCGTTCTATAAACCACACTGATCCACTGGATGTCATTGCCTATGTGTGTTCTTTTCATAAACCACATGGATCCACTAGATGTCATTGCATGTGTTTTATTTTCATAAACGAGACTGATCCACTAGATGTCATTGCATATGCGTGTTCTTTTCCTAAACCACATGGATCCACTAGAGACATTGCATGTGTGTGTGTATCAGTGCATCATTTTGGTTTTGTAAAAAACACATGCAATGATGCCACTCCAGCATGTGGTTTCCAACCATGTCTAGGAACCCTAGCAGCATGCTAGACCTCATCTACAGCATGCATTCTATCACTAGTCTGAAAGATGCTGCATCCCCACACCTACTTGGATGTGTGTGTGTATCAGTGAGCAGCATTGTGGTTTTGGAAAACAACACATGCAATGATGCCACTCCAGCATGTGTGTTCTTTTCATAAACCACATGGATCCACTAGATGTCATTGCATATGTGTGTTCTTTTCGTAAACCATATGGATCCACTAGATGTCATTGCATATGTGTGTCCTTTTAATAAACCACACTAATCCACTAGATGTCATTGCATATGTGTGTTCTTTTCATAAACCACATGGATCCATTGGATGTCATTGCATATGTGTGTTCTTTTCATAAACCACATGGATCCACTGGATGTCATTGCATATGTGTGTTCTTTTCATGAACCACACTGATCCACTAGATGTCATTGCATCTGTGTTCTTTTCATAAACCACACTCATCCACTAGATGTCATTACATGTGTTCTTTTCGTAAACCACACTGATCCACTAGATGCCATTGCATATGTGTATTGTTTTCCTAAACCACATGGATCCACTAGATGTCATTGCATATGTGTGTTATTTTCATAAACCACGTGGATCCACTAGATGTCATTGCATATGTGTGTTGTTTTCATAAACCACACTAATCCACTCGATGTCATTGCATGTGTGTTCTTTTCAGAAACCACACTGATCCACCGGATTCATTGCATATTGGTGTTCTTTTCCAAAACCACATGGATCCACTTGAGTCATTGCATATGTGTGTGTATCAGTGCGCATCTTTGTGGCTTTGGAAAATAACACATGCAATGATGACACACTAGCATGTGGTGTCCAATCATGTCCAGGAGCCCTAGCAGCATGCTGGGATTCAACTATAGCATGCATTCTATCACAAGTTTGAAAGATGATGCATCACCACACCCACTTGGATGTGTGTGTTGATTAGTGTGCATCATTGTGGTATTGGAAAAGAACACATGCAATGATGCCACTCCAGCATGTGTGTTCTTTCCATAAACAACATGGATCCACTGGATGTCATTGCATATGTGTGTTCTTTTCATAAACCACATGGATCCACTAGATGTCATTGCATGTGTGTTCTTTTCATGAACCACATTGATCCATTGGATGTCATTGCATGTGTGTTCTTTTCATAAACCACACTGATCCACTAGATGTCATTGCATATGTGTGTTCTTTTGCTAAACCACATGGATCCACTAGATGTCATTGCATGTGTGTTCTTTTCATAAACCACACTGATCCAGTAGATGTCATTGCATATGTGTTCTTTTCCTAAACCACATGGATTCACTGTATGTCATTGCATGTGGGTTCTTTTCAAAAAAAATATGCATCCAGTAGAATCATTGCATGTGTGTGTATCAGTGTGCATCATTGTGGTTTTGGAAAAGAACACATGCAATGATGCCACTCTAGCATGTGTGTTCTTTTCCTAAACCACATGGATCCACTCGATGTCATTGCATGTGTGTTCTTTTCATAAACCACAAGGATCCACTAGAAGTCATTGCATGTGTGTTCTTTTCATAAACCAGACTAATCCACTAATGTCATTGCATCTGTGTTCTTTTCATAAACCATAGTGATACACTAGATGTCATTACATGTGTCTTCTTTTCATAAACCACACTGATCCATTGGATGTCATTGCATATGTGTGTTCTTTTCCTAAACCAAATGGATCCACTAGATGTCATTGCATGTGTGTGTGTATCAGTGTGCATCACTGTGGTTTTTTAAAAGAACACATGCATTGATGCCACTCCAACATGTGGTTTCAAACCATGTCCAAGACCCTAGCACCATGTTTGGATTCAACTGCAGCATGCATTCTATCACCAGTTTGAAAGATACTACATCACCACACCCACTTGGATGTGCGTCTGTGTATCAGTATGCATCATTGTGGTTTTTGGAAAAGAACACATGCAATCATGCCACTCCAGCATTTGCGTTTGTTTCATAAACCACATTGATCCACTAGATGTCATTGCATATGTGTGTTCTTTTCATAAACCACATGGATCCACTAGATGTCATTGCATGTGTGTTCTTTTCATAAACCAGACTAATCCACTAGATGTCATTTGATATGTGTGTTCTTTTCCTAAACCACCTGGATCCACTAGAGTCATTGCATGTATGTGTGTATCAGTGCATCATTTTGGTTTTGGAAAAGAACACATGCAATGATGCCACTCCAGCATGTGGTTTCCAACCATGTCTAGGAACCCTAGCATCATGCATTCTATCACTAGTTTGAAAGATGCTGCATCACCACACCTACTTGGATGTGTGTGTGTATTAGTGTGCATCATTATGGTTTTAGAACAGAACACATGCAATGAAGCCATGCCAGCATGTGTTTTATTTTCATAAACCACACTGATCCACTGGATGTCATTGCATATGTGTGTTCTTTTCATAAACCACAAGGATCAACTAGATGTCATTGCATATGTGTGTTCTTTTCATAAACCACACTGATCCACTGGAATTCATTGCATGTGTGTTCTTTTCATAAACAACACTGATCCACTAGATGTCATTGCATGTGTGTTCTTTTCATAAACCACACCGATCCACTGGATGTCATTGCATATGTGTGTTATTTTCCTAAACCACATGGATCCACTAGATGGCATTGCATATGTGTATTCTTTTCATAAACCACACTAATCCACTAGATGTCATTGCATATGTGTGTTATTTTCATAAACCACATGGATCCACTCGATGTCATTGCATATGTGTGTTCTTTTCATAAACCGCACTGATCCACTGGATGTCATTGCATGTGTATTCTTTTCATAAACCACACTAATCCACTAGATGTCATTGATGTGTGTTCTTTTTGTAAACCACACTGATCCACTAGATGTCATTGCATATGTGTGTTATTTTCCTAAACCACATGGATCAACTGGAGTCATTGAATGTGTCTGTATCAGTGTGCATCATTGTGGTTTAGGAAAAGAAGGCATGCAATGATGCCACTCCAACATGTGGTGTCCAACCATGTCAAGGAACGCTAGCAGCCTGCAGGGATTCAACTATAGCATGCATTCTATCACTAGTTTGAAAGATGCTGCATCACCACACCCACTTGGATGTGTGTGTGTATTAGTGTGCATCATTGTGGTTTTGGAAAAAAACACATGCAATGATGCCACTCCAGCATGTGTGTTCTTTTCATAAACAACATGGATCCATTGGATGTCACTGAATATGTGTGTTATTTTCATAAACCACATTGATCCACTAGATGTCATTGCATGTGTGTGTTCTTTTCATAAACCACATGGATCCACTGGATGTCATTGCATGTGTGTTCTTTTCATAAACCACACTGATCCACTGGATGTCATCGCATGTGTGTTCTTTTCCTAAACCACTTGGATCCACTAGAGTCATTGCATGTATGTGTGTATCAGTGCATCATTTTGGTTTTGGAAAAGAACACATGCAATGATGCCACTCCAGCATGTGGTTTCCAACCATGTCTAGGAACCCTAGCATCATGCATTCTATCACTAGTTTGAAAGATGCTGCATCACCACACCTACTTGGATGTGTGTGTGTGTATCAGTGTGCATCATTATGGTTTTGGAATAGAACACATGCAATGAAGCCATGCCAGCATGTGTGTTATTTTCATAAAACACACTAATCCGCTATATGTCATTGCATATGTGTGTTATTTTCATAAACCACAAGGATCCACTAGATGTCATTGCATATGTGTGTTCTTTTCATAAACCACACTGATCCACGGGAATTCCTTGCATGTGTGTTCTTTTCATAAACCACACTGATCCACTAGATGTCATTGTATGTGTGTTATTTTCATAAACCACACTGATCCACTGGATGTCATTGCATATGTGTGTTATTTTCCTAAACCACATGGATCGACTAGATGTCATTGCATATGTGTGTTCTTTTCATAAACCACACTAATCCACTGGATGTCATTGCATATGTGTGTTCTTTTCATAAACCACATGGATCCACTCGATGTCATTGCATATGTGTGTTCTTTTCATAAACCGCACTGATCCACTGGATGCCATTGCAGGTGTGTTCTTTTCATAAACCACACTAATCCACTAGATGTCATTGCATGTGTGTTCTTTTCGTAAACCACACTGATCCACTAGATGTCATTGCATATATATGTTATTTTCCTAAACCACATGGATCCACTAGAGTCATTGAATGTGTCTGTACCAGTGTTCATCATTGTGGTTTAGGAAAGGACCGCATGCAATGATTCCACTCTAGCATGTGGTATCCAACCATGTCAAGGAACCCTAGCAGCCTGCAGGCATTCAACTACAGCATGCATTCCATCACCAGTTTGAAAGATGCTGCATCACCACACCCACTTGGATGTGTGTGTACCAGTGTGCATAATTGTGGTTTTGGAAAAGAACACATGCAATGATGCCACTCCAGCATGTGTGTTCTTTTCATAAACCACATGGATCCACTGGATGTCATTACATATGTGTGTTATTTTCATAAACCACATGGATCCACTAGATGTCATTGCATGTGTGTGTGCTTTGCATAAACCACATGGATCCACTAGATGTCATTGCATGTGTGTTCTTTTCACAAACCACACTGATCCACTGGATGTCATTGCATGTGTGGTCTTTTCATAAACCACACTGATCCACTTGATGTCATTGCAAATGTGTGTTCTTTTCCTAATCCACATGGATCCACTAGATGCCATTACATGTGTGTGTGTAACAACCCAATTTCAGCAACCCTGATTAGTTGTCCAGAATGCTAAAATCAGGGGAACAAAAACTTTTTCTTGTTCATTGGTGCAGTGTGTCCTTGTTGTTTGTTTGTGCTTATACATGTGAGTATATGCCATAAGATACTCCTGACCTCACCATCAGTTGACAAAAGCTATTTAACAAAACTATCCTGGCTCATTTTACATATTATCAAATGTTCTGGCATTTCAAAACCTGAGCCAAGATGCTTATGAAACCAAAACTATTTTAGTAGCTTCTATTGACAAAACTATGGAGAGATATATAATATAATCTTCTTATGTTTTCTAGACAGAACCCTCAACCATTATTTTCTCTAGGTTGCCCCAAAACCTCCTTTCAAAGCTTTTGAATTCTACTCACCAAGGACTCTCATCTTACTCAAACTCCAACCATTTCAAAATAATCATCCTTATCTCAAGCTAAGCTTGGTGGTAACCCTAGTAGTAGTTGAGTTGTTTGTAAGATGAGTTGCCTTGATCTGCTGCTTGAATTGTCTACTTAGGAGATAGTATGAGCTACTCTAGGAGCTCATCACTAGGATCAAGATGTTTCCCAAATCATCCCACCCTAAGCAAGAATACAAAGCATGATCTAATCTCTAGATACTAGGTGATCATTTAAAACCCTTAACCAGATCTGCTCTGAAGTGATCCATTCTAGAAGATTCCAAGTCAATGAAGACCAATATCAATCAAGGACCCTTCCTACTCAATCTACGCTTCAGCATTATCCACTTTATGATGCTTTGGTACCTTGCAACCCATCAAAATCATCACCACCCACATTCTAGCCAAAAAAAACATCACCTTTTTGGATGCCTACCTTTCTCAACCCTTGTGCATTATTGGTAATGAACCTGAACCATCTTGTTAACCATCCTTATGGACTACCAAGGCCCACTCTTGCCCTTGGTTATATCATCCTCCAACCCACTTGTTATTGATGGTTTTGCAGGCAAGATAATAATTTTTCCTGCAAATCTAGTCAACATGACAACTTTGACAGAAGCTCACACCATCTCCCAACCTTCTATGGACCAAATCTTTGCATGGTTGTGTTCTACTCATATAGGTCTACCAATACCTACTTCAATTGTCCCAATTGGATCTTGGTACTTCTTAAACCCACATGGTTTTGAAGGCTATCTGATAATCTGCTCTAGCAAGCTTATTTTATTCAAAGTTTGAAAGCCTGTCTTGGTGAGCTCAAGCAGGATCAAGTTCAAACCTCTACACCATTGCAATATACATCACTTGGTCTATCCATACATCTATCCCATGCCCCAAGGGGAGCCTTGAGCTCCAAGATCCAACAAGGTTTTGGCGGTATGAAAATAACACCACCCTAGATCCTCAATTCCTTGTTTTTCCATCTAATTAAAGTTGGATTTCCAATTCCCAAGGTTGAAAATGATTTATAAAACTTTCCTACAACACCTACCTAGATCATCAATATTTATAAAATATTATCCATAATTATTATGGCTCCAAATCTAATTAATCTCTTTAATAGTCAAAATCTCCAAAACTCCCTTTCCAAGGGAAAGTTTGGTTTTTGCCAAGAATTTCCCCAACTTTTTGCCCAATTGAGATCCATATATCATACCCTACATTCCCATCTCAAAAATAAATATTTTTGAGATCCTTTATTATTTCTTTTTGCCCTTTTTCTCAAATGGCAGAAATGGAATAATAATAGTTTTAAATACTTTTAAACCTCCATAAATCTTGGGAAAATTCCCCTAAGTATGTATTCACATTTGGGAACATCTCCAACCAAAAACCAACCTTGTCCAATGTAAAATTATCAAATAATCTTCTAGAAACTAGTTCTGTACTTTTTGAATAAATACTTGTAACTGGATTTAAAATTCCCTGAAAAATCCCAAATAAATCTTGGAAGTGTATACTAACCATATCGATATACCACTATACTTGAACATCTATCCAATATAAAAACCAAGGAAGTCCTCATGATCTCCCCTTTTGCTAGAATGCAAAAAAAATTCAAAAGTATGATCAAGACCAAACCAAATCTTACCCAAACTTGTCCAATAATTCACCAGAGCACCCCAACTCTCCTCTGGATGTGTGATACTATAGCAACCCAGGCCTTTTGCCCTTTACCTATTGGAAAGAGAGACTAAGGAGAGAGAGGCACTTATTGCAAATCTTGAGGGAAGCAGCAACCACCACCCTCCTATCCACTCAGTGCTCTACTCAGGGCCCCACCAGTCACCTCTCCACCGCCCCTATGGCCAATGGCTTGCCCAGGACCGCCCTCTCCACTTTTGAGAGCTTGGTTCATCATGAACCGAAGCCCCCTAGGGTATACATCCCACAGGCGGTCCAGCCCCTCCCCTGGATCCCAGACCACTTATCCCTTATCGCCTCAACTCTCTCTCAAGCTCCAGATCCATATCCCTGGATCCCCATCACCATGGAAAAAGGAGGAAAGCTCCTCTCATCCTTCCTCGAAGGTTGAGCATGTCCTCGCCCCAGGCCTCTCCTTCCCCTCTCTCTCTGCTGATTCATGACCTACACGCCGTAACTCACCTCCCCATGCCCCTGTTTTGTCCAAGGAACGTTGGAGACACCTCCATCTGGCACATGCCTGAAACGGCGCCCTTCGGTGAGCCCGACCTCCCCGAGCACCTGCAGCACAGCTGGATCCTCCTGGCGCTCCCCAAGAACTCCAGTTCACACCCGAAACTGCCTTGCGGTCGAGCATGCGCGAGCGGGACTCCATCATCAAACCCCACCACACAGCCCCTCGATGTGCTCCCCTCGGTGCACCGTGTCGTTCAGCAACCTCGGCTCCACCTCCCCGTGCCCCTAGGTGAGCTACCAAGCCTTTCCTCCGCCGCCTCAGGTTTCCGCGCTGCCGGTGGTGTCCTTCGGAGAAGACGACGATGGACCGTCCGTCTCCACTTGATCAGACCGCCCACGAGCCTCCTTACCGCTTCAGTGCTCCACGTCCATGATAGGCGGGGCCCGCAAAGCTAGTTTGACACGCACTCTCCCGCGCTCCCTAGAAGGGCAGTTGGGCTAGACCTATAATTGGTAGCTGGGTCTGGTCAGTTTCGGCCTGCCCGGATATTCCTTTATATATACTACAGATCTGTTCAAAAGATGATTAGTTTAAATCAGTATGAAATTGGAAAATAGTAATTTTTTCTCAGATATAAATTCCTTCATGTTCTATAGGGTTTTAACTAACATCCACACCCAACCCTAGGCCCATTTTAGTTTCTATAATTTTCTGGAAATTAAATATCTAGAAAGTATGTTTTACAAGGAATATTTTCCTCAGTGAGTTTCCTCTATCCAAATAGGGTAGATCCAGCATCTTCTGGAAGGTATTGAAAATACCTATCTTGCAGCATTGGTCCCCTTCCAAGTGGAGCTTTGGTATTACTTTAACCAAAATAACAAAAACCAGACCAATCTGACTTTAGAAAATTCTCTAGGCAAACAAAAGGTTGGAATGACCTAATTCCAACTCTTTGTGATGTGGTACACTAAGGTCTACCAAATTCAAGGAGATCAAGAATTATTAAGTTTCTGAGTAATTTTAATGAATTAAAGCCTTCTTCTTATGGTAGTTTCGCTAGACAAATCACTATAGTAGCTCTGCAACTCCAAAAAGAGTGAATCCAGTTTATACAGAAAGGTATTAGAAATACCTAACATGTGTCCTTAGTTTTAGATGAATAACTGTTGTAGATTTAATCTGGTGAAAAAGACAAATTGCCTACATAACTGCCTTTGGGAATTTCCTGAGGGCATTTTGTTGATTATTTTGGAGTGATTCCATCTCTTAGTGATTCAGTACATAAAACTCTACAAAATCCTCCAAGGAAATAATTTTAGAAGCTCCAGAACTTTTCTGGTGATTTATTCCCTAAAACTAGAAGTTATTTCACTAGGAAAATCATAACTATTTAAAGAAAGGTGATAAAATAGTGAAACCACTTTTATTGGTTTCATTTTATCAACATCTACCTGTAGGTATCATTTTTATACAATGGTATCATACAAAATATGTCCTTGGTCCAAAACCCCTCTTAGGTAGTTTCTAGACTATAAATCCTAAGGGATTTTCTTCCATGTTTCCAAGACCTAGCCAATCTTACTAAATCCATTCTTCCTAAGACATACTAATTTGTAAACTTGTATTGTTCATTGCTTGCTATATGTATTGTTGCTTGTATGCCTTGTGTTGATTGTGCTCTTGCATTTTTGCATGTGTGCACCCTGATGACGATAGTTGCGATCATCTCGGAGATAAGAAGAAGATGGTTATTATTGTATATTTTGGGTATTCTAAAAAGAAGTCCAGGGACATATTGCCATATTACTAATCTCAGGCAATCCACCTTCTTTCTCATAAGCCTTGTCCTACTATTTTACTTATGCATGTTTTTCTTACGGTTTCATGAAAACTGCATTGTTTTACTATATGATGTTGTATATCTGGTAGTGGCTTGGCTCCTCCAAACCATTACTCAATGGTACTACTAAGTACAACCCCCTTGATGATACCTATTTGTCCGTAGTGGAATAGATGGTGTATTACACCATAACCCTTTGGAGACCCCGTTTTAGCCGAAGAAAAACTAGAGGATGGGAAGACCCCTAGAAAAGTTTTACCAGATGTTTTATGATAAAACCTTGGTGAGGTGGGACCTCCCAAGAGTTGTTGAGAAAGAAAAAGGTTTTTGTTTTACAAAATGCTGATGGAAAGCTGGAGGAAAAAGGTTTACAAAAACACACCCGGTTCTTTGCAGTTTAGCTATAACAACTTAACCCTGTGCAACCACATTACTCTGGAATGGGACAGGGCTGGATTTGATGTTTGTCTATTCTGGTATAAGCTGCCTCGCAACTACTACAGGGGATGAAACTCCCTGGAGGGTGGGCCTTCTCACGTAACGGTCCATGTGGGACATCGACCTAGAGAAGGAACGAAGGGTCTGCGGACCGCCACGCGTTACTATGAGCCCCTCATTGAAAGCGCACACCCGGAAAGTGGAGAAAGCGCTCCGGTTGGCTGTGAACTATATAGGGCGTCCCGGTGTTGAGGGGAACACCACTCATCTGGTAGGCACTTATATTGGAGTGGGCATCTTGAGAGTCTTGATCGGTTACTATACCCACGATCGGTGGAGATCAGGGTAGTGTACCCAGATGATGTGGGGAAAGTGTACAACCTCTGTAGAGCGTAAATCTATTCGAATAGCCGTGTCCATAGTTATGGACGGGTTGGACAAACTTCTGTAGAGCGGTGCTGGTTTTGTTTTCAAAAAGGATTTTGGAAAAGCAAAGGTTTTGGAAATGTTTTGACCATGGGACGGTCATAAAAGAGGAAGTTTTTGACCATGGGATGGTTGGAAGAAGGAGAAAGGAGTTTGGTCGTGGGACGACCTGAAGACAGGAACAAATGGGTACCCCAATCCTAGTGTTTACAAAACTTTTCAAAAGGTTTCCAAAATGGTTTACAAAAGTTTCCAACAAAGATATGTAGATGCTATATCTACAAGAGAAACTATTTGAGAGAAGAACCCCTCTTGAAGCCCTCCTACTACCACAGCCTTATTGCATATCCTCTTGTTATTATTATTTCCTGAGGTGGTTTGCGAGTACATTCAACATACTCCCTGGCTATTAACTTGGTCAGATATCAAGAAGAGGATGAAGTTGACGGCTATGCGAGCTAGGACGTTCTCCCAGTCAGTCCCCTGTAGGTTAAGGCATGGCTCGGGCTCTACGCTTGATGAAATTCCGCTGATGTTGATCGATGTAGCCATAATGGAAAATAAGGTATGGCAGGTATTCGTTATGTATTGGATGATTATTTTGATACTTGTCGGTTATGTGCCACAACTAACTGATCATGGGATCGTGGTTGTATGCATAACAGGGATTCTCGGAGGATTAATCTGGGGGCCCCACAGACTTGGTATCAGAGCCATCCTGACTGTAGGAGAACCTTACTTAGCATGGTCGCTAGACATGAACTGTTGGGGATATACTTTCCAGGTAACCTCACAGTTCCTCACTGACCAGGGTGGCCCACTTCGGGTTAGAGCTTTTCTTCACGGGCGGCCCAGTCAGGGAGAAAAGATGGAGTCCCATCCGGCTACAGGAAGGTCCAGAAGACTTACGGCCTTAGCCCCATAACGTTACTTGTAGTTCAAGATGTACTCTGTAACCGACTCTTAGTCATAGTCGGATAGATCTCTCCTGTAAACCCTAGGCCGGATATCTATATAAGCTGTCCTAGGGAGAGCCTTTAGGGCAATACTCTAGACCCTCAATAGTCTACAATCTCAACTCGCACAGGCAAACCCTTGTAACCCATATTCTGGCTCTACCATATTACTGGATTGCTAGCAGGAGTAGGATCCGTCCAAAGCCGGCGGATTCGAACCTGGGTAAACTTCTGTGCTCACCGTCCCGGAACACCATACATCTCACACCCCTCTCTTCCGCACGCCTCGAGGACCCCCTCATGGCGTAGTTGTCCTCAATCCGACGACAGTTGGAGTCCATCGTGGGGCAAGTGAGCCTCGGATCTGCGCTCCGAGCAGAATCTGCAAGAATCGGAATCGGCGAGACTATCACCGTCGGTCGCATCCTCTATGCCAGCGACGTCCCTCTCATTGTTCTCGACGAGACTTGGATTCCGGCTAGGGAGGCCGTGACTGCCTACACAATCATGTCTTTTGGCGAGATCGATGTTTACATCGGTTTTGATGAACCTGCCCCACCCACCCCAGCAGTGATGATAGAGGCAGAAGAATCTTCTGGGTCCCCTTTCTCCGCGGAGGCGACAGAGTTTCGGATCTCAGAAAACCCTAATCCCACCCAGCCCGCACCAGTTGCGAAGATAGTGGAGACCTCCGAGCCTGAAGAAGACCTAGCGGTCCAAGTCGAATCTGGAGTGGATCTTCCTGGAGAAGCCGGATCATAGATCGACTCACCCGTGGAAGTCGAAATTCAGGAGGAGCTCATCAACGACAATGATTCCGGCTCTGATGACGCCGGGACAGACAGGCCTTTCCTAAGGTACACGCTGCGACGTATGATAATGCAAGATGCAAGCGCAGAGGCAATTCTCGAGAACATCAAAAGTTTCGACATGGCTGATCGCGAGAGCCGCAGGTACCTCAGGAAGCACGCGTCGCACTTCGTCGGATATGTTGGATCCGGATCCGGCTCTGCCGATGCTGGAGAAAACACCAACTCTTTGTTGGGGGCAATTGGAACAAATGCTGACGTACCCGCATCCTCGGATGAATCGATGACGTCAACGGATTTCTGAAAGTTCTCCGCGGAATATGAAGAGGAGTATAACTCCAAAGTTGCAGAAGAAGGAGAAGCCATGGATGAAGGATCCGGGGAACACTCTCCCAAAGCGCAGGATGACATTGAAGTCGGAGATAATCCCGAGGTCCAGATGTCCAAAAGTACCGATCAGAGCTTGACTCCGGGAAACGGACCCAAAGCCGTCTTTGCTACCGGCGCTGCCAAGAAGGCAAAGAAGAAGAATAAGAAGAACAAGACCCCGGCAAAAGACCCTCTGACAGAGGAGGTGATTGCCAAGGAATACGAAGAAGACTCGGATGGAGCACTTATCCCAGACGAGCTGAAAAAAGAAGAATCGGTGGATGGACACGTGATCACTGAAGGTGCACGTAAACTCATTGATGTTGCATTAACCACACCTATACCTACAGCTGCAGAGCTTACTGCTAAAGAACTGGACGAGAGAGCGCATGCCCTAGAAGCGCATCATCAAGTACTCCTCGATGAAGCCAAAAACATAGAGGAGGAAAAGAAACGCATAGCATCTGCGGGGAAATACAACTCCAGGCAATACTAGAAGACCAAGAAGCGTCACACCAATGACAACCAATTCCCGCAGATCCACGCCGTCCTTTTCAGAGATGAGATGGGGAAGCCTCGGAAAGATAGTAAAGGAGATTGGGTATATCCAACCCTAGTACAGAATATCATGGCAGCCCGAGAAATTCTATCGGCTAATCTAGGACCGGAGGAAATCTAGTTGGGAATCAAACTACTCAACAAGGGACTGCAGTAGCAAAAGGTCACCATGTCCAGAAGTCAAAAACTAGTCTCAGATTCCGACCAATGTCGCACAGATCTGGCATGGGCTGACGTAAGACCCCAGCGCGTTCCGGAGTAGCATCATCGCCCCGAACGCCGGGAAGACAATTATTCGAGAACCGGATCGTCAGGACAGCATCACAGAACTGCGCGTGACTGGAGCAACGTCGCCCCAGCGGCCGATAAAGAGGCCAATGCTGCACTGAATCCGAGGAATCCTCCCCGACGAGAGTCCAACGATCGAAGGGGAGAAGATAAAGAGAAACGTCGGGAGGAGGATCGTCAAAAAATGCCACCTCCTAGACATGCAAGCCGTCCGGCTGGGCCTCATCATAGTGGGAACGACGGACGAAGGAACGACGGAAACCATGCCGTGACAAGCCGGCAGGGGGCTCGTCATAGTGAAGACCCTCCTCGGAACAGGAATAATGACGCTCCGGACGAAGGTCGGTGATCAGGCGGAAACTATCCAGCTGCCCCACCCTCTCCACCAAGCAGTCATCACAACGGCTCCCAAGGGGGTCAACGAGGACGACGTGGCGGAGGAGGTGCTGGCAGAAGCCGAAGTCTGGCTCCAAGGCGCCGCAGCCACAACTGACATTCGGGACGATCTCTATCCCCGAACGATGCAAGGCACAAGATCAACTCCAACATAGAGGCGCAGCGCTATGAAAATGATGATATCTATGTGGGCCCAAAGTGCTTCAGACCATGCATCAGAGCTTCAAGATTCCCGGAAGGATTTGCTATCTCAAGGCATATCCAAGCCTACGATGGCATTGCTCGGCCAAATACCTAGCTACAGGATTTTTTCCAAGCTTGCTGCATCGCCAAAGGCGGAAACAGCCTGGTTGCAACCCGATATCTCCCACTTATGTTGCGGAAGACGGCACGATCATGGCTCAATGAACTTCCGGAGAACACCATCCACAACTGGTATGACATGCAAAGTGCGTTCTTTCGGAATTTCGAAGGCACATATCGGAGGCCCTGTACGGTCAGAGACATACAGCGTTGCACCCAGAAGGCCGGAGAAACTTGCCAGGATTACCTTAGATGATGGATCGACACCAAGAACTCCGGTGAAGGAGTGAATGATCAAACTGCGATTGAAGCTTTCATCGCAGGACTCCCAATTGGTCTACTGCGCCCTCGCTTGAAGTGTGACAAGGTCACTGATTTGGGAGAGATGATAGAAACAGCGAGCAAGTATGCAGATGCTGACAATGATGCAGAGGGATTGCTCAATGCCCTAGCTGTGCCTCAGTCGGCAAAACAACCAAAGCAACAAGCTCAGAAGCACAAAAATACCTCGGAAGAGAAATCCAACGCGGAAACTATAGTGGTCACTGCTACTTTCGGGTCTAGAGGACGAGGAGGACGCGGCAGAGTCTGCAGGTGTGGCCGTGGAACTTCAAGAGTCCAAGGTAGAGGAGACGAGGAACCAGGCAAAACCTACTCTTGGGCCGACATTGCCAATAACCCATGTGTGCATCACCTAGACGCCAATGGGGGCTCGTCCCACACCAACGCCGAATGTCTTTTCAATGACGACATCAAAAGAGATGACACCGTGGGCTACAAAGCTAAGCGGAAGAAGGGAAAGAAGAATCTTGAAAAAGACAAAGAGACCAAGGAAGATTATGACATGGAGGAAGCTGATGCTTCAAATCCCAAGCCACAAGGGAAGAAAAATTTTCTGACCAAGAAAGACACTTATGTCACCTTCCTCGGATCTCAACCAGCAAAGGTCAAGAAAGCAGTTCTACATGAGCTCAACGCAACAGTTCTGGCTGTCCCCCAGTTTTTGGACTGATCGGAAGTGGCAATCACATTTGACCGCACTGATCATCCGCCTAAGCTATACATGCGAGGAAAATACGCCTTAATCGTTAATCCACTTATTGACGATTATGGTTTCTCCATGACCCTCATGGATGGTGGTAGCAGTATCAATATTCTCTATGTCGAAACGCTACGCCGGATGAAGATCTCCGAAACCCAGCTGTACCATAGCTCTGTGATCTTCCATGGAGTTGTCCCAGGAAGACAAGCCAATTCCCTGGGAGATATCACTTTGGATGTTACCTTTGGAACTCCAAAGAACTATCGGACGGAGGCACTTTCCTTCGAAGTGGTCCCGTTTAAGAGCGCATACCATGCTATATTCGGACGTCCGGCTTACTAGGCTTTTATGGCTCGTCCGTGTTACATTTACAATATGATGAAAATTCCAGGTCCCAACGGCGTGATCACCATCAGGGGAGACCCGAAGAAAGCGCGAGAGTGCGAGGATGGAAATGCCGCCTTTGCTGAAGCCGTGCTGCATGCCCAGGAGTACCAGGAGATCAAGAAGAGCATAGATCCGTCCGAGATGCCCGCAAGGAAGAAGGAGGTGACAAAGCCAAATCCGGAGTTTAAAGCATCAAAAGAGACGAAGAAGACGCAGTTGAAGGATGATGACCCCTCCAAGGTGATCCGGATAGGCGTAGGCCTAGGTAGCGCATAGGAAAGCGCGCTCGTCAAGTTCCCCCAAGCAAATTAAGATATCTTCACATGGCAGCCATTTGACATGATCGGAGTACCTAGGGAACTTGCCGAGCACTATCTAAATGTAAACCCAAATGCTAAACCTATCAAACAGTCCTTACGACATTTCGGCAATGAAAAGCGTAAGGCAATAGCTAAGGAACTAGCACGGCTTGAGTTAGCCGGATTCATAGAAGAGGTCACCCACACTGAGTGGTCGGCCAATCCTGTAATGGTCCCTAAAAAGGACACCACTGATTTAAGGATGTGTGTTGATTATACTGTCTTGAACAAGGCTTGTCCAAAGGATCCATTCGCTCTGCCTAGAATAGATCAAGTTATCAATTCTACGGCAGGCTCGGAACTCCTCTATTTTATCGTAAGTTACGGTGTTTTTCTAGCATCTCGTAAGTTACGACACTATTTTCAGGAGCATCCAATTAACGTGGTGAGCATAGCTCCCATGAGAGATATAATTAACAACAGTGACGCCATAGGACGCGTCGCCAAATGGGGCATAGAGCTTTCAGCTTTTGATATTGAGTATAAACCTCGGACAGCAATCAAATCCCAGATCATTGCTGACTTTGTCGCTGATTGGACAGAGACAAAGGAGAACATGACCCTCCCGGAGTTGGAATATTGGACCCTCTACTTTGATGGGTCTAAGACTCAAGGGGGCTCGGGGGATGGCGTGGTGCTCAAATCACCCCAAGGAGATAAACTTCTATACATGTTGCAGATCCACTTCACAGCGACAAATAATATTGCCGAGTATGAAGCACTGCTGCATGGAATCCGGATTGCTAAGGATATTGGCATCCAACGTTTGATGTGTTACGGAGATTCGGATCTTGTTGCTCAACAAGTGTCGGATATTTGTAATGCAAATAAACACATGGCAGCATATAAAGTTTTCGTGGATGATCTATCTAAATCGTTCGAGGGGTTTGAGGTTCAACACATCCCTCGAGCAGAAAACGAGGAAGCAGATGCACTATCTTGGATAGGCTCTGCACGGAAAGAAGTCCCGGATGGCGCTTTTTTAGAGCACCTCAAAGTTCCCTCAATAAAGGGAGTAGATGAGGAATATCCGACCAAATCCGACTCACCTTTGATAGCAGTTCTGGCTGTAATTCCCAGCTGGACTCAACCCTACCTTGATTATTTGGTAGATGCCAAATTACCCGAAGACGAGGTTCTGAGCTGGCAGATTATCCAACGAGCGAAAGCCAATACTATTGTTAAAGGTGAGCTCTATAAACAGAGTGTTTCTAGGGTTTTTTAGTGCTATGTATCTCCGGAAGAAGGAGTGGAAATCTTAAGGGGAATCTATGAAGGCGAGTGTGGTCACCACGCTGCAGCCAAATCTTTAGTGGCAAAAGCTTTTAGGCACGAATTTTTCTGGCTTACTGATACGTCCAAAACATATCAAATTTCCCGAACACTTTTGCTATTGTTTCTCCTCTATACTTGTGTGATTTGGATACAACTAATGCGGACTGACGCTGTTTTTAGCAGAATTGCCTTGGTGTCTACTTTTTGTGCAGAAAACCAACTATCAGGAAAAATTCGGGAAAATATGCCAAAAATCCTATTTCACCCGAAGACTCTAGGAGCCAGAATACGAGACGTAGAAGAGCCAGGGGGTGGCCACACCACCTGCTAGCGCGGGCCAGGCCAGGCCGCGCCAGGGGGTGGTGTGGGCCCCCCAGGCACCCCCTCGGCCTCTCTCTTCGCCTATAAGGAGCCTTCTGACCTAAAAACTTCGGGGGGTTCGACGTTTTTCCATAAGGAGTTCCGCTCCGCCACCACCACCAAATTCCATGAAACAGCACCAGAAACTCCATTCTGGCACCCTGCCGGGACGGAGAAGTGGAGGAGATCATCGCCATCATCATCACCATCGCTTCTCCATCGACCATGCATGTTTCCCCCATCTATGAGTGAGTAATCCCCTGTTGTAGGCTATGGGGATGGTAGGGATTGGATGAGATCGTTCATGTAATGGCATCAGATTGTTAGGGCATGGTGCCTAGTATCTTTTATTAGTGCTTTATGACTTTGTTGCGGCTTGTTGTGCTTAATGCTTGTCACTAGGGCCCGAGTGCCATGATTTCAGATCTGAACTTGTTATTGATTCATTATGATAGCATTGTTTTTGGTCTTATCTACAAGTTGTATACACACGTTGTTGTCCGTAACCAATGGCCTCAAAGTGACAGAAATCGGGAGAACCGGAGGGAATGGCTTTGATGTGAGGATCACATGTGTTCACAGAGTGTTAATGCTTTGCTCCGGTGCTCTATTAAAAGGAGCACCTTAATTGCCATTAGTTCCCTTGAGGCCCCGCTGCAAACGGGCTGGCAAGACAAAAGATGTTGTGCGAGTTCTCATTGTGAGCATGTACGACTATATATGGAACACATGCCTAGGATTATCTAGTACTTGGATGCTTTATCTTATTTATCTGCAATTGCCCTATGTTCTGATTGCTATGTGAATTGTCTTGTCCATTCAACGCCCGTCCATCCATCCCTATGCCTACCGCACTTGAATCCCACTGTTTACTGCTATTTTTACTGCGGTCTTTACTTTACTACTTCTGCTACTTTACTATTCCTACTACAAAATTGTTGCTACTGATAAACTGCTATGAGCAAGATTGTTTCCAGGTGCAGCTAAATTGACAACTCAGTTGTTAAGGTTTATAAATATTCATTGGCTCTCCTTGTGTCGAATCAATAAATTGGGTTTCACTTCCCTCGAAAATACTTTGATACACCCCCGATACTTGTGGGTCATCAAGACTATTTTCTGGCGCCGTTGCAGGGGAGCATAGTTTTGTTTATCAAGTTCACTTGGATTCTCTATTGTTTGCTGCTATCCATCCATTATGGGTAAGTCTTGTGATGGCACGTTTCCTATTTTACCATCCACTACAAGAAGAGGTACGGTTTTGAACACCTCTGCTGCTCTTGATTCACCATCTGTTATAAGTAAGCTCGTTACACCACCACATACACATGCTACACACACTACTACTACTGGTGAATTTGAAACTTCTGATGCTTATGATGTTTCTTCTACTGTGCTCGATAAGTGTGTTCCATTAGGTCCTTTCCTAGATGCTACAATTGCTAGAACTATAGCTGGAAATACCGAAACTCCTAATGAAGACACTACCACACCTGTTAGCTCACCTGAGTCTAGTGAGAGTTATGATATTGAAGATGGTTATGTTGAGATGACCGACGAATTTATTAAAGAATGTAAAAACATCCATGATAGGAGCGCTGCTAAGAGTCTCCTTGAGAGGCGTACTATTAGACCTAAATTGTCTCCTATTGCTAAGTTTGCTGCTTCTCCCATAAACATTATAGATGAAGATTATGATTTCTCTCTCGATCTATCTTACATAGCTATTGTCAAGAAAGAACCTTTTTGTGGGACTAAGAATGAAAGTGCGGTAGCACATATGAATGAACTTTATACCATGAGTGGCTTGTTTTTTGATGATATTAAGATGCGTACTTACTTTGTTGCCAAGATTTTCCCCTTTTACTGAAAGGAGAAGCTAAAACTTGGTTTAGTAATTTACCTCCTGGATCTATTGATAGCCCTGAGTGCTTGATTAGTACTTTCCTGCAGAAATATTTTCCTCCTAGTGCTAGACATGCTATTTTGTAGGAACTTTTTGATTTTAAACAGGGAGAAAAAAGAGGTATTGCCTGAATCTTGGGCAAGCTTTTGTGCTTTGATTCATGCACAGGCTGGAAGTCCATTACCTAAGAATGAGCTTCTTGACATATTTTATAATGGACTAACCGAAGAATCTAGGACATACCTAGATAGTTGTGCTGATTGTGTTTTCAGGAATAGGACTCCAAAGGAAGCTAAGGAATTAATGGCTAAAATAAGCAAGAACTATGAAGATTGGACTCCTCCTGAATCAGCTATACCTGAAGTAATTGTACCTGAACCATCTATTCCGGTGCCTATTCCAACATCAAAGAAGAGGGGAGTTATTGAATTAAGTGATGAAGGAAGCTAAGAAGTGTCTTAAGGAGAAGGGAATTAAAGCTGCAAATGTCAAGAATTTACCTCCTATAGAAGAATTATGTAAGCCTATTCCCTACGCATCCACTATTGAGGTACACTCTCTCCAACACTTTGATGAAGGTGATATCCCTTACTCTAAACCTCCTGATCAATGCTTAGAATAATTCGATATCTTTATTGTTAAGCAAGATAATTTTAATAAAAGGGTGCAAATTCATCTAATGGAAAACACTAGAGCAATTGTTGAGTTGAAAGATATTGTGGAAAGAATCTCTAATGATGTTAAAATGATTGTTAAACACTTTCAAATTGTTCAAACTCAAATAGATCAACTCGTTAAAGTGCAAAATGACTTGCTAGTTAATGCTGCTAAAGAAAAACATGCTTATGAAATTAGAACTAGAAGTGGTGCTGCTACCCAGGATCCTCTATATCCTGAGGGGCATCCCAAAAGAATCGAGCAGGATTCTCATCAAGCTGAAAATAGTGGCTCTACTCATAAGAAAAGGAAAAAGAAACATAAAACTGTTGTAGAACCCTCTAAACCTGCTATAGATCCTAATAGTATATCTATCTCTGATGCTGAAACTAAAAGTGGTAATGAAGAAAATGAAGTTCCTAATGAAGAAAAAGTTGAAGAAGAACCTGAAAACCACACTAAGAATACTAAATACACCAAAGAAGATTTAATTGCTAAGAAACATGGTAGTGAAAGAGATCCCTGGGTCCAAAAACCTATGCCTTTCCCTGAAAGGAAACACAAGTCAAAGGAAGATGAACACTATAATAAGTTTTTTGAGTGGATGAAGCCTTTATTCTTGCAAATTCCTTTGACTGATGCTATTAAATTGCCTCCTTACTCAAAGTATATGAATGATATTGTCTCGAATAAAAGGAAGATCCCTAATGAAGAAATTTCTACTTTGCTTGCTAATTATTCTTTCAATGGTAAGGTTCCTAAGAAACTTGGAGACCCAGGGATTCCAACTATCCCTTGCTCTATTAAGAATAGTTATGTTAGAACCGCTTTGTGTGATTTGGGAGCTGGAGTTAGTGTTATGCCTTTCTCCCTCTATAAGAGGCTTTAGCTTGAAAAATTGATACCAACTGATATATCTTTGCAAATGGCTGATAAATCTACCACTATTCTTGTGGGTATATGTGAGGATGTACCTATTCAAGTGGCTCATAATTGCTTGATATTAACTGATTTTGTTGTGCTTGAAATGCCTGAAGATGATAATATGTCTATTATTCTTGGGAGACCTTTCTTAATACTGCAGGAGCTGTTATTAATTGTAATCAAGGAAAGGTGACCTTCAATGTTAATGAGGAACATACTATCTATTTCCCCAAGAAGATTGAACGGACTTATGGTTTGAATTCAATTGAACATATTGAAGGCATTCAAGTTGGAGAAATATATTGTACCATACCAAGAGAAAAATTTGAAACTATTATGATTGGGACCATTGCTATCAAGGTTGAGGTAACATAATCATTAGTGGAATACAAAGTTTTGTCTTATATGCAATTGTTTTGGCAGCAAGACTTTATCAACCTTGTTAACAAAAGGATTCCATTGAACAAAACAATGTTTTCACTATGATTACCTCCGTTAATTTCTATCCTTTGCATTTTAGTTTTTGCTTTCGTTTAGCTTTCTTTTTGTTGTTAGTTGCTTGCATGTTAGAGTGTCTTAGAACTTCTGTAGTTCTAGCCTTGTTTTGTCCTTGCATCATGTTTCCAAAAAAGAAAAAAAATCTGTGTGTCAGAAAAATCATTCTTCTATTTCTGAAAATTGCCCAAAAATAAAGTGTCTCGAAAAATTCCAGAAAATTCATATTAAATTTTTATGTGAAAAAAGGGGCAGAGCAGTACCTGGGAGGTACCAGGGGGGCCACCAGGCAGGCACACCACATGGTAGCGCGGACAGCCTTGGGTGGCGCCATGCCTTGGTGTGGGCCACCCCTGGCCCCCCACTAACTCTCTCACCTGCCACTTTCTTCTCTCTCCCGAGTAAGCTCCAGTTCATAGCTCAAATTCGCGTTCTTGCTGTGCTTGCTCTCGATTTTTCCGATCTCCTTGCCCAGCCCATCTTTCTTGCTGAAATTTGGAGCATTTGTTCCTTGGTATGTGACTCCTCCCCTTGTCCAAGTAGATTTGTATTTAGTGGATTATATATCGAGTATTTTGCTACTATAGGTGACTGGTTATGGTAGCTTGTAAGCTTGTTTTGATGCTTAGAGATATAGTTTTGATGCATGTTTAGGCCTCTTGCAAGTCCCTATGAGTAGAATCCTTCATTATATTTACTTTGCAATCACTTGTTTAATAGGTGTGTAAATTTCATAATAGAAGATGAGTGAACACCACCTAAACCAACATGATATTTGGGTACCTGAGGTCATGAAGGTCCACCAAGAGGAGGAAGTTTTCCCCTCCATTTATCCATGCTCTGAGTTCATGAGAGCTGTAGGAATTCTACAAGATTTCCACACTTTGGTTTCTAATGCAGGGTTAGAGCACTTTTTGGAAGATGAACCTTGTCAGTTTGTGAAGCTAACCATGTATGTGGTGCAGGATTTCCAATTTATTCACTCTTTGCCTCACCCCATGGTCCATTACAAAATTTACAATATTGCTGTCAACCTTTCTCTTGATGATTTTTGTGCAGCTATTAAGGTACCTCAATGGGGATCATGTAGGAAGATTAAAGAGAGACCTGAACCACTCATGGATTTATATGCAGAAATTTGCCAAGGGAGTAGCTTCTCAAAGGAGAGTGGAAAAATCTGTAACATTCATCTTCCCTCCATTCGCTACTTTGCCTACTTTATTGCCAAGTGTGTTCTTGCTAGGAAAACTGCCAATAAGTTATCTTCTTTTGATCTAGCATTTATCTCTACTACTCTTAGACGAGATAGGTCTTACAACTTGGGTGCTTTGATACCTTTCCATCTTCCTGCTAATCGTGAGAAAGGTGGAATTTGTGGAGGCCTCATTGCTTCTCGTTTACTAGCATTGCATGGTTTAGTGCGTCATCATCTAGACCTACAGTTTCCCATAGAGAGGCTTGATCTTAATTCCATGATACAGCATAAATTTGTTTCCTCGTGGGCTAGTATGAGTGAGTTATCTTATGAAATAACCTTTCTCAAAGCTGGTTGGAGAAAGAGCAAGTCCGAGCGTGTTGTTCTTTTGCCTGCACCTGTTTTGTTTAACCTTGATAACAGGGAAGGATGGTCCCTCACTGAGGAGGAGCTCGACACGTACTTGGGAGAGCTCTCCCAACAGGAGCAGGACACTAGAAGGGAGGTCACGGATGATTCGGTCCAGCCCTCGAATGAGGGAGAATCTTCATATCAGCAGCCCGCTTATGATTGGGGAGCTTCTTCTTCTTATCATGGGCCTAGCTACGACCACTCTTACCAAGATCTGCCTGCTTGGAACCCTATTCGTATATGGATTGATACCCACTTAGGCCAAAAGCCTAAGCTTGGGGGGAGGTACGCCGACACCGCACTCATCTCCATATCATGTTGCGTCGGTACTTTGTATATTCATGTTTTCGTTCTCTTTTTAGTTTTCGTTCTTCTTTTGCCTTTGCTTTCTAAAACAAAAAAAGACCAAAAATATTTCTGTTGTTTCTCTTTGGTTTGCTTCTTCTTTTTGCCTTGGTTTGAACTATTCGAAAAACCCAAAAAGATTTTGCTTTGCTTGTTTTTTCTTTTGGTTCTTGTTTAAAAATCAAAAACAACAAAAATATTTGTCGTTCTTCTTTGGTTTTTGTGAGTTTGCTACAGGGTTCAGCAGTCCTCAGTGGATATTGGTTTCATATTATTATTCAAGCCACACAAGTGAAGAGCAATAATGAGGATTAATGACAACTTGAGGCGTGGTAAGAGGCTGGTAACAAACTCTATTTGTTTTCATTTTTGTACATATACACATGTAGGGTGTATGTAGGGTGTATGTTATCTTTGGATGCTTAGTAGTTCTTGCTTTCTTATGATTAGCTCCAGCTCACTAATAGTTTGTAGCATGTCTTGTGAATGTTTGCTTGCATTTCTCTATTCATAAATTGGTATGACATCGTGGTATCCTCCTCTGAATGTTTCATTTGACTGACTTGGCACATGCTCACGCATGCACATGACTGTAATAATCAGTCGAGCCTCAATGAATTATTTTTCCTTGAGGATCTTGAATCATTTTCATGCCATGAGTAGTCCTGTTTTGTTGCAAGCATGATAATGATAGCTATTGCTCTCTCGTTTGTCGCTCCCTTACTATTGCTACCCTTCACTTTCACTGAGTATGTTTTACTCAAGTTCCCAACTCCCTAAACCAAATATTTCCAAAGTGTCCACCATACCTACCCATTAGCATCATTTGCTACTTCCGTGCATATTCATTATGCCGTGTTTTCTTCCGAATAAAATGTTTGCTTGTTTTGAGAATGTAAGTTAGTAAAGCTCTCACGAACTTGATGGCACACTTTATTTTCTTGCACTTAATAAACCTGAACCATTGCGTCCTTCTTTGTTGCGCATATGCTTACGCTTTATGAGTTGAAGTTAGCAGAACCATGTATCATGGGGACCGCTTTAAACACTTCATTGGTACTTTGTGCCTAGTTGATATCATGTTCTTTCGCTTATGGATCCCGGCGGTGTGAAATAAAAGTGGAACTTGTAAGATCATGGAGTTTGTATGTATGTTAGAGAAACGCCTAGGCCACTAGCCTAAGCCATGCCTAATCATGGTGGAAACTTGCAGCATAACCATAATGAGCATTCTATGAAGCATCCTCAATAAAAATCTATGCACATAGTAAAAAAAAGGATCGCCGAGATGCTCATTGTCTGCTTGACTTGTTATTTTGATTATGGGATAGCTCCCGTGTCATGTGCAAGGGGTACCCCGTTGGCGGTTCTCTATGATACATATATACTTACAATGACAAGAGCTTACTTGTGACTGAAGTTGAGTAGCATGAGGATCTTTGTAAGTAAGGGGCATGAGACTTCGATTTATAACTTGTCAAGCATATCCTCTTAGTTGTGTCACTTTCACCTTAACCACATTAAAGATGTTTATGATAGGGGCAATGAGAGCTCAAAGCTAACGAGTACCATACTTTCAGCATTTGGAAGCCTTTCAAATTATTCAAAATCTTTTACTTGTTGAGTCTCCACATATTCTTTGAGGACCTTCTTGAGAGCATGGTTGTCATTCTTTGTGTTTGTCCAATTACTTGATTATTTGTGTTATGACCTTGATGCTTGTATCCTTGATATCTTTATTTCTAGTCATCACTTGAACTTCAGAGGTGCCTTGATATTCATAATTAAAGGCAAGCGAGATACCACTCTATCATACCTTTCTATGAGCATTGTAATGTTGCTTATGTTTGTGCCTCATGCTACTTATTATTCTTGAGTTGGAATCTCTTCATAGCTTGTAATGATTATTAAATAGACTCAGTTGCATACTCTTTATTATGAACTATCTAAGTAGTTGATCACATTGCTGAGAATATTTACATCTTATGAAGCAAATGTGTTCGTGAAAGTTCTTTTATCGCACTCAGTTTTCAACTGAATTGCTTGAGGACAAGCAATAAGCTAAGCTTGGGGGGAGTCGATACGTCCAAAACGTATCTACTTTCCCGAACACTTTTGCTATTGTTTCTCCTCTATACTTGTGTGATTTGGATACAACTAATGCGGACTGACGCTGTTTTTAGCAGAATTGCCTTGGTGTCTACTTTTTGTGCAGAAAACCAACTATTAGGAAAAATCCGGGAAAATATGCCAAAAATCCTATTTCACCCGAAGACTCTAGGAGCCAGAATACGAGACGTAGAAGAGCCAGGGGGTGGCCACACCACCTGCTAGCGCGGGCCAGGCCAGGCCGCGCCAGGGGGTGGTGTGGGCCCCCCAGGCACCCCCTCGGCCTCTCTCTTCGCCTATAAGGAGCCTTCTGACCTAAAAACTTCGGGGGGTTCGACGTTTTTCCATAAGGAGTTCCGCTCCGCCACCACCACCAGATTCCATGAAACAGCACCAGAAACTCCATTCTGGCACCCTGCCGGGACGGAGAAGTGGAGGAGATCATCGCCATCATCATCACCATCGCTTCTCCATCGACCATCCATGTTTCCCCCATCTACGAGTGAGTAATCCCCTGTTGTAGGCTATGGGGATGGTAGGGATTGGATGAGATCGTTCATGTAATGGCATCAGATTGTTAGGGCATGGTGCCTAGTATCTTTTATTAGTGCTTTATGACTTTGTTGCGGCTTGTTGTGCTTAATGCTTGTCACTAGGGCCCGAGTGCCATGATTTCAGATCTGAACTTGTTATTGATTCATTATGATAGCATTGTTTTTGGTCTTATCTACAAGTTGTATACACACGTTGTTGTCCGTAACCAATGGCCTCGAAGTGACAGAAATTGGGAGAACCGGAGGGAATGGCTTTGATGTGAGGATCACATGTGTTCACAGAGTGTTAATGCTTTGCTCCGGTGCTCTATTAAAAGGAGCACCTTAATTGCCATTAGTTCCCTTGAGGCCCCGCTGCAAACGGGCTGGCAAGACAAAAGATGTTGTGCGAGTTCTCATTGTGAGCATGTACGACTATATATGGAACACATGCCTAGGATTATCTAGTACTTGGATGCTTTATCTTATTTATCTGCAATTGCCCTATGTTCTGATTGCTATGTGAATTGTCTTGTCCATTCAACGCCCGTCCATCCATCCCTATGCCTACCGCACTTGAATCCCACTGTTTACTGCTATTTTTACTGCGGTCTTTACTTTACTACTTCTGCTACTTTACTATTCCTACTACAAAACTGTTGCTACTGATAAACTGCTGTGAGCAAGATTGTTTCCAGGTGCCACTGAATTGACAACTCAGTTGTTAAGGCTTATAAATATTCTTTGGCTCCCCTTGTGTCGAATCAGTAAATTGGGTTTCACTTCGCTCGAAAATACTGTGATACACCCTCTATACTTGTGGGTCATCACTTACAACTCAGGAAGATGACGAACGATTACTCAAGACATGCAAAGGCTACCAAAAGTACGCCAAACAAGCTCATGTTCCGGCTGATCAACTGCGAACAACACCTATAACATAGCCTTTTGCGGTCTGGGGGCTTGATATGGTAGGACATGTCACTAGTTGTGATGGAGCTCCAAGTGGATTTACTCACCTCTTAGTGATGGTGGATAAATTCACCAAATGGATTGAGGCTAAACCTGCCACTAGTTGTAATGGAGCAACAGCCAAAAGATTTGTCGAGGATGTTCAGGTATGGTTATCCACATAGCATTATCACGGACAACGGGAGTAACTTTTCTATGGGAGAATTGGCTGAATTCTGCAACGAGCAAAATATCCGGCTTGACATTGCATCAGTCGCACATCCATAGGCTAACAGACAAGTCGAAAGAGCAAATGGTTTAATCCTACAAGGCCTAAAACCGAGACTCGAAGCACCACTACGACGTGCTGCGGGGGCTTGGGCAGAGGAATTACCCTCTGTAATATGGAGTTTACGAACAACTCCAAACAGGTCAACAGGATACACACCTTTCTTCTTGGTCTATGGCGCAGAAGCAGTTCTTCCTAGTGATTTAATTCACACTTCTCCTAGAGTGGCCGCGTATATTGAAGAGGATGCCGAGATTTCTCGACAAAACGATCTCGACTTAGTCGAAGAAGTTCGCGTCGTTGCTGACATGAGATCAACAGCCTATCAACAGAAGTTACGCAAGTATCATAGCCAGAGAGTCTGAAACAGATCTTTCAATAAAGGTGATTTGGTTCTTCGGCTTGTGCAACAAAGAAAGCACAAACTTTCCCCAGTATGGGAAGGGCCCTTTTTAGTTAGTCGAGTATTGCACAATGGTTCGTACTACTTAACTGACATGAGGCCAGTCAAAGAAAGACCTGCTACTAAGAAGAGAAAGAGAGCTGGAGGCAGTACAAATCCGGATGAGTTAGACAGACCATGGAATATTGTTCAGCTACGTCCCTTTTATTCTTATTTTATCCTTCTTTGTAGTCATATATATGTACATGTTCTGTGAGAAATAAAAGTTTTGGTTGCCTCAAGTTTTTCTGACAAGTTTTTACCATCTTATTTCCGAATGATCATGTCATAGTCGAAATCCCAGAATGCGTGAAAGTACTTTATGCTCATGTTCGTTCTGGTTTAGATTTCCTATTCTAAAAATGCTACCTTCAGGTATAACTCTAAAGTTTCTAGTCTATACTTTAGTTCTTTGTCTGATTGCTGGATGCGGGCATTTTCCGAGTAGTGAATTGTTGGTACTGGAAGCCGGCTTTGTTTCCTAGTTTAAACTGGTTTAGCAATTGAGCTCCGTTGCTCGGCAAAGTTTCTGAGCAGAAGGTTTAGCCGGCTCATGAAAGGGATGCGGCGGAAAGCCAGATAAACAATAAGTGTAGGCGAAAAAATACAAGTGCTTATGTAAACATTTCAGGCACGCAAAAAATTTAAAGCCAAAAGTGCTGAATAGATCAAAAGCTTAGCACTAGCAAAATTATAGTACTGCATATTTATAGGCTCATCATGTTTTTCAGAATAACACAAATGTTTCTGGTAATCTATGATGCAGGAGAGGAAGGAGCTGCCGGCTTGCTAGATACGTCGCCTTGATATCGTTTCGAGATGTCCACATCCGAGGTGGTGTGTTCATTGTCGGAAACTTCTGCTGAATCTTCTGGAGGCGGAGGCGGAGTGTCCACGCGGGTGAAAAAATGAGTCTCGTAGCTGGTCAAATCAGCCACGTGACACCCATATCTGGCGCAGGAGTCCATAATGGCCTTGATGTCCTACTCCTGGCCGTCTTCATCTACTTTGAAGTACCCTCTGGTCACTTGCCATATTTCCATGTTTCCATGATGGCTCATGACAATGGTGAGAGCGCTCTGCGCCGTGGTCCACGCGTAGGACATGTTTCAATCCTGGACAAGTTACGGCATCTCCTTTGCCTTGTCCCGCACCTGAAAATCTGACATGCTATGCATGTCCGGAATCTTCAGAGCTTCGCCAATGTCCTCAAGGGATTGGAGGAAGTCATGAAGTACGTCATCGACTTGGGTAAGCTGGTGGGTGCGGGGCTCAGCAGAGGTGGAGTCCGTCAAGTTTAGAGGACCTATAGACAAAAACAGTTAAAGGAAATCCGACATTGAAAGAAGTCGAAGAAAATAGACAAGTTAGACAGATGGAACGTACCGAAAATGACGTCGTCAATCTTGGTCTTCTCTTCCGGAAGACTCTGGAGTTTAGCCCGGAGCGCCTCGGAAAGATCCTTCTCTCTGCACAGCTCATTATTGATGTCCAAGATTTTTTGATCTTGAGCAGCAATCTTATGATCACGCTCGTCAGTGGCCATGGAGGAGGACTCAAGGATTTGAGCAATGCTCTTTTCATGATCCGCCTTGATCTGATCCAGCTCTTGGCGAAGCTCCTTGTTCTCCACCACCAAGGTCTTGAGGTTCTCGGCCTCTTCAATCATGGCGCATGATTGTTTTACCAGCGCTGTAAGTAAAAAAACCAACAGTTCAGTAAAAAATCGACTATGAAAACATGAAAGACAAGGTTTGAGTCTCGGAATGTTTACCTTTGGCCTCATCCTTCACAACTTTAAGCTCAACATTTTTAAGTCGGAGATCTTTGATCTCTCTCCGCTTATCACAGACATTTTTCAACAAATCCTTGTTATAGGAATATACTTTCTGTAAGTCAGAATACCCAAAGTCAGAAAGCTACTAAAGACTCGGGCTAATATTTTTGCTAATATCAGCACGAGCCTTGGGGGCTACACTAGTTCGTTCTTTGGCATCCTAAGGAAGCATAAAACTGGATTATTTATCCTACTTCATTCTTGGGGGCTAGAGGATATGATATGAATTAAAGGAAAAACAGGATTTAGAATTCCGACTTACATATTGTTCACGAGTAAGTTTATCCAAACTCACATTCACTTCAACTGCAACCTTCTCAGCGAGAGTCAGAGGGGTCACAGGAGCAGTTGGAAGCTCACCAGACCTGATCCTCTCATTGCGAAGACGCACTTGTTCAAAAAGATCAGAGTGCTTGACGTCCTCTGCTTCTTGTGCTTCTTCTTTGATAGATAAGTTTCTTTTCTCCAGGCATTCCCTGGCCAGCCACTGGATCTCTTCTGCAGTTTTCCGGGACAGGGCAAACTTGGCAAGTCCTGGATTCCTGAGAAGGTTTTCGGCAAAGGTTTCTGCCGAGGGATCATTACCCAAAGAGGTTCACCCTTATCTATACCTGACTCACCCATGGTGACGTTAGTTTTCGATTCAAGGATGGCAGGCTCCGTTGAAGGAGCCGGATCTTCTGCGACAGCCGGAGAAGGAATGATCACCGGTGTTGCGGAAGTTTGAGGGGCAGGAGTCGGAGGAGCCATGGCAGGAGAAGCTATGGTAAGCTTCGCCTGCCGCAGGGGCTTCGAAGAAGTTCCCTTCAACTTGCCCTTGATGAGTTGTTTAGCTCTGAGAATGTAATAGAGTCGGAAACATTACATCTCGGAAGAGAATTCGAGTAAAGTGCAAAGGCGGAAGTTGTGATTGAAAGTTACCTCTTCCCGACGGGCACCTCCTTTGTGCCAACAGCCACTGTCGGAGCTTTGCGCTTCTTGAGCGCAATATCCGGCAATGGGACCACCTCTGTCTCCTGAGAAAACTCTGGAGGATATCCTTCGAGAGGAGCAAATTCCGACTCGGGGAGGTCAGCAAGTTGAAAAGAAGAAAACATATCAGTATTGCAATGTAATTTAAATATTGAAACACACAAACAGGTTTACTGTTAGAAGCTTACCGGCACTATGGGGTTTTCCGCCATATGCATATCCAGAGAAATCTCCGGGATCCTCCTCTCGATCTGCTCCCTTATCAACCATTTTATCTGGCTTATGTAGCCTTGTGTGGTGTAGGCTCTAGGGCTGATGCGGAGGGAGTCTTTCATGGATGACGTGATGGAGTGCATCAGTCGATCTCCGTGGTACTGAAGGGGCTGGATCCGGCATGATACCCATCATTGGACCAAGTCGGATCCCTTCAGTCCTTTGTGTTTAATCAGATATTCGACCTGCCTCTTATCGAGGATCAGATCGTCACTGAGAGCCAGAGCAGCCTCATCCCAGGATGGTTGGGCTGTGGCAGTTCCGTCGATGAAAGCCCGGCAAAGCATAGCTTTGCCGGGAGCCCGAATATCCTTGTGATAGAAGAAGGTGGCTGGCCACTATTTGACCGAGTCACTAGCAATAATCTTGGGATATGCGCACTCGCGTCTAAGTGAAAAACTAATGGTACGGGTGATGTAAGGAACACCGACAGTGATAGTATTTCTCCGGACATGGAAATAATACCGGAATAAGGTCAAACTCGGCCTAATGCCGAGAAATCCCTCACACAAAGAAGCGTAAGGGCTCATCTCTAAGAGAGAGTTGGGAGGAAGATGGTGGAGTTGGACACCATAATGGTCAATTACCTCGGAGAAGAACTCCGAGGGAGGAAATGACAAACATCTGTCGAGGTGGGTGCCGAAGTGGACCCGTCGTCAGCGTGCGGGTTGGGGACGGTCTCTCCGATGTCGCTCCGCCAATCGCCGGTGCGGAGGAGCCCTTCTGTCTCCACGCTACGGAGCTTCTCATCAACTAGCACGCAGGGGATCCAGACCCCACGGAAGCTTTCCTTCTCCGCCGCCGCTTCCGTTGCCGCCGTCGCTGCTGCTGCCAAGCCGGAAGAGAACGAAGACACCATTTCTCCGGTGGGCAGATGACCTAAGATGGGAGGCGCTGGGAACTTTTGGGGGAAAGCAGAGGAGCTCTGTGCGTGCGGGGGAGATTTGGAGGAGAGGAAAAGGCAAAAGAATAGGTGAAGAAAGGAGGAGGAAAATCCTCACCCCTTATATCCACCTAACCGCGCCAAGATTCGTGAAAACTCCATGCGTCATGGAAGGAACTAGGAAGGACCCACGCGATGATTACTTCGCCTCGATCTCCGCGTACACATTGAAACGGTGCCTTGGTTCTGCGAACTGTGGACCCACCAATGGTCGTGCTGACAGGATGTCTGTCAGATGATGTGACTTGACCATGACTTGTGTCAGGTGGCGTTAGAGACCAAATTCCGGCTTAGTTTGAAATCAAGATGGAAAATCCGAGTAACCTGTTGATAGGTCCGACTTATTTTTAAGACCCGGATCGTATTTTTTGTTGTGAAGTTTCAGGAACCCTTCAAGATTCTACAATCCGAAGATCAAGCTAGACGATGATAAATCCGACTTTGGATCTTGGAGGCCTCCGGGGGCTGCTGTTGGGGATATACTTTCTGGGTATCCTCACAGTTCACTGACCAGAGTGGCCCACTTAGGGGTAGAGCTTTGCTTCACGGGCGGCCCAGTCAAGGAGAAAAGACGGAGTCCCATCCGGCGACGGGAATGCCCAGAAGACTTACCGACTTAGGCCCATAATGTTACTTGTAGTTCAAGATGTACTCTATAACCGACTCTTAGTCGTAGCCAGATAGATCTCTCCTGTAAACCCTAGGTCGTATATCTATATGAGCCGTCCTAGGGAGAGCCTTTAGGGTAACACTCTAGACCCTCAATAGTCTACAATGTCAACTCGCACAGGTCAAACCCTTGTAACCCATATTCTGGCTCTGCCGTATTACTGGATTGCTAGCAGGAGTAGGATCTGTCCAAAGCCGGCGGATTCGAACCTGGGTAAACTTGTGTTCTCACTGTCCCGGAACACCGTATGTCTCACACCCCTCTCTTCCGCACGCCTCGAGGACCCCCTCATGTCGTACTTGTCCTCAATCCGTTGGCAGGAACCTTAGTTTGAAAACCCGGCTTTCAAAAACTAGTTTCTCAATGAGTTTCAAAAAGTTCTACTTCTTCTCTTACTCTAAGTAAATGCTTTCGACAATGGTTTCCTCTAACTCTCGTCCAAACTTCAATCCTACAGATTTTAAATAACTAGGATCTAGAACATGGTGAAGACAACGAGAACAAGATAAAGACAAGAAACTACCAGCAAACACAAGGGGACTATAATATCGCTCTACCAGCGGAATCCTCATAATCAAAAGACATCAGGTGTTGCACAATCAAGAAGCGTCAAAGATACGATGAAGGATTTATCGGCAAGATAGTGACTCCGACATGAAGAAAGACGGTATCTAGGGTCAATAGTCCTAATAATAGGATTCCCCTACACCGCTAGTAATTAACTCCTTGGTCCCTAGCATTGATCGTGTTTGCTTGCCTAAGTGCATCCTGTGTTGCTTGATGTGTGTTGTTTGCCGAGGACATTGCGAGCCCCTCGCTCTGTTCGCCTTGTTTGTATGTTCTGGTTTGCCTCCTTAAAAATGTGACTCGAGGAGCGAGAACCCACCTAGTAACCCAGGAAACCCCTACGTTAGCTGTCGGTAATGAGACCCAGACTAACCTCGAGAGTTTATGAGAAGAAAAGCATCGCAAGAACCAGGAGTTCGACGTCTTCAAGTCAGAATCAACTTGAAGGTTTCACCTCAGCAGGACGGCATACCTCGTCAAACTCACCTCGCAAGACTCATCCATAGCACCACACTCCTTTGTTACTCAGTCTACTACAGCAAGAATCCCATTGAAGCCGGAAGTCAATAACCAAAGGAT
This sequence comes from Avena eriantha, assembly GCA_910589775.1. Taxonomy (NCBI): domain Eukaryota; kingdom Viridiplantae; phylum Streptophyta; class Magnoliopsida; order Poales; family Poaceae; genus Avena; species Avena eriantha. The sequence goes on from OU342741.1 coordinate 132,555,470, forward strand.
CCTCACTAATCCGCAAGGAACCACAAGACTTACTTACAAAGACAAGAAGTGAATACCTAACTACGCTGACCTCTAGTATATTAGACCTTCCAACCACCTCAGGAGACTAACTAATATAGCCGACCCTACCCCAAACCAACGGGAAGCTCCTCACTAGAAGTCCAGAATACTTCAGTTCCCTGAAGACAAGGATGCATGAAGACTCGTACTCCACCATTGAGCAAAAGCAAAACAAAGATTTCAAGTGAAGATGTTTTCTATGACGTTAGCTACCCTACCTTGTCCGAATACTAACAAGAGAGTCGTTAACCGCTAACTTTCCCTAAGCTAAACCCCTCAAACTTTGTTAGGAAGCCACCCACACAAGGGTTGAATCAATAGAACTTCACTCAAGGACCTCATACCAAGACCCAAGGAGATACAACCCCCCCTTAGCATCATAACAATGCTTCAAGACGGAAGACCGGCATCACTCCTAAAACACCTTAGTGAAGCTCTAAGGTGGAGAGACTGCGTCTTTCCACTCAAAATCCAAGAGACTGTCTACCAGAAGATACTTCCGAAAAGATCCCCGGATCAGGCACATTCTCGCCAAATAGCAACTCGCGAGTCGTTAGAGGAGAAACTAGCTGAAGATGCTATGAAGTCTCTTCGCTACTTCACCTGAAGACCTACCTGAAGGACCCCAAGATCGCCAACCGTTCAGTTGCAATCGCTTAGAGGACGTGAGACTCCAACGACTCCAGGAAGGAAGGACCAGGTCAACTCTCCGATTACCCTAGTTTAATCCTAAGTGGGAAAGACTGCGTCTTTCCCACAAAAATAGGGTAACCCTTCGCTGAAGCAAACTAAGGAGTCCCAACCCTAACATTGTTAAATAGGATATGCTATGACCCTAAGGAAGAGCTATGGATCCTTAGACTGAGGTACTCCCAGCTGTAGATTCTGTCCTCCGACGAGTAATCTGTGAAGTTCAGCATCGAGATTGTCTGCCTAGCCTAAGCCCTCGAGACATCGAGCCCTAAAGGAATATAAGATCATACCTCGCAATCAGTACTGGAGTCTGCTCAACTCTTCGTGCATCCAGGAAGACTGAAGCTCAACTTCATCGACAGAGTAGTCACTTTCAAAGACGGAGTCCGTAAGATAGTACACGTAAGACACCTAGTATCAACCCGACTCAAATCCCCTAACCTTACTTCTCTAGAATCTCGGGACGATATTCTTTTAAGGGGCAAAGGTTTGTAACATCCCAATCTCAGCAACCCTGATTAGTTGTCCATAATGAAAAAATCAGGGGAACATAAACTTTTTCTTGTTCATTGGTGTAGTGTGTGCTTGTTGTTTTTTTGTGCTTGTACATGTGAGTATATGCCATATGATACTCCTTACCTCACCATTAGTTGACAAAAGCTATTTAACAAAACTATCCTGGCTCATTTTACATATTCTCAAATGTTCTGGCATTTCAAAACCTGAGCCAAGATGCGTATGAAACCAAAACTATTTTAGTAGCTTCTATTGACAAAACTATGGAGAGATATATAATATAATCTCCTTATGTTTTCCAGACAGAACCCTCAAGCATTCTTATCTCTAGGTTGCCCCAAAACCTCCTTTCAAAGCTTTTGAATTCTACTCTTGGTAGAGATACCAAGGACTCTCATATTACTCAAACTCCAACCATTTCAAAATAACCATCCATATCTCAAGCTAACCTTGGTGGTAACCCAGTAGTAGTTGAAATGTTTGTAAGATGAGTTGCCTTGATCTGCTACTTGAATTGTCTGCTTAGGAGACAGTATGAGCTACTCTAGGAGTTCATCACTAGGATCAAGATGTTTCCCAAATCATCACACCCTAATAAAGAATACAAAGCAGGATCTAATCTCTAGATATTAGGTGATCATCTAAAACCCTTAACTAGATCAGCTCTAAAGTGATCCATTCTAGAAGCTTCCAAGTCAATGAAGACCAATATCAAGCAAGGACCCTTCCTACTCAATCTACACTTCAGAATTATCCACATTATGATGCTTTGACACCTTGCAACCCATCAAAATCATCACCACCCAAAGTCTGAAATCTGTTTCAGCATCACCTTTTTGGATGCCTCCCTTTCTCAATCCTTGTGCATTACTGGTAATGCACCTGAACCATCTTGTTAACCATCCTAAGGACTACCAAGGCCCACTCTTTCCCTTGGTTAGATCATCCTCCAACCCACTTGTTCTTGATGATTTTGCAGGCAAGATCATAATTTTTCCTACAGATCTAGTCAACATGACAACTTTGACAGAAGCTCACACCATCACCCAACCTTCTATGGACCAACTCTTTGCATGGTTGTGTTATACTCATATAGGTATACCAATACTTACTGCAATTGTCCCAATTGGATATTGGTACTTCTTAAACCCACATGGTTTTGAAGGCTATCTAATAATCTGCTCTAGCAAGCTTATTTTATTGAAAGTTTGAAAGCCCGTCTTGGTGAGCTCAAGCAGGATCAATCTCAAACCTCTACACCATTGCAATCTAAATCACTTTGTATATCCATCCATCTATCCCATGCCCCAAGGGGAGCCTTGAGCTCCAAGATCCAACAAGGTTTTTGTGGTATGAAAATAACACCACCCTAGATCCTCAATTCCTTGTTTTTCCATCTAATTCAAGTTGGATTTCCAATTCCCAAGGTTTAAAATGCTTGCTACACCTTGACTACAACACCTACCTGTATCATCGAGATTTATCAAATATTATCCATAATTATTATGGCTCCAAATCTAATTAATCTCTTTAATAGTCAAAATCTCCAAAACTCCCTTTCCAAGGGAAAGTTTGGTTTTTGCCAAAGCACTTCCCCAACTATTTGCTCAATTGAGATCCATATATCATACCCTACATTCCCATCTCAAAAATAAATATTTTTGAGATCCTTTATTATTTGTTTTTGCCCTTTTTCTCAAATGGCAGAAATGGAATAATAATAGTTTTAAGTACTTTTAATCCTCCATAAATCTTGGGAAAATTCCCCTAAGTATGTATTCACATTTGGGACCATCTCCAACCAAAAACCAACCTTGTCTAATGTAAAATTATCAAATAATATTCTAGAAACTACTTCTATACTTTTTGAATAAATACTTGTAAGTGGATAGAAAATTCCCTAAAAAATCCGAAATATATCTTGGAAGGGTATACTAACCATATCGATATACCAGTATACTTGAACCATCTATCCAATATCAAAAATCAAGGAAGTCCTCATGATCTTCTCTTTTGCTAGAATTCAAAACAAATTCAAAAGTATGATCAAGACCAAACCAAATCTTACCCAAACTTGTCCAATAATTCACCACAACACCCCAACTCTCCTCTGGACATGTGCTACAGTAGCAACCCAGGCCTTTTGCCCTTTACCTATTGGAAAGAGAGACTAAGGAGAGAGAGGCCACTTATTGCAAATCTTGTAAAGTAATAAGGGCAGCAGCAGCCACCATCCTCCTAGCCACTCAGTGCTCGACTCAGGGCCCCACCACTCACCTCTCCACCACCCCTGTGGCTAATGGCTTGCCTAGGACCAGCCCTCTCCACTTTTGAGAGCTTGGTTCATCATGACCCGAAGCCCCCTCGGGTATACATCTCACAGGCGGTCCAGCCCATCCCCTGGCTCCCAGACCACTTCTCCCTTATCCCATCAACTCTCTCTCAAGCTCCAGATCTAGATCCCTGGCTCCCCATCTCCATGGACAAAGGAGGAAAGCTCCTCTCGGCCTTCCTTGAAGGGTTGAGCATGTCCTCGCCCCCAGCCTCTCCTTCCCCTCTCTCTCTCTGCTGATTCATGACCTACACATCGTAACTCACCTCCCCATGCCCCTGTTTTGTCCCAGGGATGTTGGAGACACCTCCATCCGGCGCATGCCCGAAACAGCGCCGTCCGACGAGCTCGACCTCCCCGAGCACCTGCAGCACGGCTGGAGCCCTCCTGGCGCTCCCCAAGAACCTCGTGTCCTTCCTTCACACTCTACGTCGCCATGCATGCGACCAACGAGCTCCCCCAGTTCACACCCGAACCCGCCTTGCGGGCGAGCACGCGTGAGCGGGACTCCATCGTCAAACCCCACCATGCAGCCCCTAGATGTGCTCCCCTCGGTGCGCCGCGTCATTCTGCAACCTCGGCTCCACCTCCCCGTGCCACTAGGTGAGCTACCAAGCCTTTCCGCCGCCGCCTGGATTTCCATGCTGCCGGTGGTGTCCGTCGGAGAAGACGACGGTGGACCGTCCTTGGTCATTTTATCAACATCTACCTGTAGGTGTCATTTTTATACAATGGTATCATACAAATATGTCCTTGGTCCAAAACCCCACTTAGGTAGTTTCTAGACTATAAATCCTAAGGGATTTTCTTCCATGTTTCCAAGACATAGCCAATCTTACTAAATCCATTCTTCCTAAGACCTACTGATTTGTAAACTTGTATTGTTCATGGCTTGCTATATGTATTGTTGCGTGTATACCTTGTGTTGATTGTGCTCTTGCTTTTTTAGATGTGTGCTCCCTGACGACGATGGTTGCGATTATCTCAGAGATCAGAAGAAGATGCTTATTATTGTATATTTTGGATATTCTAAGAATAAGTCCAGGGACATATTGCCATATTACTAATCTCAGGCAAGCCACCTTCTTTCTCATAAGCCTTGTCCTACTATTTTACTTATGCATGTTTTACTTACGGTTTCATGAAAACTGCATCGTTTTACTATATGATGTTGTATATCTGGTAGTGGCTTGGCTCCTCCAAACCATTACTCAATGGTACTACTAAGTACAACCCCCTCAATGGTACTATCTTGTGGCTTTGGTCGCCTTCTAAGAAGGAGAAAGGAGTTTGGTCGTGGGACGACCTGAAGACGGGAACAAATGGGTACCCCAATCCTAGTGTTTACAAAACTTTTCAAAAGGTTTCCAAAATGGTTTAGAAAAGTTTTCAACAAAGATATGTAGATGATATATCTACAAGAAAAACTATTCGAGAGAAGAACCCCTCTTGAAGCCCTCCTACTACCATAGCCATATTGCATATCCTCTTGTTATTATTATTTCCTGAGGTGGTTTTCGAGTACATTCAACGTACTCATTGGCATTGTCCCTGGCTATTAACTTGGTCAGATATCAAGAAGAGGATGAAGTTGACGGCTATGCGAGCTAGGACGTTCTCCCAGTCAGTCGCATGTAGGTTAAGGCATGGCTCGGGAAAGACAGACTAAGGAGAGAGAGGCCACTTATTGCAAATCTTGTAAAGTAATAAGGGAAGCAGCAGCCACCACCCTCCTATCAACTCAGTGCTCGACTTAGGGCCCCACCACTCACCTCTCCACCACCCTTGTGGCCAATGGCTTGCCCAGGACTAGCCCTCTCCACTTTTGAGAGTTGGGTTCATCATGAACCGAAGCCCCCTCGGGTATACATCTCATAGGCGGTCCAGCGCCTCCCCTGGATCCTAGACCACTCCTCCCTTATCCCCTCAACTATCTCTCAAGCTCCAGATCCATATCCCTGGCTCCCCATCACCATGGAAAAAGGAGGAAAGCTCCTCTCGGCCTTCCTCAAAGGGTTGAGCATGTCCTCGCCCCAAGCCTCCCCTTCCTCTCTCTCTGCTGATTCATGACCTACACGCTGTAACTAACCTCCCCATGCCCCTGTTTTGTCCCAGGGACACTGGAGACACCTCCATTCGGCGCATGCCCGAAACGGTGCCCTCCGGCGAGCCCGACCTCCCCGAGCACCTGCAGCACGGCTGGAGCCCTCCTGGCGCTCCCCAAGAACCCCGCGTCCTTCCTGAACACTCTATGTTGACATGCATGCGACCAAGGAGCTCCCCTTGTTCACACCCGAACCCGCCTTGTGGGCGAGCATGTGCGAGCGGGACTCCATCGTCAAACCCCACCACGTAGCCCCTCGATGTGCTCCCCTCGGTGTGCCGCGTCGTTTTGCAACCTCGGCTCCACCACCCCATGCCCATAGGTTAGCTACCAAGCCTTTCCGCCGCTGCCTAGGCTTTCCGCGTTGCCGGTGGTGTCTGTTGGAGAAGACGACACTGGACTGTTCGTCTCCACTTGATCGGACGGCCCCTGACCCTCCTTACCGCTTCGGTGCTCCACGTCCATGACAGGCGGGGCCCGCAAAGCCAGTTTGACCCGAGGTCTCCCACGCTCTCGGGAAGGGCAGTTGGGCCGGCCCAGTACTTGGTAGCTGGGTCTGGTCAGTTTCGGCCTGCCCGGATATTCCTTTTTTTATACTACAGATCGGTTCGAAAGATGATTAGTTTAAATCAGTATGAAATTTGAAAATACTAGCTTTTTCTCAGATATAAATTCCTTCATGTTCTATAGGGTTTTGACTAACATCCACAGCCAACCCTAGGCCCATTTTAGTTTCTATAATTTTCTGGAAATTAAATATCTAGAAAGTATATTGTCCAAGGAATATTTTCCTCAGTGAGTTTCCTCTATCGAAAAAGGGTAGATCCAGCATCTTCTGGAAGGTATTCAAAATACCTATCTTGCGGCATTGGTCGCCTTCTAAGTGGAGCTTTGGTATTACTTTAATCAAAATAACAAAAACCAGACCAATCTGACTTTAGAAAATTCTCTAGGCCAAACAAAAGGTTGGAATGACCTAACTCCAACTCTCTGTGATGTGGTACACTAGGGTCTACCAAATTCCAGGAGATCAAGAATTATTAAGTTTTTGAGTAATTTTAATGAATTAAAGCCTTCATCTTATGGTAGTTTCACTAGATAAATCACTGCAGTAGGTCTGCAACTCCAAAAAGATTGAATCCAATTTCTTCAGAAAGATATTAGAAATACCTAATAGTTGTCTTTAGTTTTTGATCAATAACTACTGTAGATTTAATCTTGTGAAAAAGACAAATTTCCTACAGAACTGCCTTTGGGAATTTCCTGAGGGCATTCTGTTAATTATTTTGTAGTGATTCCAACTCTCAGTGATTTAGTGCATAAAACACTACAAAATCCTCCAAGGAAATAATTTTAGGAGATCCATAACTTTTTTGGGGATTTATTCACGAAAACTAGAAGTTATTTCACTAGGAAAATCATAACTATTTAAAGAAAAGTGATAAAATAGTGAAACCACTTTTGTTGGTTTCATTTTATGAACATCTACCTGTGGGTTTCATTTTTATACAATGGTATCATAAAGAATATGTCCTTGGTCAAAAACGCCTCTTAGGTAGTTTCTAGACTATAAATCCTAAGGGATTTTCTTCCATGTTTCCAAGACATAGCCAATCATACTAAATCCATTCTTTCTAAGACCTACTGATTTGTAAACTTGTATTGTGAATTGCTTGTTGTATGTATTTTTGCTTGTATGCCTTGTGTTGATTGTTCTCTTGCTTGTTTGCATGTGTGCTCCCTGACGACGAAAGTTGCGATAATCTTGGAGATCAGAAGAAGATGGTTATTATTGTATATTTTGGGTATTGTAAGAAGAAGTCCAGGGACATATTGCCATATTACTAATCTCAGGAAAGCCACCTTATTTCTTATAAGCCTTGTCCTACTGTTTAACTTATGCATGTTTTACTTACGGTTTCATGAAAACTGCATTGTTTTACTATATGATGTTGTATATCTGGTAGTGGCTTGGCTCCTCCAAACCATTACTCAATGGTACTACTAAGTACAACCCCCTTGATGATACCTATTTGTTTGTAGTGGAATAGATGGTGTATTACACCATACCCCTTTGGAGACCCTGTTTTAGCCGAAGCAAAACTAGAGGATGGGAAGACCCCTGGAAAAGTTTTACAAAATGTTTTATGATAAAACCTTGGTGAGGTGGGACCTCCCAAGAGTTATTGAGAAAGAAAAAGGCTTTTGTTTTATAAAATGCTAAAGGAAAGCTGGAGGAAAAAGGTTTACAAAAACACACCCGGTTCTTTACAGTTTAGCTATAACAACCTAACCATGTGCAACCACATTACTCTGGAATGGGACAGGGCTGGATTTGATGTTTTTCTATTCTGGTATAAGCTTCCTCGCAACTACTACAGGGGATGAAACTCCCTGGAGGGTGGGCCTTCTCACGTAAGGGTCCATCTGGGACATCGACCTGGAGAAGGAACGAAGGGTCTGCGGACCTCCACACATTACTATGAGCCCCTCACTGAAAGCGCACACCCAGAAAGTGGAGAAAGCGCTCCGGTTGGCTGTGAACTATATAGGGCGTCCCGGTGTTGGGGGGACAACACTCATAGGGTAGGCACTTATATTGGAGTGGGCATCCGGAGAGTCTTGATCGGTTACTCGACCCACGATCGATGGAGATCAGGGTAGTGTACCCGGATGATGTGGGGAAAGTGTACAACCTTTGAAGAGCATAAATCTTTTCGAATAGCCGTGTCCGCGGTTATTGACGGGTTGGAAAAACTTCTGTATAGTGTTGCTAGTTTTGTTTTCAAATAAGATTTTGGAAAAGCAAAGGTTTTGGAAATGTTTTGACCATGGGATGGACGGAAAGGAGGAAGGTTTTGACCATGGGATGGTCGGAAGAAGGAGAAAGGAGTTTGGTCATGGGACGACATGAAGACGGGAATATCCCAATCCTAGTGTTTACTAAACTTTTCAAAAGGTTTCCATAATGGTTTACAAAAGTTTTCAACAAAGATATGTAGATGCTATATCTACAAGAGAAACTATTTGAGAGAAGAACCCCTCTTGAAGCCCTCCTACTACCACATCCATATTGCATATCCTCTTGTTATTATTATTTCCTAAGGTGGTTCGTGAGTACATTCAACGTACTCACTGCATTGTCCCTGGCTATTAACTTGGTCAGATATCAAGAAGAGGATGAAGTTGACGGCTATGCGAGCTAGGACATTCTCCCAGCTAGTCGCCTGTAGGTTAAGGCATGGCTCGGGCTCTACGCATGATGAAATTCCACTGATGTTGATCGATGTAGCCATAATGGAAAATAAGGTATGGCAGGTATTCGTTATGTATTGGATGATTATTTTGATACTTGTCGGTTATGTGCCACGACTAACTGATCATGGGATCGTGGTTGTATGCATAATAGGGATTCTTGGAGGATTAATCCGGGGGCCCCACAATGTGCTTTTCATAAACCACACTGATCCAGTATATGGCATTGCATATGTGATCTTGTCATACACCACATGGATCCACTGGATGTCATTGCATGTGGGTTCTTTTCATAAACCACATGGATCCATTGGAGTCATTGCATGTGTGTGTGTATCACTGTGCATCATTGTGGTTTTGGAAAAGAACACATGCAATGATGCCACTCCAGCATGTGGTCTCCAACCATGTCCAGGAACCCTAGCAGCATGCTGGGATTCAACTGCAGCATGCTTTCTATCACCAGTTTGAAAGATGATGCATCACCACACCCACTTGGATGTGTGTGTTTATTAGTGTGCATCATTATGGTTTTGGAAAAGAACACATGCAATGATGCCAGGCCAGCATGTGTGTTCTTTTCAGAAACCACACTGATCTACTGATGCCATTGCATATGTGTGTTCTTTTCATATACCACATGGATCCACTAGATCTCATTGCATATGTGTGTTCTTTTCATAAACCACACCGATCAACTGGATGTCATTGCATGTGTGTTCTTTGCATAAACCACACTCATCCACTAGATGTCATTGCATGTGTGTTATTTTCATAAACCACACTGGTCCACATGATGTCATTGCTAATGTGTGTTATTTTCCTAAACCACATGGATCTACTAGAGTCATTACATATGTGTGTTCCTTTCATAAACCGCACTGATCCACTTGATGTCATTGCATGTGTTTTTTTTTCATAAACCACACTAATCAACTAGATGTCATTGCATGTGTGTTCTTTTCGTAAACCACAACGATCCCCTAGATGTCATTGCATATGTGTGTTCTTTTCCTAAGCCACATGGATCCACTCGAGTCATTTCGTGTGTGTGAGTATTAGTGTGCATCATTGTGGTTTTGGAAAAGAACACATGCAATGATGCCACTCCAGCATGTGGTGTCCAACCATGTCTAGGAACCCTAGTATCATGCAGGGATTCAACTGTAGCATGCATTCTATTACTAGTTTGAAAGATGTTGCATCACCACACCCACTTGGATGTGTGTGTATCAGTTTGCATCATTGTGGTTTTGGAACAGAACACATGCAATGATGACACTCCAGCATGTGTGTTCTTTTCATAAACCACATGGATCCACTAGATGTCATTGCGTATGTGTGTTATTTTCATAAACCACGTGGATCCATGATACCTTCGATCTGGATTACAGATGTAGTATAACTCTTTTTCCCTAGTAGACCTAGGTTTTCGAATCCACGAGAAGCGAATGCATAGTGAATTTACTTTAATGGACCTTCAGGAGTTTTAGAATTCTTTTTGCATTTTTACTGGACCAGTAGCTTGTGTCTTTTTGTTGTTGTCAATGATGGAGAGAGGGGTCCTAGGACGTTCGGATTCACCTGTAGCTATGCAAAAACATCTGATGGAAATAAAAGATAGAAATAAAGTATGTGTGTACTTGTTAGAGAAAGATAAATTATATGTGGGCAGTGCATCCATAATTGCTATTGCCTTCACAACCGCTTATAGCAATAACCTACTAGTCTCATCCATAGAAGAAAGAGAACTAATGATATGCATAGTGATGTTACTCTTAATCCCAAGCAAATCCCTCACATATAGCCATACTACCCGTTCTGTCACTAGGGTTCCCAACCTGCAGATCAGTCATCACTCATACTCCCTATAGCTGGCTCAACCCTCGGGGTCTTGGGTACCTGACAAGTACTTGGATTGAGGCAAGAGAGGATACAATAATCATCATGTCGTACAAACTAATACACGATCCCATCTATGATAAATCACATGCACGATTGCTACATGGCTAGGGCCGAAGCCCTTAGCCCAAGGAAAATTACTCACACATAGAGATGAGATCAACAATCACAAATATTGTAATGAAAATCATCAGATTGATAGAAATACTCTTACAATGTCGCCAATAGAAGAAGAGATGTACTATTACAAGTGGTGGACTATGTCTATGGAGATGGAGAAGGCTTTGGAGATCTAGAGGCGGCTGGAGAATTGTGGAAGAGGCTTTTTGGCGAGGTATGGCTTCTTCGGGGCTTGTTTTCTCGAAGCCTGAGGCTTCTTTATATAGGGGCCCCTTCACGAAAGTTGTTTTGTTTAACTTAATGGTGGTGGCGCCAACTATACGACCGGAGCTATACGGTCGGAACTTTTTCTCCGGTCGTATACTTGGTCGTTATGGCGTATGCCTCCGTTGTTCGGCTCCTGGTTTCTTCTGGTTGTTGGAAATCTCGTATCTTTGACTTTAATGTAGTGATTCCCTCCTTTAAATGACATTATCTGTGCAGGAAAAATACAAGAAGAAAGGATTTCATACACCTCTGAATATTAGCATTAGTGACAGGGTTTAGAGAGATATTTCATCAAAAATATGATTAATATCCAGTTTAAATGTGGACGTAGATGGCTCTATTTCAGAGCCATCAATCCACTAGATATCATTGCATTTGTGTGTTATTTTCATAAACTACATGGATCTACTGGATGTCATTGCATGTGTGTTCTTTTCATAAAACACACTGATCCACTGGATGTCATTGTATGTGTGTTATTTTCATAAACCACATTGATCCACAGGATGTCATTGCATATGTGCGTTCTTTTCCTAAACCACATGGATCCACTAGATGTCATTGCATGTGTGTGCTTTTCATAAACCACACTGATCCAGTAAATGTCATTGCATATGTGTTCTTTTCCTAAACCACATGGATCCACTTCATGTTATTGCATGTGGGTTCTTTTCGTAAACCACATGGATCCACCAGAGTCATTGCATATGTGTGTGTACCAGTGTGCATCATAGTGGTTTCGGAAAAGAACACGTGCAATGATGCCACTCCATCTTGTGGTGTCCAACCATGTCCAGGAACCCTAGCAGCATGCTGGGATTTAACTACATCATGCATTCTATCACCAGTTTGAAAGATGCTGCATCACCGCACCCACTTCGATGTGTGTGTGTATCAGTGTGCATCATTATGGTTTTGGAAAAGAACACATGCAATGATGCCAGGCCAGCATGTGTGTTCTTTTCATAAACAACACTGATCCACTAGATGTCATTGCATATGTGACGAGGGTTTAACTCATCAATGCCCATTGTTATGGACTTGGGTTTTGGAGAAGGAGGGAGCACTTGAAGTCTCGATCTGATAGCAAACAAGCACACAGGGAGACCTGAAGATTTAGCCAGGTTCAGGCCTCGTAGAGGCCCCTACTCCTGCTTGTCTTCTCTTGATTGTTGATGATCCGAAGGATTACAATGTCACCAATGGCGGTGTCGCGCAGATTGGATCTGGCGGCTTTTTTCTAGATCTATTGTGTTGTATCTATTGTGGGAGATCGTAGATCTATCTATTAGGGGAGTAATGATTGCCTTCTCGTTGAACCCTCCTAGCCTTTATATATGGGGAGGCTAGGTCTCAGGTACCAATACGAGTTGGTTACAAGTGAGATTCAAACTCTAGTATTGAGACTTCCTTGTCTTGTGCGTTTGGGAGTCCATGTCCATATGGGGTTCATACCACTCGAACTGTCATAGGCATCATGGACCTTGGCAATTCGTTAAGTGGGCCTTCTGTCGAGCCGCACCAGGTAGGCTCTATTGAGTGACTATTGGGCATACCCATGTCAGTAGCCCTCGAGTGTCCATGCGAATCATAGATTCGGGTGTAGACTCAGAAGTCTTGATATTCGCATTAGGATGTCGGAGTCGACAATTGTGTCAAGTGCAAAGCACTCACCCGGAAGTTCATCGGGTCAGCCAAATTTGTAGTAGTTCATAAGGATGATGGTAAACGTGCCTGGTGCGCTCGACGGATCAGGACCAGTTAATTGCTCTAGGGAAAAAACAACGCTACCTACTCAAACTCGAGTCCCCGGAATCGAATCCGGAAATTTCTCGCGTAGTTCGACTCATGTCGCGGAGGTCTTACTGAGCCAAACTCCAGCTTTAATGCATATGTGTACCCAACACGTCCGTTAGGATTTTTCTTCATCTCATAGACATGGTATTTTTTGGTAGAGCGCAGCGGATGCGGTTGCCAGGCCATCAGATTAGATTTGTAGGTCTTATCTTTGTGTCGTAGACACATCATCCGAATGTTTATCACCGCGGAGGTGTTTCAGGTGGCCAAGCAGACATTGCCTCTAAACTTGACATTGGAATGTAGTGGGGCGGAGTCGCCAATGAGTGCGATTGTTGTAAGCGAGTCAACATTGTGGACACAGTCGACACAATGGACAGTATTATGAATCTTTTGTTTTCTATAGGGTGCACGACCAGTGCTCCCTATGGGAGTATCCCCCCAGTGTCTGTTCAAGTCGTAGACTCGAGCAGAGACTTGTAGTCATCGATTACATAGATAGAACGATCCAAAAGTACTTCAGATGATCTTGCGGGTGTCATCAATGCCGGCGCTTTTTCGAATGCGCGACCAGCACTCCCTATGGGAGTAGCCCTCGAGTCCTTAGTCGAATCGTAGATTCGAGTGAGGATTCGGAGCGTGCCACTCGAAGATCTTGTATGTGCACGGCCAGCGCTCCACTTTGGAGTAGCCCCCGAGTGTCTGGCGGAGTCGTAGACTCAGGCACAGACTCAAGTCTTGTATCTTGTATCTTGTAGTGGTAGTCAAAAATCATGCGAGGAGAAACCACTGACCCGCAAGTGCATCGAGTCAGCGTGTCACGCATAAAGATCTTGAATCGACGATGCAGTTGGAGTTGACACAGTCACTTCTGCCAGGTGCGTCACTAGCACCGCGTCTTTGTAGCATCAAGCGATGCAACCATCCGAGGAGGAACTCGACTCGTGTCTTGAGTGTATGGCGTAGTCATTTATTTTTTTGACTCCTATTGGAGAACCCGATAGAATAGCTCGATGCAGTCGACGTCCTTGTAGACTGCATAAAACATTTAGAATTGTGAAGTACTTGTATCTTTCAAAGAATATTTGCATGTTGGCTTGTAAAGTCATATTCTGGTGCCAATGGAGTCGACACTTTTGCACTGTATGCTACACCTTTTCGTTAGCCTGATTACCCTTAGTCTCAGTACCTTCCCGAGGTGCTCGGAGTTCAAGGATTCGATGATCAGGCAGAATCAACTACTCAGACTATCACGTATGAGGTGCTCGAGTGCGTGGAGTCGATGACACATTAGGTTACTCGAAGAGGGCGCAACCCCAAGTGTTTCGAGTGTGAGTTAAAAAAGTATTAGCTCTAAGTAGAGGGAAACTTAGCTTTATCAGTTGTTGACGAGGCGAACGGACTCGACACCAGCGTGCGACTCACCGCCAACCGAAGATTGTAGTGTGTAGCCATAGTCGAAGACTGTAGCTGGTCGCTGGCCGATGGCAGTGACGGGTCGCGGTCGCGGGAGCCGATGCAACCTTTTGGGTCACTCAAGTAGAAATCCTTGGCGGGTCACCGGGGTAGAAGACCGCAGCAGGTCGATGGAGTCGAAGATCGTAGTGGGTCACCGGTGCCGAGGGAGCCCCCAAGTCATTGGTTCCGAAGACCGCAATGGCTCGGTGGATCCGAAGACCACAGCGGGAGACGAAGGATCCCCCGAGTGTAGCGTCGAGGTGGTTGATGTAGTCGAGATGGTGCTTGAGACCTGATGCGGCGGACCGAAGTCGACTCGGCAGCGAGTCGCCGAAGCCGATGGTGGTAGCAATTTGCTGCAACCGAAGATCGTAGCAGGTCATCTTAGCCGATGGCGGCAGCGGGTCTTCGCAATCGAAGAACATAGCGTGTCGCCACAGCCGAAGACCACATCATGTTATCGCAGCTGATGGTGGCCACGGATCGTGCGATGGATTCGAAGACTCAGCAGGTAAGTGGAGTCCAAGAACGCAACGGGTCGCCGAAGCCGAGGGAGCCACCGAGTTGCTGGAGCCGAATACAACAGCGGGTTGTTGGAGCCGACTGTAGCGATTAGCTAGAGTCGAATACCACTTCAGGTCACTAGAGCCGAGGGAGTCCCCGAGTCGCCAAAGACGAATACCGCAGTAGGTCCCATGGCGGAGTTGGCACATCGCCCGGGTGTAGAGTTAATGCGGTTGGAAGTCGTCTAGTGGACAGGCTTCACAATGTGAGTCGGAGTTATTGCTGCAAGTTGGAGTTGTTGCGATGAAGACGAGTCTGTGATGGTGACGAAATTGTTCTGCAGGGATGACGAAGCCGGTTGTGGCAGAGATGAGCCAATCTGTGGTGGTGAGGCCAACCATGGGGGAGTCAAAATAATCTATTGCGACGTAGATCCGACCGTTGTAGAGTCATAAAAATTCGTGCTGAAGCTACCCGTCATGAACGAGATGACCGTCACAAAGAGGTCAGGGCTTGTGTTTTGTTGGAGGTGATCTGGAGCAAGCAGATGTTTTTGCGCCCTTACAACTGATCCCTTCTAGCTAGCTCACTTGGCATGTTTTTAAACAGAAGCAAGATCGTCTCCTGCAATAATGATCATTGTCGTACATGAATAGTACTCCTTGGACGTACGTGAATAATACTCTTTGGATGTTCGTGAGCGTGTAAAAGCAATCAAATTGATCGGGTGTATACACGCAGATGTAAAACCATATCACTTTTTCCTTCTTGGGACTTAGTTCCCTTGAAACTTGAATTCCATCCGAGCATGTCCTTGGCCGGCCTGCTTTTTAGCTAGAAATAAGATGACTTGGAGGTAGCCAAATCCTGTTCCGACTCTAATCATCGAACTTTTCGTTCTACTTGATGTTGATCTTCCGTTGTTTGTACTTAGCAACCCAAGCCGGTTTTGTTTCCGATCGTACACACAGCAGCAGAGATATCGGGAGTTATTAATTGCTTTTCATCATGGAGCAGCTGAATAGCACGAAGTAGTACTCCATGCGGCCTGATCGTAAGTGCAACCAGATTTTCTTCTCGATACTTGAAGTGTGATGGAATCGACTTGATCCTTTTAGCCTCACGGTTGCCTTTGCCGATTTTTGTGAAAATTGTTTTATGCTTTGAAGCCGCTGAATCATGGGCGATCCCATCACCGTTGATGATGAGGGATCCCATCCGGAAGACGATTTCAGGCGCTGCTTTTTTCCATGGATGAGTCATAGACCGCAAGTGCTGGGGCCGTCGAGATCGCAACATCAGCGCTCCTAGTTCCCACAGACGGAGCCAGTTGAGAAGGGTTTAACTCATCAATTCCCATTGTTATGGACTTGGGTTTTGGAGAAGGAGGGGGCGCTGGAAGTCTCGATCGGCTAGCAAACAAGCACACAGGGAGACTCGAAGGTTTACCCAGGTTCAGGCATCATAGAGGACCCTACTCCTGCTTGTCTGCTCTTGATTGATGATGATCCGAAGGATTACAATATCGCCGATGTCGGTGTCGCGCAGATTGGATCTGGCAGGTTTTGTCTAGATCTATTCTATTGTATCTATTGCAGGAGATCATAGATCTATCTATTAGGGGAGTCGTGATTGCCTTCTCGTTGAACCCTCCTAGCCTTTATATATGGGGAGGCTAGGTCTCAGGTACCAATATGAGTTGGTTACAAGTTAGATTCAAACTCTAGTATTGAGACTTCCTTGTCTTGTGCATTTGGGAGTCCATATCCATATGGGCTTCATACCACTCGGAGCGTCATAGGGGTCATGGACCTTGGCAATTCGTCGAGTGGGCCTTTCGTTGAGCCGTACCAAGTAGGTTGTAGTTGAGTGCCTATTGGGCATACCCATGTCAATATGTGTGTTCTTTTCATAAACCACATGGATCCTCTAGATGTCATTGCATATGTGTGTTCTTTTCATAAACCAAAAAGATCCAGTAGATGTCATTGCATGTATGTTCTTTTCATAGACCACACTAATCCACTGGATGGCATTGCATATGTGTGTTATTTTCCTAAATCACATGGATCCACTAGAGTCATTACATGTGTGTGTGTATCAGTGTGCATCATTGTGGTTTTAGAAAAGAACACATGCAACGATTCCACTCCAGCATGTGGTGTCCAACCATGTCCAGGAACACTAACAACATTCTGGGATTCAACTGTAGCATGCATTCTATCACCAGTTTGATAGATGCTTCATCACCACACCCACCTGGATGTCTGTGTATCAGTGTGCATCATTGTGGTTTTGGAAAAGAACACATTAAATGATGCCACTCCAGCATGTCTATTCTTTTCATAAACCACATGGATCCACTAGATGTCATTGCATATTTCTGTTCTTTTCATAAACCACATGGATCCACTAGATGTTATTGCATATGTGTGTTCTTTTCATAAACCACATGGATCCACTGGATGTCACTTCATGTGTGTTCTTTTCATAAACCACACTGACCCACTAGATGTCATTGCATGTGTGTTCTTTTCATAAACCACACTGATCCACTGGATGTCATTGCATATGTGTGTTATTTTCCTAAACCACATGGGTCCACTTGAGTAATTGCATGTGTGTGGGTATCAGTGTGCATCATTGTGTTTTGTAAAATAACACATCCAATGATGCCACACTAGCATGTGGTGTCCAACCATGTTCAGGACCCCTAGCAGCATGCTAGGATTCAACTACAGCATGCATTCTATCACTAGTTTGAAAGATGCTGCATGACCACACCCACTTGGATGTGTGTATCAGTGTGCATCATTGTGGTTTTCGAAAAAACACATGCAATGATGCCACTCTAGCATGTGTTTTCTATTCATAAACCACACCGATCCATTGGATGTCATTGCATATGTCTGTTCTTTTCATCAACCACGTGGATCCACTAGATGTCATTGAATATGTGTGTTCTTTTCATAAACCACACTGATCCACTGGATGTCGTTGCATGTTTGTTCTTTTCAGAAACCACACTGATCCACCAGATGTCATTGCATATCTGTGTTCTTTTCCTAAACCACATGGATCCACTATATGTCCTTGCATTTGTGTGTGTATCAGTGTGCATCATTGTGGTTTTGTAAAAGAATGCACGCAATGATGCCACTACAGCATGTGGTTTCCAACCATGTCCAGGAACCCTAGCAGCATCCTGGGATTCAACTACAGCATGCATTTCATCACCATTTTGAAAGATGCTACATCACCACACCCACTTGGATGTGTGTGTGTGTCAGTGTGCATCAGTTTGGTTTTGGAAAAGAACAAATGCAATGATGCCACTCGAGCATGTGTGTTCTTTTCATAAACCACATAGATCCACAAGATGTCATTGCATATGTGTGTTTTTTTCATAAACCACATGGATCAACTACATGTTATTGCATATGTGTGTTCTTTTCATAAACCACACTGATCCACTGGATGCCATTGCATGCGTGTTCTTTCATAAATTAACACTGATCCAGTAGATGTCATGGCATGTGTGTTCTTTTCATAAACCACACTGATCCACTCAATTTCATTGCATATGTGTGTTCTTTTCCTAAAGCACATGGATCTAATGGAGTCATTGCATGTATGTGTGTATCAGTGTGCAACATGGTGGTTTCAGAAAAGAACACATGCAATGATGCCACTCCAGCATGTGGTGTCCAACCATGTCCAGGAACCCTAGCAGTATGCAGGGATTCAACTACAACATGCATTCTAACACCAGTTTGAAAGATGCTGTATCACCACACCCACATGGATGTGTGTGTATAAGTGTGCATCATTTTGGTTTTGGAAAAGAACACATGCAATGATGCCACCCCAGCATGTGTGTTCTTTTCATAAACCACATGGATCCACTGGATGTCATTGCATATGTCTGTTCTTTTCATAAACCACATGGATCAACCAGATGTCATTGCATATATGTGTTATTTTCATAAACCACACTGATGCACTGGATGTCATTGCATGTGTATTCTTTTCATAAACCACACTAATCCACTAGATGTCATTGCATGTGTGTTCTTTTCATAAACCACACTGATCCACTAGATGTCATTGCATCTGTGTGTTCTTTTCCAAAGCCACATGGATCCACTAGATGTCATTGCATGTGTGTTCTTTTCATCAACCACACTTATCATGTAGATGTCATTGCATATGTGTTCTTTTCCTAAACCACATGGATTCTATGGATGTCATTGCATGTGGCTCCTTTTCATAAACCACATGGATCCACTAGAGTCATTGCATGTGTGTGTATTAGTGTGCATCATTGTGGTTTTGGAAAAGAACACATGCAACGATGCCACTCTAGCATGTGGTGTCCAACCATGTCCAGGAACCCTAGAAGCATGCTGGGATTCAACTGGGGCATGCATTCTATCACCAGTTTGAAATATGCTGCATCACCACACCCACTTGGACGTGTGTGTATCAGTGCGCATAATTATGGTTTTGGAACAGAACACATGCAGTAAAGCCAGGCAAGCATGTGTGTTCTTTTCATAAACCACACTAATCCACTGGATGTCATTGCATATGTGTGTTGTTTTCATAAACCACATGGATCCACTAGATGTCATTGCATATGTGTGTTCTTGTCATAAACCACACTAATCCACTGGATGTCATTGCATGTGTGTTCTTTTCATAAACCACATTGATCCACTAGATGTCATTGCATGTAACATTCTTTTCATAAACCACACTGATCCACTGGATGTCATTGCATATGTGTGTTATTTTCCTAAACCACATGGATCCACTAGATGTCATTGCATATGTGTGTTCTTTTCATAAACCACACTAATCCACTGGATGTCATTGCTTATGTGTGTTCTTTTCATAAACCAGATGGATCCACTCGATGTCATTTCATATGTGTGTTCTTTTCATAAACCACACTGATCCACTGGATGTCATTGCATGTGTGTTCTTTTCATAAACCACACTAATCCAGTAGATGTCATTGCATGTGTTTTATTTTTGTAAACCACACTGATCCACTAGATGTCATTACATATGTGTGTTCTTTTCCTAAAACACATGGATCCACTTGAGTCATTGAATGTGTGTGTATCAGTGTGCATCATGGTTGTTTTGGAAAGGAACGGATGTAATGATGCCACTCCAGCATGTGGTGTCTGATGACCCACAAGTATAGGGGGTGTATCGCAGTATTTTCGATAAGTAAGAATGTCGAACCCAATGAGGAGCAGAAGGTGCTGGCTAGTGGTATGGATCAGGAATTCTCTACAAATACTTAGCAAACGGATTTTTAGGGGTTTTCGATAAAGCAAGTAAACAAAGTACGAGTAATTAAAAGATAGTAGGAATAAATGCAGCAAGTGGCCCAATCCTTTATGCAGGAAAGGACAAGCCGGTTCTATTACTTAAGATGACCAAACGTTCTCGAGGACCCATGGGAAGACTGTCAAGTGCTTTCGCTTCATATAGTTGATTAATATTCTCTAGCTTGCTAAGTGTTGTGTGGGTGAACCTGTTCTAATGTACCGCCCCATCCAAGACTATTACATACTTGTGATTATACCCCTTGCAAACATCCGTAAGTAAAAGAAAGTAATTAAGGTAGAAAACTAACCACAGCTTTAAACTCTAAGACCCTTATGTCCCTTGTGCAATGGTTTCCTAACGGGGGTTCAGGTTTCTGTCACTCCGGCAACCCCTACGATTAGTAGCCAAATACACAATGCATTCCCCTAGCCCCACATAGGTGAAGTGTCATGTAGTCGAAGTTCACATGACACCACTAGAAGAAGTACACCACAACTTAAATATCAAACTATTGAATCTTTCTCAACACAACTCCACTACTAACAATATGACTTCTCCCATGTCCTCAAGAACAAAACGAACTACTCACAAGACATCATATGGATCATGATCAGAGATGGAATAATGATGTATAACAATCTGAACATCAACAATAATTCGACGGTTCACTCAATAGCATCAACTACGAAGAGTAATCAACACCGGGAAAGTTTCCCCTATGAACTAATGCAAGATTCAACTCAATTGTTACAGAAATATGGAGATGGTGATAAGGGTGCTGATGGTGATGATGGTGGTGATGAAGATGATGATCCCGATGAAGTCCATCTTGATGGTGGTGTTGATGGAGACGATCTCCCCTCTCCGGGAAGGAATTCCCCCGGCAGAAATCTGTATGCCGGAGAGATCTTTCTCTCTCCGTGTTTTCGGCCCCGCAGAGGCGGCAGAATCTTTCTGTGGTCGCTCCCCGAGTCTTAGGGTTTCGGGAGGATGATATACGCCAGAGGGGAGAGGCTGGAGTGGGCCAGGGTGGCCACACCACCTCCTGGCGCGGCCTAGGGCTGCCCGCGCCAGGGGTGGTGTGGGCCCCCTGTGGCCCATCTCCACTCTGTCTTCTGGCATCCTTAGTATTCTGGAAAAATAGGATTTTCCGTATATTTTCCCGGATTTTCCGATCTTCACAAATTTTTCCTCCAAACAGCACCTTTTCCATCAGAATCCTGACTGCAGCGGTCCATGCTCCAAAAGTCATCAACCATGCAAAAACAGATGAAATAACAGAAGTATCACCTCTCAATACGAGATATATCAATGAATAAAAGTGAATTATGACATAGAATTGTGATGCAAAATGGACGTATCAACTTCCCCCAAGCTTAGACTTCACTTGTCCCCAAGGGAAACTAAGCTCAATAAACATGGCCTCAGGTTTATGGAGTGAAGAGTCGGTAAAAGAATACGGACAAGAAGCATCACATTCATCAATACATAGATCATAATAGAAGACAACTCACTATTATATAACTATTGTAATAAGTAAAGGAAACACAATAAAGATACATAAACTGAATCATAATTGGTAATGGCAAACTTAGCTCTTGGTCGAAGAATAGTTGATAATTTACTGGAGTTCACAAATAGCTGGTTTTCAATGATAGCTTTCAAAGTAGTAGACATCAAGATAAGAGCAATGTGCAAAACAAGGAGCATAAGACACGATTGCATAAATCATCATATGAATGAATGAAACACAACAACTCAAAATACTTGCTGAGGTAGAAGGGAGTAGGTTTACTGACTCAACTACAAAGTAAAAGAAAGGCCCTTCAAAGAGGGAAGCAGGGATTGCAAGTCTCATAAAGAGCTCCCAAAAATTATGATACTTACTAGATTTCAGCTCTCATTTCCCCTCTCATAAGCATCTTTAGGTGATTAAGGTTAAAGTGATCAAACATGAGGATATGTATTGACAAGTTGTAAGTTGAGAATCTCATGTCCCTTGAATACGAGGGCAGCTCCTCATGCTACTCAAGTTTAGTCACCAGTAAGTTCTTGTCATCGTAAGCATATGTGTATCATTGAGAACCGCCAATGGGGTACCCCTTGGCCGATGATACGGAAGAATACCCATATCAAAATGACAAGGCAAGCAGACAGCAAATATCTCAGCAATCTTCTTATTTACCATGGGAATATGGTGCTTTTTTCTCTCTTTCCTCTTTTCATAATATCTCTTTTTTCTTTTTTCCTTTTCTCAATCTCTATCACTTTTTTATAATAAGAATTCTTCATAGATACTTGTTATGGTTACGCTGCAGGTTTCCACCATGTCAGCATGGATTAGACCAGCGGCCTAGGCGTTTCTCTAACACACATGCATAACTCCATGGACTTACAAGCTCCCCTTTCATTTCACACGACGACATCCATAGACAAAAGAACATGATATCAACTTGGTACAAAGTACCAGTGCAATGTTGAAAGCGTTCCCCATGACATCATGGTTCTGCTAATTCACAACTTACAAAGCGCAAGCATATACGCAACATAGGTGAGCACAATGGTTCAAGTTTATTAAGTGCAAGAAAGTAAAGTGTGCCATCAAGTTCGTGAGAGCTTTAATCACTAATTTTCACATAACAAGTTTAATTTGGGAGGTAGATAAAACAAGAATTTACTTGGAATAGCACTAATGCTACTAGGTAGGTAGGGTGGACACAAATGGCAAAGGTTTTGGTTTTAAGGAGTGGATGCATGAGAAGAATTCCCTCTTAGTACAGGTTTTTGGCTAGCAAGGCTAGGTAGCAAGTACAAGAGTTGAAGGAAACAAACAAACAAACATACAAGTGATAAAAACAAACATGCAATCTACCTTGGAAGCACAAAATATCTTAACTAGAGAATACTAGACTTATGAGCAAATCAAGAAAGAAAGATGATGATTTTTTTCTTTAGAGTACTTTATCTTTTGCATTCAACTCTCAAAAGGTGTTGCTACTGACCGAGCCAGGTTTTCCAAAACCAACTAAATTAACTCAATGATCCCAAAGTGATACCAATACTAACAACAAGATCAATCATACAACCGCGAATTGAAAAATAATATAAGCTATGCAAAAGAGTAAATGATAGAAATTCTCATTAATATTCCATAACGACAACTCACACCAAGGGATACATATCTAACAAGAGAGGGGACACTTCCATAATGCAAACCATACTACATAATAACTCCTCTATTCATGTTATGACTCTACTAAAAAGGTAAAAAGATAGAAGATAGTGATATGATACTGCGACACTCCCCCAAGCTTGGAACAAACCAAGGGTATGCCAAACCTGATGACGAATTACTCCTTCGGTGGTGGTGGTATCCTCTTGATGAGCTCTTTGATTAGTTTCCCCAAGTCCTCAATCTTGAAGGTGAGATTACGAATCAGGTGTGAGTTTTGCTCAATGTGGCTCATGATCATGCCGTGTTGAGAATTCCAGCTCTTGCTATTCTTTCCCCACTCTTCCTCCTTGAAGTCTTCTTTTCCTACATAGCTAGAATGAGGCAAATCCCAATTGGAGGGTAATTTCCCCTTGGGCATATTTTGGTATTGATGCTCATGGATAAGGGTATGGAAGGGATTCTTGGTGCGTGGAGGAAGTGACCAGGGATCTAAACGGTGATGAGGAGGCTTCCCTCCAATTGACGTAGTCCTGGCAGGGTTTGCCACCACTCCAATGCTTGCAATGGTAGTGTCGATGTGCTTTTCCTCCTCTTCATCTTTACTCTGGATCTCCTTCTTCCCGGGGTCTTGGAGGTCTTCCTCCATAGGCTCCTTCCCTTTATCTTTGGCAGACACCATTATGCTTCTAAGCTTTAAAAGAGTGTGTCCTGGCAGAAACAGATCGAAACAAAAACACGATATACGAACCTCGGAAGATCTGGGGGTTTATATATTACGAAGTTTCATGTCAAAAGGAAGGTACTGGGAGAAAACGAGTCGGAGGCGGAGCCCGAGGTGGACTCGCCACCTGGTGGTGCAACCAGGGGTGGGCCCGCGCCACAGGGTGGTGTGAGCCACCCTAGCTCCGTTTCTGTCCCTTTTTCACTTTGTAGCTTCCCTTATTGACTGAAAACTGCAAAAATATAGTTGGATTGTATTTTCGCGGAACTTTTCTTACCGGAACTATTACCTATTTGAAAACGGGCTCTGCAGGTCTCTAAATTTGGTATCTAGTAGATTCTTCCGGATTCATCACTTGAATATCATCGATATCTTCATCTTCATACACTTGTTACTTGAGTCATCAAACCCTTCTCTTCCTTATTACACCATTATCTCCACTTCCTGGAAATTTCTTTCACACAAAACTTCACACAATTCTCATTAACAACATTAGTACAAGTGAAGTGATAAAACCTTTTGAGTCCAACTTCAACTGAAAACCATCAAAACATAAGCTACTGCACCAACTCCTTCCGAAAACCAAAAAATAATTCAAGAAGGAAATCGAATAAAGAAGCAAATGCAAGATTCGCAAAATCTGTCAAAACAGACCATCAGCTAAAGATCAATTTTTTCGAAATTCTTATGTTGCTCAAATCAAAAAGTGCAAAACTAACTAAAGTTAAACAACAACCTGGGGCAGAATCAAAAAATTACAACTCAATCCGACATACAGAGATCTCTCACGATTTTTTACGGTGGGGCGCAAAATTCTGTTTCGGGACAGCAACTTCCCCAAATATTACTTCTCTCTCATTAGAGGTTGATCTTGACACAAAAAGCAAACAAAACGGATAAGGAGCGGTTATTACCGAAGTAATAACTTCCAAGACTCAAAGAAACAAAAACAAATTGAAAGCAAAAACAGATTGGGTTGTCTCCCAAAAAGCTCTTTCTTTATAGCCATTAAGATGGGCATGATAATTTCGAAGAAGCTCTCATAGGGATATGAATTGAAGTGAAAGAGAGATTTAAGAAGCAAAAACACACACATTTAAGTATAACCCACTTCATATGCAAGGTAATTTTGTCAACAAACAAGTTGTTGAAGCCAGAGGCTACTTGCATAAGAAGGCAAAACAAGTGCAACATAAAAACTTTCAACATAAAACGAGGAAACTTGATATTATTGAGATACATATGAACACTTTTCCCTCTCTCATAGTAACTTTCAGTATCATGCATAAACTTAACAATATAGCTATCACAAGGACCATCATAGCAATGATCACTTATTCTAACAGTAAACACAGGAATACTAGCTCTCATAACACTACTTTGTGAAACAATATTAGAGGTATCCTTACAAAGGATAGTGTGTTCCTCTTTTTCATATTTAGTGATAAAGTATTTCACACTTGCTATTATAGGTTCATCAACCATTTGTTTATCAGGTTCAATAGCTTTATTCATACTTTCATCTACCATACTAGCCATCATAGAATGTTCCTTTATCTTAACTGGGAAAGGCATTTTCTCAATGTAAGGTTTAGGTAAAACATGATTAGTAGTATAAACTTCAGTATTTCTTGCAAGAACACTCTTAGAAATATCTTTATAAGGTTCATGATACTTATTCCACTTCTTTTTAGGCACTTCAATGTAAGAAGCAAAAGCCTTAAAATAAGAAGCAATAACTTGAGAATCTAGACCATAGCATTTTTAATATTTTGAAACTCATCAGTTCCCATAAAAGATTCAATGCATTCATAATCATAATTTATACCTGACTTTCTACCTTTTTCATTCTCCCAAGCTTCAGCATTGTCTTGAATACGGTCTAGAAGATCCCATTTATCTTCTTCTTCCATATGAGTGAATGATCCAGCACAAGAAGCATCCAATAAATACTTATCATGTAGAGGGAGCCTTGCATAAAAGTGTTTGATAATAATATTGTTGGGGAGCTCATGAATGGGACATTTGAGCATTAGTAACTTCAATCTCCCCCAAGCTTGATCTGTACTCTCTCCATCAAGAGGCCAAAAGTTTTATATTTTGTTCCGATCTTTATGAATCTCACTAGGAGGATAAAACTTTGAATAGAAGAGAGGCACTATTTCCTCCCATTCCAGAGCTTGACCATTCTTTAGCAGCTTATACCATTCCTCAGCTCTTCCTTTCAGCATAATGAGAATAACTTCTTCTTAACTTGATCTGTAGTAATATAGTAGAAGTTTCCTTTACCAGTTCCACTCTCCAAGAGCGCTTCACTACCCGGCAACGGCGCCAGAAAATAGTCTTGATGACCCACAAGTATAGGGGGTGTATCATAGTATTTTTGATAAGTAAGAGTGTCGAACCCAACGAGGAGCAGAAGGTGCTGGCTAGTGGTATGGAACAGGAATTCTCTACAAATACTTAGCAAACAGATTTTTAGGGGTTTTCGATAAAGAAAGTAAACAAAGTACGAGTAAATAGAAGACAGTAGGAATAAATGCAGCAAGTGGCCCGATCCTTTATGCAGGAAAGGACAGGCCGGTTGTATTACTTAAGATGACCAAACGTTCTCGAGGACCCATGGGAAGACTATCAAGTGCTTTCGCTTCATATAGTTGAATAATCTTCTCTAGCTTGCTAAGTGTTGTGTGGGTGAACATGTGCTAATGTAACGCCCCATCCAAGACTAATACATACCTGTGATTATACCCCTTGCAAACATCTGTATGTACAAGAAAGTAATTAAGGTAGAAACCTAACCACAACTTTAAACTCTAAGACCCTTACGTCCCTTGTGCAATGGTTTCCTAACGGGGGTTCAGGTTTCTGTCACTCTGGCAACCCCTACGATTAGTAGCCAAATAAACAATGCATTCCCCTAGGCCCATATAGGTGAAGTGTCATGTATTCGACGTTCACATGACACCACTAGAAGAAGTACACCACAACTTAAATATCAAACTATTGAATCTTTCTCAACACAACTCCACTACTAACAACATGACTTCTCCCATGTCCTCAAGAACAAAACGAACTACTCACAAGACATCATATGGATCATGATCAGAGATGGAATAATGATGTATAACAATCTGAACATCAACAATAATTCGACGGTTCACTCAATAGCATCAACTACGAAGAGTAATCAACACCGGGAAAGTTTCCCCTATGAACTAATGCAAGATTCAACTCAATTGTTATAGCAATATGGAGATGGTGATGAGGGTGCTGATGGTGATGATGGTGGTGGGGATGATGATGATGATCCCGATGAAGTCCAGCTTGATGGTGGTGTTGATGGCGACGATCTCCCCTCTCTGGGAAGGAATTCCCCCGGCAGAAATCTGTCTGCTGGAGAGATCTTTCTCTCTCGGTGTTTTCCGCCCAGCAAAGGTGGCGGAATCTTTCTGTGGTCGCTCCCCGAGTCTTAGGGTTTCGGGAGGATGATATACGCCAAAGGGGAGAGGTTCGAGTGCGCGAGGGTGGCCACACCACCTCCTAGCGCGGCCTAGGGCTGCCTGCGCCAGGGGGTTGTGTGGGCCCCCTGTGGGTCATCTCCACTCCATCTTCTGGCATCCTTAGTCCTCTGGAAAAATAGGATTTTCCATATATTTTCCCGGATTTTCTGATCTTCGCGAATTTTGCCTCCAAACAACACCTTTTCCATCAGAATCCTGACTGCAGCGGTCGATGCTCCAAAAGTCATCAACCATGCAAAAACAGATGAAATAACATAAGTATCACCTCTCAATATGAAATATATCAATGAATAACAGTGAATTATGAGATAGAACAGTGATGCAAAATGGACGTATCAGTGTCCAACCATGTCCAAGAACCCTAGCAGCCTGCTGGAATTCAACTACAACGTGCATTCTATCACCAGTTTGAAAGATGCCGCATCACCACACCCACTTGGATGTCTATGTGTATTGGTGTGCATCATTGTGGTTTTGGAAAAGAACACATGCAATGATGCCACTCCAGCATGTGGTGTCCAACCATGTCCAGGAACCCTAGCAGCATGCTGTGATTGAACTGCAGCATGCATTCTATCACCAGTTTGAAAGATGGTGCATCACCACACCCACTTGGATGTGTCTGTGTGTATCAGTGGGCATCATTATGGTTTTGGAAAAGAACACATGAAATGATTCTAGGCCATCATGTGTGTTCTTTTAAAAAACCACACTGATCCACTAGATGTCATTGCATATGTGTGTTATTTTCATAAACCACATGGATCCATTAGATATCATTGCATATGTGTGTTCTTTCCATAAACCACACCGATCCACCGGATGTCATTGCATGTGTGTTCTTTCCATAAACCACACTGATCCACTAGATGTCATTGCATGTGTGTTATTTTCATAAACCACACTGATCCACTGGATGTCATTGCATATGTGTGTTATTTTTCTTAACCACATGGATCCACTAGTCATTACATATGTGTGTTCTTTTCATAAACCACATTGATCCACTGGATGTCATTGCATGTGTGTTCTTTTCATAAACCACACTAATCCACTAGATGCCATTGCATGTGTGTTCTTTTCGTAAACCACACTGATCCACTAGATGTCGTTGTATATGTGTTTTCTTTTCCTAAACCACATGGATCCACTCGAGTCATTGCATGTGTGTGTATCAGTGTGCATCATTGTGGTTTTGGAAAAGAACACATGCAATGATGCCACTCCAGCATGTGGTGTCCAACCATGTCCAGGAACCCTAGCAGCATGCCAGGATTCAACTACATCATGCATTCTATCACTAGTTTGAAAGATGTTGCATCACCACACCCACTTGGATGTGTGTTTGTATCAGTGTGCATCATTGTGGTTTTGGAAAAAACACATGAAATGATGCCACTCCAGCATGTGTGTTCTTTTCATAAACCACACTGATCCACTGGATGTCATTGCATATGTGTGTTATTTTCATAAACCACATGGATCCATGATACCTTCGATGCAGATTACGGATGTAGTATAGCTCTTTTTCCCTAGTAGACCAAGGTTACCGAATCCACGGAAAGCGAATGCGTAGTGAAGTTACTTTAATGGACCTTCATGAGTTTTAGAATTCCTTTTGTGTTTTTAGCGGACCAGTAGCTTGCGTATTTTTGTTGTTGTCGATGATGGAGAGAGAGGGTCTAGGGCGTTTGGTTTCACCTGTAGCTGTGCAAAAACATCTGATCGAAATAAAAGGTAGAAATAAAGTATGTTTGTAGTTGTTAGAGCAAGATAAATTATATGTGGGAATGCATCCATAATTGCTATTGCCTCCGCAACCGCTTATAGCAATAACCTACTAGTATCATCCAGAGAAGAAAGAGAACTAATGATATGCATAGTGATGTCATTGTCAATCCCAAGCAAATCCCTCACATATAGCCATACTACCCTTTCTATCACTTGGGTTCCCAACCTACAGTTCAGTCATCACTCATACTCCCTATACCTGGCTCAACCCTCGGGCTCTTGGGTACCTGACAAGTCCTTGGATTGAGGCAAGAGAGGATACAATAATCATCATGTCATACTGATGTCTACACACGCTTCTATTCTTGTAGACAGTGTTTGGCCTCCAAGTGCAGAGGTTTGTAGAACAGCAGCAAGTTTCCCTTAAGTGGATTACCCAAGGTTTATCGGACTCAGGGAGGAAGTGGTCAAAGGTATCCCTCTCAAGCAATCCTGCAATCAAGATACAAGAAGTCTCTTGTGTCCCTAACACACCCAATACACTTGTCAGGTGTATAGGTGCACTAGTTCGGCGAAGAGATAGTGAAATACAAGAAATATGGATGATTATAAGTGGTAATTGCAATCTGCAATAAGAGTGGTAGCAAACAAACATGTAACAGGACTGAGTGTAAACGGTGTTTCAATGCTTAGGAACAAGTCCTAGGGATCATACTTTCACTAGTAGACACTCTCATATAAATATCTTCTCTTCATTATTCTATCCTGAACTACTCTCCGGTTGGACGATGGGCTATAACAACACACCTTAAAGTTCGCATTCCCCATCTAGATAACCCCTCACTATCACCTTGAGCACTAGATCGTTCCAACAAACACCACAATCGCATAGAGACATCCAACTCAAATTATACTCATGATAAGTATTTATATAACCTTAGCCAAAGTGCCACACGCTGTGCACACTGTCAACTTAACACACGTGGGAATAAGCAGAGATTCATTAAAGCACTTGAGTAGCAGAATAGATCTATAGATTACAAAGCTCATGGTCTCATAAGATCACGCATAGAGAGAGATGAACACATAGCTACCGGTGGAGCCCTTAGCCTTGAGAGAGAACTACTCCCTCCTCATCATGGGAGTCAGCAACGGCGATGGACATGGTGGTGGAGTCAATGGAGATGGCTTCGGGGGCACTTCCCCATCCCGGAAGGGTGCCGGAACAGAGACTTCTGTCCCCCGAATCTCCTCTTCGGTGGCGGCGGCACTACGGAACTTTTGGTGGAATTATGATATTGTACTTAGGGTTTTCATCCCGGGAGGAATATATAGGCAAAGGGGCAAGGTCAGTAGAGGCCTGAGGGGCCCACAACATGCCCTGGCGCGGCCTGGCCTGGCCCACGCCACCAAGTGGTGTGGCCAGCCCCTGGCCCCTCTCCATATTGTCTTCTGGCTCCGTGAGTCTTCCGGTAAAATATCGACTTTGGCTTTTGTCTAGTCCAATTCCGAGAATATTTCTTTTCTAGCTTTTCTGTAACAAAAATCAGCAGAAAATAGGCAACTAGCACCGTGGCATCTTGTCAATAGGTTAGTTCCAGAAAATGCATAAAAATACCTCAAAGTGTGAACAAAACATAAGAACGTAGATAATAAACAAGCATGGAACATCAAAAATTATAGATACGTTTACGACGTATCAACATCCCCAAGCTTAACTCCTGCTCGTCCTCGAGTAGGTAAGTGAAAAAAAGAATAATTTTTGAGGTGACATGCACCATTTGATCAAGGTATTTATAACATTTATAGCTGGGATCATGGTACTTTAACATAGCATGAAAGATATAGTTCTAACAATAAGACATAGCAACTATGTTATAACATGAAAAGGTACAAACAAAAGATTCATGAATAACAATGCTTTGCAAGACGTTTGTTTGTTTCTCATAATGAGAATGGTATTAAGCTTATCCCTCATAGTGTAGCAAAACATAAATGCATAGGACACCTTCAAAGTTCATAAGGGTGCCTAGATACAAATAATTTAAGAATAAGCAATATCAGAGTTATGAATCAATCAACAAGTTTTGGGACAATGCACATTAAACTAAGAATGACCACTATGCTCTCTTAATAGGTGCATAAATATAGAAGAAGGAGACTCAACATAAAAAGTAAAAGAAAGGCCATTCATAGAAGGAAGCAGAGATTCAAGTTTCATAAAGAGCTTGCAAAAATTATGGTCCTTATTAGCTTTCAGCTCTCATTGCCCTATCATAAGCATATTTAGGTGATTAAGGTTAAAGTGAACAAATATGAGGATATGCTTGACAAGTTATAAGCTGAAAATCTCATGCCCCTTACTTACGAGTATCGTTCCTCATGCTACTCAACTTTAGTTACAGGTAAGTTCTTATCATTATAAGTACATGTGTATCATAGAGAACCTCCTATGGGGTACACATTGCCCGAGGATATGGAAGAATCCCCACGTCAAAATGACAAGGCAAGCAGACAGTGAGCATCTCAGCAATCCTTTTATTTCCTATTTGCATAGGCTTCTCTTTTTTCTTTTTTCTTTCCTATTTGCATAGGTCTTTTTTTATAAAGAGGATGCTTCATAGAATGCTTACTATGGCTACGCTGCAGGTTTCCACCATGATTACACATGGCTTAGACCAGCCGCCCAGGCGTTTCTCTAACACATATATGAACTCCATGAGCCTTACAAGCTCCCCTTTCATTTCACACCGTCGGGATCCATAAGCAAAAGAACATGATATCAACTAAATAAAGTGCAATGTTGAAAGCGTTCCTGATATGTCCATTTTGTATCACTATTCTATATCATAATTTATTGTTATTCATTGATTTATTTCAGATTAAGAGATGATACTTATGTAATTTCATCTGTTTTTGCATGGTTGATGACTTTTGGAGCATGGACCGCTGCAGTCAGGATTCTGATGAAAAAGGGGCTGTTTGGAGGCAAAATTCGCGAAGATCAGAAAATCCGGGAAAATACATGGAAAATCGTATTTTTCTAGAAGATGAAGGCTGCCAAAAGGAGGAGTGGAGATGGGCCACAGGGGGCCCACACCACCCCTTGGCGTGGGCCACCCTAGGCCGCACCACCAGGTGGTGTGGCCGCCCTAGTCCACCTCCAGCTCTCCCCTCTGGCATATATTATCCTCCCGAAACCCTAAGACTCAGGGAGCGACCACAGAAAGATTCTGCCGCCTCTGCCTGGTGGAAAACACCGAGAGAGAAAGATCTCTCCCGCAGACAGAATTATGCCGGTGGAATTCCTTCCCAGAGAGGGTAGATCATCGCCATCAACACCACCATCAAGATGGACTTCATCGGGTTCATAATCATCATCATCTCCATCAGCACTATCATCACCCCCATCATCTCGCTGTAATAATTGGGTTGAATCTTGCATAGTTCTTAGGGGAAACTTCCACGGTGTTGATTACTCTTTATAGTTGATGCTATTGAGTGGAACCATTGAATTATTGTTTATGTTTGATTTGTAGGGGTTCCGCGCATAAAAACAATAAATTTTACTCTACGCCCCTGAACCCCTGAAGCTGCCAGGACCTATCTATTAGTAATATAGTAATGGGAGGGGCTTTTCGCGAACTTACCCTCGAAGATCAAAAAGCGTTGTCAACGCTCAGGAGAGCGTGGTTGATGTAGACGAGCCGAAGCCGACCTCAAGGTCGTGATGAAGTCCTTGCGCTCCTTCTGGCTCCAACGACTTGAGTGCCTCAAGTGTGACACCTTGTGGGAGTTATACACGTCCGGTGCCTGACAATGACTCCCGCTTCCCCGATCCAGTAGCAATTGCAGAAGTAGAGCTCCCGGATCCGAATCCTGTAGCACGACGGCGCTCTACGGTGAAGATGTCTCTCGCTCACGCAGTCCAGACTAGGGACCACGGTCACGAGAGAGAGAGGGGGAGAGAGAAAATATCAATTGGAGGTCCTCCCAAAAGTGGGGAGACCTTTATTGATTATTGGGTTGTGTTTTCTAGGCCAAATACCCCACCTTATATAGGGGGAGGGGAGGTACTACCTCCCCTCAAGTCCTGGGTGGGACTAAAGGAGAGGAGGGGTGGGGAGGCCGTCGGCCACCCCTAGTGGGCCCCGTGGGGGGGGGGGGGGGGGGCACGGCCCAGTCGGCCACCCCCCTTTGGTCCTCCTCCCTCTCTCCTTTCCCTAATGGGCCGTCTCCCTCTGGAATTGGCCCATTAAGCCTTTTGACCTTTTAATTTATTTTATCTTTATTAAATAATTATGAATAAATGATTAAATCAATATTTAACATTCATTCACATATTATTCAATCTACGTGGCCATGGAACACCTTCCACCTCCACTCCAGACATCCTCCGGACATACCGAAAACCCTTCCGGTTTTCTCCCTTCTTTTCTTCAGTTATTCTACCGATCCTATAAATAGTCTCTAAGCATCATCAAGCCCTTAAGCGTGATACCCTATGGTTCGGGACCACTCCAGACATGGTCGGGACACTCCCGCACCAATGATCAACAAAGGGACCTGGATGGCCATGTGACCCCTGTGCATTCCACGAAGATCTTTCGTTGTTCGAACCGGGACAGTCGTGTCTTATTCCCTTTGTCATTCGGTACTTGCATTGCCCGAGACCTGATCAATGACATCTTCATGTCGAGTTCAATCTCGTTTCTGCACAATGCTACTTGACTCGTTCCGACAAGTGATATCCCCGTGATCTAATCACACGTTGTGCAGCTATTGGATATAACTTCTCCGAGTGGGCCCTTGAGTATCTTCCCGTCACATGGACGGACAAATCCCGCTCTTGACATATATTGCCTCTACGGTTTCCTACGAATACCTGAACACACCTTTATAACCACTTTTTTACCAGATGGCGTTTGATGCTATCTAAGCATTCTCGAGAGACAGTGATTGATATAGCCTCACGGTCTAAGGAATAGTCTACGAGGATCCATTTCTAATCATCGTAACTTGAACTTCGTGACATGATCGAATCACGATGTTTAGGTTGGGTATTGGTTCATCATCTCATTCTCAGAATG
Organism: Avena eriantha; assembly: GCA_910589775.1. Taxonomy (NCBI): domain Eukaryota; kingdom Viridiplantae; phylum Streptophyta; class Magnoliopsida; order Poales; family Poaceae; genus Avena; species Avena eriantha. The sequence continues at coordinate 132,590,065 of OU342741.1, forward strand.
AGATGACCTCATTTCCAACTGGCATAAATGCCACATGATCAGGAAACTTGATCATCTGTTGACCAATGAACTAGTGACTAGAGTTTTACTGGGAACCTCTGGTTGTTTGTATATCACACATGTATTGATGTTTCCACTCAATACAGTTATATCATGATATAAAACTTAATCATAAACTATATGAAATATGATTATAGTCCTTACTACTATTTGTCTCTAGGGCATATTTCCAACAGTCTCCCACTTGCACTAGAGTACAAATACACTAGCTGCATTTGTTCTTAATTATTGGCACCATATAAGCGGTACCTAGAACATGCTTGCTCATGGAAGAGGTTGAGTCTTGGTTCTTTACTTTACAGTCCCAGATCCTTTGCAACTTACAAATGTCACTTTGATTGACATTAATATTCTATCATCACATGATAGCATCTGTGTGTATGCATCGTCGCTATGGCAGCAGAACGAGGCCTAATTCCAGGAGCCTACAGTGATGTTAGATCAACCTCGAGGGCTTTCTCATGGGCACTGTGCCCTGGGACACATCATTCTACATTAAAAGCGAATTAGCCCTGCCATAATATTATACAACACTTTAGATGGTACCCTTATCTATTATTATAAATGTATTCATCGAAACACTAGTGCACTCTGTGCAACTTTCGATGTTTTTGTTTACCTCGCTTCCTACTTGACTTTAATTGGTATCTACAGGAGTTTCCAACATATACCCTTATAACATAACTCTTTATGCTTTAAGATATGTTACCCTTTATGGATTTGGAAAATATATCCACAGGTCTCTACTAGACACTGCGGACAAACTTAGCTCAAACGTTCTGTGATTCGAACTTAATCACTTTCAAACGTTCCTTATTGGATCACATATTATGCTAAGTTATCATCATGGTTTTCTGAGATAGAACCTATGTCTTAACATAGTGGACGATGATCATCCTATTCTTTATTTCAACCATTGATGTTAAACTTAGTGTTATTCCTAATTTGAGTTTATTATGGACTAGTTCCTTAATTAACTTCTATTCCGAAACACCTTTTCAGAATCCCTTAAGGAATACTACATAATATCATAATACATCTATCATCATTTTCTACATCTTATAAATCATTATTTATAAGTATTTGCGCCTTTCATTCTTAACTTACTTTTAAGAATTACTCCTATAAGCTCCCACTCAAAATATTTTGCTAACATATTTGGGTATGAGTTAGTACTCTTACTCAAACTATTTTCCTACATATTTGAATTTGAGTCTTATGTTGCTCCCACTAAAAATATGTCAATCACATATTGTTTAAGGAAGACTTTCATAGCTCCCACTCAATTTTATGCAAATTGCACATCTCCTTACTACTTTGAACAACTTCAAAATCCTTTGATCAAATATCAAACTTGGAGATTTACTATGAGATACTAGTACATTGCTAGTTTTAAATCCACTAGACATTTAGCACATATGAATCAAATTCATTTGAATTCATCCAATACTTGACAAATTGTGCTTTTGTCATTCACCCCTTTTTCCTACAATGGCTTTGCAGTCATTTGGGAAAATTCCAAGTAACTCCTTTTACTTGTGAGATTGAGCAATGAATTGCTTTCTAATCTCAAGTGAATTTTGCTTTTAGGATTTCTCATAATTCTAGTTTACCATTATTTCCTTTGTAGTTCGTAGGTATGTCATATTTTAAAAATCATGACAAGTGATTCACAAATGTCTCCATACAAGATATGGATTTACATTTTGAATCCTATTTCATATAGTGAAAAACAATAGTGGAGGGAAAAACACAATGATCAAAATGATTGATTCTTTCCTTTCGTGAAGGGAATCGTTCAAAAACGCTGTCCGTTGCGCTTCTCAACACTCTAATGCAGGGTTTTGAATCCTCAGCATGTTTTACACTAATTTCCATTTGCTCCATAATTGAGAAACTTCACTAGAGGTGAGCTTCCTCAAGAACACACCAAAATCCAAGCAATACGAATCTTGCTTTCCTTTTGGTTTTAGCTATGGATTTCGTATCCAAAGTTTCCAATGAATAATCTACAAGGACTTATTCATTATTGTTTTGGTTATATCAATTAACCCCAAAAATTTCACGAATTCAAATGGTTCACTAATTCTAATTGAGTGCTAACTATTTCTAAACTAATGGTCTCTACATATACTCTACAACGATTTGTTTGGTGCCTTGTGTTCAACCCTTTTTGATATCTTATATCATATTGTGATGCTTTATATTTTGACATTTCAAAACACTTTGCATTCCACAGTTTCTTTCAAGCCATTCTTATAAAGTTGAATTTCAGTACTATTGATCAAATCATAGTAATTGGATTCACTTTTATATTCATACCCTTTGTTGATGAAACACTTTGATCAAATAAAATAGTTTCATATTCATGTTTCCTTTGGTAAACTACTTTACACATTTAAACAATCATTTAATGATAATTACCATTTTTCGTTAAAACGCAATACATCGAATATGTATTTACTTTTAACAATTCATTAAACACTTTGTATTCAAGTAATACACGGTGTTCAAGTTATTTTTCGGAACTTAGGCATGATTTATATGTGAGAAGAAATCGAATGACTTTCACATATTATCGCATAACTTTGAATTTTAAACAATGGTTTCATTCAATTAATGAAATATCATTAAATTGGGTATTTTAAACAAGGCATTTTAATGTTTTACAAATGTTCATACATTATCAATTAGTTTCAAACAACAAGGACAATTCACACATAATCAAACAAGATATGAACACGAATAGAAATCATTCATAAAAGCAGAACAAATGTTTGTTACAAACTTATATGAATAACTGTCTCACGAAGTGTGAGACAAACTATAGAAGTTCAAAATCTCTTGATTACAAAATCATCCTAAACATAAACTAAATGATACATGTCGAGGGAGTGTGTCGTCGGCCATCATCATTATGCTCGCCATCAACACACAACGTCACCTCCTCTCCAGCAAGCACCTCTATGCAGAAGGACCTGTTTTCACCAAAATAGAACACGTATCAGATATACTTTAACACTACAAATGTGTTTGCAATATTATAACATTTATAAAGCTATATATCAAATATATACCTTGGTCATCGATGACCTCTCCGGCGATTGGTTCAACCTTTACGTTCTGAAAATGTAATATGAACTCATGGAAATCCAATGCTTCTGTATCACCACTCATGATGCTACTCTGGACATGTCCTTTGTAGCTGGGAGGCAATGACCGAAGCAGTACGTCTATCGCAAATGGATCAGCCATCCAGTAATCCACGAAGTGAACCAGTCTTGTGTGTGAATCAAGCATGTGCTCCAAGTGACTCTTCAGACATGTATGCTCCTCCATCTGTATGGAAAGGAACTCTCCAAGCAACTCGTGCTTCCACATGCGCACATGGCCTATGAACTCTGCTCTCAGCTAATCCACCATCGAATATGGGTCAAGATCACCCATGAGCGGATGTAGTTCATCCACCATCCTATAACGCATTATTATCTGAATGTAGGTGCACATCTCTTGACGATAGTAGCGGTCTGCCATTTCTTGTGGGGTCTCATAGTAGTCTAGCTCAGTCAAATCCATCGTGCGGCGTATGTAGTCTACCACATGATTCCTAGTAAGGAGATTATCTAGGCGCACAAGCCTACTAGGGAAGTTGGATCCATCAAGTCTAAGTTTCTCACCCTTTACCCAATCCTCAATCTCAAATTAAGCTTTACATTTATAATTGCAAAAGGAATTTAGACTAAGTTTATAATTAAATGAGTTAATGATAACTCCACTCAGAAACACCTATCCCAAGTGAGGGTTCCTAGTGATAACACGACCCCTATCAGCCACATCTCCCTCGATCGTCACGGCCATCAATGTGGCTTCAAGGGTGGACGCTAAACGTCGGTCACATCATTCGTGCGACTCGTGCTCGATCTTTCGACCATCCGCGTTCCGAGGCCACGCTTCTCTAGCGTGCTAGGCTCGCCAACTCAACCTTAGTGTATTCGCTGTGCAACATGGCTTACACCCACTGTATGTGAACGTAGATATGTATGACACCCAGGCCTGTCACCCTGGATCGCCTCATACCGAAGAACTTTCTTGGTGGTGCACACTAAGGGGGAACACAATCGTTGGTTATTTTAACAGGGATCTTCTTATTAGGCTACCGTCGAGTATCTAATACTAGCACACAATAAGACATACAAACAATAACATTGAATGTAAATGCTATGTGATATGGTCCTTCACGTTGTGATCTCCATCTGCTGTCACCGGGTTCCGGCGCCATAGACACTAGAGTACCAGTGTCATTCCGGCGTGGTAGTTCGTCACCTTCGTGACTATCTACTACTATGCAACAAAAGGTAATTACTTTACCTTTGCCACAACCATATCACAAAGCAACACCCTCCTACAAAACAAAGTTAGACGCCTCTACTTTATCTTTGCATGTTTTACGTGGCTGAATGGGCTTTCGTACAAGTACCGTACTTACCTACGAACTTTCAGCACAACGCTGATCAAGTAGTTGTCTCTACTACACCCCTTTCGGGGCCCTCCGTTGCATATGGTATACCAACTAATGCGAGAGAGACAAACACCCCCCTAAGCCACTTTATACGGTACAAGCCGTATGTCAAGCGTGGACCAGTCTCGCGAATGAACGCATAAAGTCGGTTGGGGGCCACTTTATCAAGCATTGCTGCAGTATACACAAGTACACGTGGGAGGGCAACAACTAAAAGATCAACGCCCACACGCTACATCTCGTGTGTTCTACCCATACTAGCATTACTACGCATAGATCTAGCTCTGATACCACTGTAGGGGTTCCGCGCATAAAAACAATAAATTTTACTCTATGCCCCTGAACCCCTGAAGCTGCCAGAACCTATATATTAGTAATACAGTAATGGGAGGGGCTTTTCGCGAACTTACCCTCGAGGACCGAAAAGCGTTGTCAACGCTCAGGAGAGCGTGGTTGATGTAGACGAGCCGAAGCCGACCTCAAGGTCGTGATGAAGTCCTTGCGCTCCTTCTGGCTCCAACGACTTGAGTGCCTCAAGTGTGACACCTCGTGGGAGTTACACATGTCAGGTGCCTGACGATGACTCCCGCTTCCTCGATCCAGCAGCAGTTGCGGAAGTAGATCTCCCGGATCTGAATCCTGCAGTGCGACGGTGCTCTGCGGTGAAGATGTCTCTCGCTCGCGCAGTCCAGACTTGGGACCATGGTCACGAGAGATAGAGAGGGGAAGAGAGAAAATATCAATTGGAGGTCCTCCCAAAAGTGGGGAGACCTTTATTGATTATTGGGTTGTGTTTTCTAGGCCAAATACCCCACCTTATATAGGGGGAGGGGAGGTACTACCTCCCCTCAAGTCCCAGGGTGGGACTAAAGGAGAGGAGGGGGTGGGGAGGCCTCCGGCCACCCCTAGTAGGCCCCGCGCGGGGGGGGGGGGGGGTGGCAAGGCCCAGCCGGCCACCCCCCTTTGGTCCTCCTCCCTCTCTCCTTTCCCTAATGGGCCCTCTCCCTCCGGAATTGTCCCATTAAGCCTTTTGACCTTTTAATTTATTTTCTCTTTATTAAATAATTATGAAGAAATGATTAAATCAATATTTAACATTCATTCACATATTATTCAATCTCCGTGGCCATGGAACACCTTCCACCTCCACTCCGGATATCCTCCGGACTTACCGAAAACCCTTCCAGTTTTCTCCCTTCTTTTCTTTAGTGATTCTACCGATCCTATAAACACTCTCTAAGCATCATCAAGCCCTTAAGCGTGATACCCTACGGTTCGGGAACACTCCAGACATGGTCGGGACACTCCCGCACCAATGATCAACAAAGGGACATGGATGGCCATGTGACCCCTGTGCATTCCACGAAGATCTTTCGTTTTTTGAATCGGGACAGTCGTGTCTTATTCCCTTTGTCATTCGGTACTTGCATTGCCCGAGACCTGATCAATGACATCTTCATGTCGAGTTCAATCTCGTTTCTGAACAATGCTACTTGACTTGTTCTGACAAGTGATATCCCCGTGATCTAATCACACGCTGTGCAGCTATTGGATATAACTTCTCCGAGTGGGCCCTTGAGTATCTTCCCGTCACATGGATGGACAAATCCCGCTCTTGACATATATTTCCTCTACAGTTTCCTCTGAATACCTGAACACACCTTTATAACCACCGTTTTACCAGATGGCGTTTGATGCTATCTAAGCATTCTCGGGAGACAGTGATTGATATAGCCTCACGGTCTAAGGAATAGTCCACGAGGATCCATTTCTAATCATCGTAACTTGAACTTCGTGACATGATCGAATCACGATGTTTAGGTTGGGTATTGGTTCATCATCTCATTCTCAGAATGAGATGACCTCATTTCCAACTAGCATAAATGCCACATGATCAGGAAACTTGATCATCTGTTGACCAATGAACCAGTGACTAGAGTTTCACTGGGAACCTCTGGTTGTTTGTATATCGCACGTGTATTAATGTTTCCACTCAATACAGTTATAGCATGATATAAAACATAATCATAAACTATATGAAATATGATAATAGTCCTTACTACTATTTGTCTCTAGGGCATATTTCCAACAAGATTGTTATACATCATTTTTTCATCTCTGATCATGATCCATATGATGTCTTGTGAGTAGTTCGTTTAGTTCTTGGGGAGATGGGAGAAGTCATGTTGTTAGTAGTGGAGTTGTGTTGAGAAAGATTCAATGGTTTGTTAATTAAGTTGTGGTGTACTTCTTCTAGTGGTGTCATGTGAAAGTCGACTACCCTGAGACTTCACCTATATGGGCCTAGGGGAATGCATTGTGTATTTGGATACTAATCGTAGGGGTTGCCGGAGTGACAGAACCCCGAACCCCCGTTAGGAAACCATTACACAATGGATGTCAAGGTCTTAGAGTTAAAGATGTGGTTAGGTTTCTACCTTAATTGCTTTCTTGTACTTCCGGATGCTTGCAAGGAGTTTAATCACAAGTATGTATTAGTCCTAGGAAGGTCGGTACATTAGCACAGGTTCACCCACACAACACTTAGCAAGCTAAACAATATTAATCAACTATGTGAAGCAAAAGCACTTGACGATATTCCCATGTGTCCTCGAGAATGTTTGGTCATCTTAAGTAATACAACCGGCTTGTCCTTTGCTGCATAAAGGATTGGGCCACTTGCTGCATTTATTCTTATTGTCTTTCATTTACTCGTGCTTTATTTACATGCATTATCAAAAACCCCTAAAAATCCATTTGCTAAGTATTTGTAGAGAATTCCTAATCCATACCACTCGCCAGCACCTTCTGCTCCTCGTTGGGTTCGACACTCTTACTTATCGAAAATACTGTGATACACCCCTATACTTGTGGGTCATCTAGACTATTTTCTGGCACCGTTGCCGGGGAGTGAAGCGCTATTGGAGAGTGGAACTGGTAAAGGAAACTTCTATAGTGAGTATTGTTTACTTCCGTTAGTTGCTTTATTTTCAATATGGATAACTCACTGAGTTTCTTATTTTGTAATGCTACTACCACTACTAAGGTAATAGATGAACCACCACCTGCTGAGAATGATACTTTTTAAATACCTACAAGAATTATTGATCGTGTTATGGATAACTATTATGTTGGAGATGGAACTATCCATCCCGGTGATCATTTGCTCTTTATACACGAATTATGCGGGTTGTTAAACTGTGCAGGTATTACTACCGATCAAGTTAAGAAGAAGCTATTCTCATTATCACTGAAAGGAAGAGCTGATGACTGGTATAAGCTGTTGAAGAATGGTCAAGCTCTTGAATGGGAAGAAATAGTACCTCTCTTTTATTCAAAGTTTTATCCTCTTAGTGAGATTCATAAAGATCAGAATCAAATATACAACTTTTGGCCTCTTGATGGAGAGAGTACAGCTCAAGCTTGGGGGAGATTGAAGTTACTAATGCTCAAATGTCCCATTCATGAGCTCCCCAACAATATTATTATCAATAACTTTTATGCAAGGCTTTCTCTTCAGGATAAAGATCTATTGGATGCTTCTTGTGCTGGATCATTCACTCGCATGGAAGAAGAAGTTAAATGGGATCTTCTGGATCATATTCAAGACAATGCTGAAGCATGGGAGAATGACAAAGGAAGAAAGTCAGGTATAAATTATGATTATGAATGCATTGATTCTTTTATGGGAACTGATGAATTTCAAAATATTAAAGATGCTTATGGTCTAGACTCTCAAGCTATTGCAACTTATTTTAAGGCTTTTTCTTCTTATATTGAAGTTCCTAAAAAGAAGTGGAACCAGTATCATTAACCATATAAAGATGTTGCTAAGTGTGTTCCTGCAAGAAATACTAAAGTTTATACTTCTAATCATGTTTTACCTGAACCTTACATTGAGAAAATGCCTTTCCCGATTAAGATAAAGGAACATTCTATGATAGATAGTATGTTTAATGAAAGTACAAATAAAGCCGTTGAACTTGATAAACTAATGGATGATGAACCTATGATTTCAAATGTGAAATACTTTGTCACTAAATATCTAGAAGAAGGACACACTATCCTTTGTAAGGATACCTCTAATATTGTTTCACAAAGTAGTGTTATGAGAACTAGTATTCCTGTGTTTTCTATTAGAAAAAGTGATCATTGCTACGATGGTTCTTATGATAGTTATATTGTTAAGTTTATGCATGATACTGGAAGTTACTATGAGAGAAGGAAAAGTGTTCTTATGCATCTCAATAATATCAATTTTCCTCATTTTATGCTTAAAGTCTTTATGTTGCACTTGTTTTCCCTTCTTATGCTTGCATCCTCTGGTTTCAACAACTTGTTTGCTTACAAAGTTCCCTTACATAGGAAGTGGGTTAGACTTAAAACATGTGTATTTTTGCTTCTTAATGCTCCCGTTTACTTCAATTCATATTCTTATGTGAGCATCATTGAAATTATCATGCCCATTGATGTCTACGCACTTCTATTCTTGTAGACAGTTGTTGGGCCTCCAAGTGCAGAGGTTTGTAGAACAGCGGCAAGTTTTCCCTTAAGTGGGCACCCAAGGTTTATAGAACTTAGGGAGGAAGTGGTCAAAGGTATTCCCTCTCAAGCAACCCTGCAATCAAGATACAAGAAGTCTCTTGTGTCCCCAACACACCCAATACACTTGTCAGGTGTATAGGTGCACTAGTACGGCAAAGAGATAGTGAAATACAAGTGGTATAGATAATTATAAGTGGTAACGGTGATAGAAAATAGCATGATGGCGTGGAAGAGACTAAAGGTAAACTGAAATACAGATGGAAGGAAACAAACATGTAACAGATCTAGTAGCAAACGGTGTTTCAATGCTTAGAAACAAGGCCTAGGGATCATACTTTCACTAGTGAATACTCTCATATAAATATATTATCTTCACGATACTACGCTGAACTACTCTCTGGTTTGGACACTCTAATCGTTGGTAGGGCTATAAAAACACACCTCAAAGTAAGCCTTTCCCATCTAGATAACCCCACACTATCACCTTGAGCTCTAGATGGTTCCAACAAACACCACAATTTCATAAAGACATCCAACTCCAAATATAACTCATAACAAGTATTTGTAATCTCTAGCCTAAGTGCCACCATGGTGTGCACGCTGTCACTTTCACACACATGGGGAGAGCAGAGATATATTAAAGCACTTGAGTAGCAAGGTAGATCTACTTGATTACAAAGCTCATGATCACAATATGATCATGCATAGAGAGAGAGATGAACACATAGCTACCGGTAGAACCCTTAGCCTCGAGAGAGAACTACTCCCTCCTCATCATGGGAATCAGCAATGGTGATGGAGATGGCAGTGGAGATCGATGGAGATGGCTCCGGGGGCACTTCCCCGTCCCGGCAGGGTGCCGGAACAGAGACTTTCTGTCCCCTGAATCTCCCCTTCGGTGGCGGCGGCGCTGGAGAACTTTTCGTGGATTTCTGATTGACTATTTAGGGTTTATGCATCGAGAGGCTTCTTATAGGCGAAGAGGAAAGGTCGGTGGAGTCCTGAGGAGCCCACACCTCCTAGTGGCGTGACCAGGGCTAGCCCGCGCCACCACATGGTGTGGCCAACCCCTGGCCCCTCTCTGTCTCGTCTTCTGGCTCCGTGAGTCTTCTAGTAAAATATCAACTTTGGCTTTTGTTCGGTCCAATTTCGAGAATATTGATTTTCTGACTTTCCTGGAACCAAAAGCAGCAGAAAACATGCAACTGGCACTATGGCATCGTGTTAATAGGTTAGTCCAAGAAAGTGTATAAAAATACTCCAAAGTGTGGGTAAAACATAAGAAAGTAGATAAAAACCAAGCATGGAACATCAAAAATTATAGATACGTTAGCAACGTATCAACATCCCCAAGCTTAACTACTGCTCGTCCTCGAGTAGGTAAGTGATAAAAAAGAAAGAATAATTTTTGAGGTGACATGCACCATCATAAACTTGATCAAAGTATATGTAAAACATTGATAGCTGGGATCATAGTACTTCAATCATAACATGAAAGACAAAGTTCTAACAATAAGGCAAAGAAACTATGTTGCAACATGAAAAGACACAAACAAAATATTCATGAATGACAATGCTTTGCAAGACGTTTGTTTGTTTCACATAAAGAAAACATAGCATAGTTGCATTCAGCTTGTCCCTCATAGAGTAGCAAACATAAATGCATAGGACACCTTCAAAGTTCATAAGAGTGACTAGATACAAATAGTTTAAAACAAGCAATATCAAAGTTATGCATCAATCAACAAGTCTTGGGACAATGCACATAGAACTAAGAATGGCCACTATGCTCTCAAAGTAGGTGCATAGAGATAGAAGGTGGAGACTCAAAATAAAAGTAAAAGAAAGGCCTTCATAGAAGCAAGTAGGGATTCAAGTTTCATAAAGATCTTCCAAAAATTATGGTACTTGTTAGCTTTCAGCTCTCATTGCCCCTATCATAAGCATCTTTAGGTGATTAAGGTTAAAGTGACACAACTAAGAGGATATGCTTGGCAAGTTATAAGATGAAATCGCATGCCCCTTACTTACGAAGACCGAACCTCATGCTACTCAACTTTAGTCACAAGTAAGCTCTTGTCATTGTAAGTACATATGTATCATAAAGAACCGCCAACGGGGTACCCCTTGCACATGATACAGGAGCTATCCCATAATCAAAACGACAAGGCAAGCAGACAATGAGCATCTTAGCGATCTTTTTATTTACCATGGGAATATGGTGCTTTTTTCTCTCTTTCCTCTTTTCATAATCTCTTTTTTTGTTTTTCTCTTTTCCTCTTTTTTTCTCAATACAGGACTCTTTTTTTATAAGAAGAATGCTTCATAGACAGCTCATTATGGTTACGCTGCAGGTTTCCACCATGTCAGCATGGATTAGACCAGCGGCCCAGGCGTTTCTCTAACACATATACATAACTCCATGGACTTACAAGCTCCCCTTTCATTTCACACCGACGACATCCATAGACAAAAGAGCATGATATCAACTAGGTACAAGTACCCGTGCAATGTTGAAAGCGTTCCCCATGACAGCATGGTTCTACTAATCCCCAACAAATAAGTGTAAGCATATACAACATAGACGACACAATGGTTCAAGTTTATTAAGGGCAAGAAAAGTAAAGTGTGCCATCAAGTTCGTGAGAGCTTTAATCACTAGTTTTCTCATAACAAGTTTAATTTGGAAGGGAAACAAAAAGATGAATATACTTGGAATAGCATAAGCTAGTAGGTAGGTATGGTGGACTCTTTGGAATAACTTGGTTTCGGGAGTTGGATGCATGAGTGGAACTCATACTTGGTTGTGGAGGCTAGCAAAAGACTGGGAGCGACAAACTAAGAGAGCAATAATGGCCATAATCATGTAGGGGCATGTTTGGTTGCGGTACCAAACTTCTTGGGTGAGCGCACCGTGGTACCCGAGTTGCCATCAATCGCGCGGAGGGGCCATAGTATATTCGCCAATTGTCCAGAAGGGCCAAATGGGGGTGAATACAAATCTAACGGCCAAACGGTCGTTTGAACCAGATGAAAAACGGTTGAACTCAAATACTGCCGTTAGGTCAACTCTTCTTGGCCCGCCATGTCAGTATTCCCCGTTATCTTTTGCGGTCGTGGACTAGGTGACCCCTGCGTGGACCAGATCCCTGAGTGGACGAGATCTATTTCATTGCTCTGCTCTGGTCTTCTCCCCTGCTCCTCTCCCCATAACATTTTCTTAGCTCCAGCTGCTCGTCTCAGATCGGAGCTGACACTTGCTCTAATTTGCGTCTCCGCCTTGTCCGGTCAACCTCCCACGCCTCTAATCTAAGCTCGCAGCCGTCGCTGTTGCATCGTCCGCCGTATCGGAGCTTCGCGTCCCCGGACTAATATCTCGCCTCTGGATAGTCCTTCTCGCACGGCGGAGCGCGTCCCGTCGGGCGATCCAGGCCGGCGACCGACCTCGGGAAGTTGCGTGCTGCCGCGCACCCTAGGCATGGTAGCCCTGGCACAGCAGTTCGACGACCATGCTCTCATGGCCACCGTGCTGGGCGTCCGTCCCGCCGTGTCGCCGGCAGAGTTGCTGTCGGCTTTCAGGTCTCGTTTTGGGATCAGATGAAATGAGGTCAACATTGAGGTATGCGCGCTGCCATTCGATTTTTTCGTCCAGTTCGAGCACAGTTCAGACACCGAGCGTGTTCTACATTCTTCCCATTCTTTCGAGTGCTGTGGGGAGAAAATGAGCTTCATGCGTTGGCATCGCGCCTGTGGGTCGGACGATCGCTTGGGGTAGCTTTGTTTCTTCTCCAAACTCGGCATTGACGGCCTCCCATTGGATGCTTGGGAGCCGGAGGCCCTCAAGCAGGTCGTCAGTAGCCTTGGCGGCGAGCTGGTGGAAATCGTGCCACCGAGCGACAGATGGGTCATCGAGGTAAAGGCGTGGCTGAAAGATCCTAACGCTGTTCCTAAGATGTACGAGGTGCAGATTCCAAGCAGGGCAGGGCGACAGCTTTGCTGGAAGCACCCGGTCATCATCCACCTAGAGGAGGTTCTGGACTCGGTACATGGCATTCAAGGCCCCGAAGAGGCTGCCAGAAAGCGCCCTCGTTGCCTGAAGTGTTGGCCTGGAAGGATCGATGGCACAGGACCGCCACTGTTTCACGACGGGGCACACAGTTTCGGTGGGGGGACCGGGCTTGGACGAGCTGGTGGTTCTGATTTCCCTCGAGTGAAGACATAGCTCTAGTGAATTGCCATGGTATGTGTGGCTAATGAATTTCTAGTATGGAGAGCATAGCAGGAAGTTAGCATCGACTAAAAATGTGTAATAGTTTGAATCGATGTAGTATGTGTGTGTAATAGTTTGAAGTAGTATGTGTGTGTAATAGTTTGAATAGATGTAGTATGTGTGGGTAATGAATTTGATGTAGTTTGTGTGTGTAATAGTTTGAATCGATGTAGTTGAACACCGTGCTTTATAATTTCTGTGAATAACCAAGGACAACCTCATGAAAAGAGGATGGTCTGGCAATGAGCAATGTTAATTCTGTGGATGCCAGGAAAATGTAGTCCATCTCCTCTTCAAGTACTCCCTCTGTTTCAAAATATAAGATGTTTTAGCTTTGTGAATGAAGCATATCCAGACATATTTTAGTGATGGTGCTTTCTAAACCTAGATGAACCTACATACTAAAAGAGGACTAGATACACTTCATTCACAAAGCTAAAACATCTTATATTTTGAAACGGAGGGAGTACAAGGTAGCTACATTTGTAACACGTTGAACTGCAGGACCATTTTGCAGGCAACACAAGACAAAGGAAAAAAATGGTTTACAGAACAGACAGCAGACGCAAAATCTGTAGTCTGGGATAAAAAGATGCCAGTTAACTGAATTGAACCATGACTAGTAATTGAAGGAAATAGGTACTTGATAGTATTTGCTTACAACAGTAGTACTTCCATACAAAAGGGTCTTATACCTGCACAAAAGTGGGCTAAACTTCCTACTAGTTTATAGAACAATTCGTCAGCATTTCATCTACAAAAGCCATTCTTCAGTCTGAACTTAACTATTCTACACTGAAGAAACTACAGATCTCCACCAGAAAAGTTGGCTGGCCAATTGCCTTGAGAGAACATAAGTTCTTTGATCATTTAACCCAAACTGATATATTGCCTTCCCGCCAAACTACAGGAAATCTACATCGTTCATGCACGAGCGATTTGCATGCGCCAGTCCCGGTTCAGTTGGACCATCCGCATCGCCGCAACGATTTCTTCGAAACTTTCGACATCTCCTTCTCGGGATCGTAGGTCCGTGTGAACTCGAACCTGAATTCCAGGGCTCAGTTGATGCCCGCCGCCGGCTCCTGCTGTCGAACAATCCAGCATGCTGAGTGTAGACGCTTGGTCGCTGCCACGGTACGGCCTTCGACGGTGCGTAGGATGGAGCGTCTTTGCCACAGACGTTGTGCTTCCAGCCTACCCCACTGAGGTAAGGTAGTCCACGCCGAAGCGTGGACGCGAGAGTTCCTAGACCTTGGCGCTGCCCTGTTCGAGGGTGTGTACCCTCGACGGCGGCATGCTCTCATGAATGATTTGATACGTACCTTGTTCCCATTTCCTAGAGCACGCCGTAATTCCACCGCACAATTTCTCCACATCGCTCTCTTAGCCCTGCTTGCCGCATCTGGCGCGGATGACGGCGTAGTCGCCGCCGCGGCCGATTCGGCACATTCGGGGAAATCATCCGCCTAGCAGGGCAATGGGAGACCGGCCTTGAAGTAGAGCTTCATGGCCTGCCTTAGAGGGGCTAAATACCCCAGTTTCGGCGGCTGTCGCGGCGGCGGCTTAGGCGGGGCCATGTTACCCTAGTTGGTGCGGCGCGGAGGAGCTGTGCAAGGTGAACTGTGGTTAGTCGAAGAAGGGGAGTGAAAGACTGACAATAGGTTTGGACTACGGGCATGCGTGAAAATAACCATTTCCCATTTCCTTAGAGGGTAATAATTCGACACTTGTTGCATTAACAACTTAATCTTTATTTCCCTTCTCAGCATAAGAGTGCGAACGTATTAAAAAGATCGATCGTGTTTATCCACCTCATCGGGCGATGTACCAGAACAGGTAGGAGACGGGACCGGGTTTCATTTTAGAAATGTTGACGACTGTGCCCTTATGTTTATATGATATTATTTATATGCCACCATGTACCGTCGAGTGTTTTATTTTTTTAAAGGGCATCAGAAATAGGGGATGCCGACGTGGCATGTTTTCTGACTTGCAGGCCCGCCCCCTCCACCTTCGACGGCGCGCATCCCAGGTTCGAGGGGTGGTGCCGCCCACCAACACATTATTGTGCAATTTTCCATGTGGGACCTGAATTCCGGCGCTAAGTTGATGCCCGAACATAGAGAATTCTGATAGAAGCTACTAAAAATAAATACTTTGAATTCTGGAAGTACTAAATTTAAATACATTACAATTTTGTCTGAAAGGTAATACGTATTCTGATCATCGAAATAATATAAATACAGTACAAATTTCTACTTCGAAAAATAGACCTAAAAATGCTAGGAAATAACCTAGGATGAATATATGATTCATTGTCCCCTATATATTTTATCGTTGGCGGCTCCCAGGTGCTGCAACACATGTTCAGAGAACTCTCTCCGTTTGAAGTGTGCTGCCAGTATCTCGTACAGAGGGTAAGGCCTCGGTGTATGTTCCAGACTTAAGCCATACATTACCATTGTTGGTTCCTCTTCCCAGGCTTGAACCTCATGATCGTACAGTCTGATAAAATTCCTGTAGTATATACAACCGGGTTTGACTGTGGGGTGTAGCCTGGTGTCAATGGAGATAGACCGATTGTGACCAATGAAGAGGGCACGACTTCCAATGTCACCGACGGCCTCGAGAGAGCGGTTCTCCGTGTCCATCTGGTACAACACCGGTTGCTCTTTGGCGAAATCCCCGTTCAACACAAGAAGCAGATCACCATCTGACTCCACAAGGTAAAATTTGTAGGTTCTGCATACCTGTTCAAAGACTGGGGCCGAAATTATTTTGGCCATCGTGACAGTGCTCGCGCGCTGCTCTAACTAGATGTTGGTCGACAAGATGTCTCCATTCTCAAGTAATGCATATACTTCCCCTCAGAATGCCTTCATGCAGAGCGTATCAGGAGTTGGCGAATACAATCCTTCTCCAAATGATCCATTGATTTTCCTCATTGGGGTGCTCTCATCGGCCCATGCAATATGATCTGGATAATCAGTGCAAATGAACACCATCGTCAGGGACTTCGTCATGATGAAAGATTGCAGAAGATCAGATGGTATGTGTGCTTGAAACTCAGTGTTAGACTTATGAGATATTGGGTTCAGAAGCCGAATCTGGTACGGCTCCACCCTCTGAGCAAGCACGATGACGCCACGAGAAACACCGACGAAGTAGAATCTTTTGGAAGAAGAGGGCATCAGTTAGCACTAAGATGTTTACAATGGAAAATACCAATAAATATCGGATGTGAATGTGAACCTGCGATGGACGTCCATTAAATTTGTCCTGAAGCAACGACCAGTGGCGAGGTTGAGGAAGGTGAAGTCGCCAACATCTGGAAGTGTGTTATCTATCATGATCTAGTTGTTGAGATGGAATTCGGGCACCTTTAAAGTGCGGCACCAATCGGTGCAGACTTCCCGACAAGCAGCATAGGTGTCGACGTACGCCTCTTTCTCTAGCAAATAGTCAGCAATCTGCGAAGTGGGTCGGCCGGGAGATCGGCCAAGTTCCTCTTCATCTGGCTACTGGCCATGGCTTCCGTGTGGGAATGTTTTGATCGAGGAATAAACAAGAACTACCACTGCGAGGAGAAGAAGAAGAGGATAACAGACGAGGGAGACAGAGCGGAACTGCCACTACGAGCAGACGATGAGACGGGGGAGAAGAAGCTGAACTGCCAATTCAAGTTTGGATCATCGGGCTTTTTTTTGGAACTAGTGCGTGGACCAGCCATGCACTACATGCAAGTCTTGATCAAACAGACTGACATGTGGGACCTGCTAAAAATTCTGTGAAGTGCTCCCCGTGTATTTGCGCTGACAGGTGGCATGTTTTCTGACAGGCGGTCCCGCCTCCTCCACCTACGATGGCGCGCGTCCCAGGTTCGAGGGCTGGTGCCGCCCACAAACACATTATTGTGCAATTTTCCATGCTTTGTCGCAACCAGCTCCCCTCCGCTCCTCTCCTCTGCTCCTGCCGCCGCCACTCCGCTCAGTCGTGCACCGCTCTCGTCGTCCCCTTGGGCCGTCGTCCTCCCGCCCTCCCCTCCCTGCCATCCCCTCACGTCCCCTCCCCTCCCCTCCCTGCCCTGTCTCCTTGCCACCGCCCACCGCCCAGGCGCGTCTGGAAACGAAAACCGAGAGTCAGCCGTTAGGTTAGGGGACCAACGACGCTGGTGATCTGGATCCCGCTCGGAGATGGATCCTATGAGGCTTGAGAGCACAGATATGGGTCCTGCGCGGCTAGAGGGAACGGAATCTCCTTCAAGTCTAGAGAGCATAGAGGACAACGAAACGGGGGGAGAGGTAGCGGGGTGCAGAGCTTCGGAGGTATGGAGCCCAGAGAAGGTGCCATGCGTCCACATTGAAAGGTAAGAACTGTGATTCCTTATCTGCATACCCCAATTAGCGTTTATAGTCCCGTGGTGATGCCAAGGATATGGGTTGGTAACCGAAGGACGTATGTACATCTTGTCCTTGAGCATGATGCTTTGTCAAGCGAGCATAAAGGCACTGAAACGTGTGGTGGTGCGGATGATGATGAGAAAGCATATCCAGACGTGGCTGCTGACCCTGATAGGATGGAGAGTAGGGAATATTTGGTTGATTCGAACTTTGAGCCTGACTATGGGACTGATGAGGAAGAGGAATGTGAAGATGTGGAAATGGGATGTAGATACGACGACAAAGACGTGGACATGCCAGTGATACACTTTGACAGGGACAATCCTACAATTGATGAGGGGACTGTCTTTGATAATGTGGAGGACTATAGATATGCAGTTGCAACCTATGTAGTCAGAGTTGGGTTCGAATTTATCATTGAAAAGAGCGACCAAAAGAGATTTAGGGTGCACTGTAGGGAAAGTAATGTGTGTAAATGGAGATTACATGCATCTCCAATGCGGGGTGGACACCCATTTCAGGTTGCAATAGCTACATTTAGTTTCAGTCTTTCTCATATTTATTCTGCTGATAACTAGCTCTGAATTATTTGGATTCTTATCGAATGCAGATCAAAGTAAACACGAAGGAACACAACTGCCCTAATACTTCTTTAAGTGGTAAAATTAGACCGACGACTACCAAGTGGATTGCTGCTACTGTACTTGACTGGGTGAGGCAGGATCATAACATTGGACCAGCTGAACTCAGAGCAAAGATTAGAAAAAAGTTTAACGTTTTGATTCCTTATCACAGAGTCTTTGATGGGAAGGAGATGGCTCTAGAATTCATTCAAGGCAAGTGGAATGACAGTTTTAATATGTCGTATAGTTTCAAAGCTCAGGTAGAGAAAACATCACCTGGTAGTGTTGTTGACATCGATTACGAGGTTGTGAAAGGGAGAGAAAAGGTCTCGAGGGGGGTCAGGTAGAAGCAGGCAGATAAGATATGCTTCAGGAGATGTTTTATCTGCCTGAAGGCATGCTGGAAGGGGTTCCTAGACGGGTGCAGGCCATACTTGGAAATAGGTGCAACTTCATTAACAGGGAAGTTCAGGGGACATGTTGCTTCTGCTTGTGCTTTGGACGCGCATAATTGGCTTCTACTCGTAGCTTATGCTGTTCTTGAGGGTGAATCAAATGAAAGCTGGACATCGTTCATGCAGAGACTACGGGAAGTAATGGTCACCCTGAAGGCTTGGTGATACACACCGGTGCATCCGAGGGTCTTGAGAATGCTGTTGATGCTGTGTTTCCTAGGCTTGAGCATAGGGAATGCATGCGGCACCTCGCTACTAACTTCACGAAGAAGTTCGAAGGAAAGATCTTTGAAGAGGACTTGTGGCAATCAGCATACACATACATCCCAAGCATGCATGCTACTTACTTGCAGAACATGTATGTAGTTCCAAAGGTGAAAAAATACTTTGAGGAACATCACACCAAGCTATGGGCCAGAAGCAAGTTTGGTGAGTTAAGCAAGGTGGATTTTGTATGCAATAATTTGGCAGAGAGTTTCAATGATAAGATTTCGGGCATGAAGACACTTGCAATTTTTATTTTGTTGGATGCAATAAGACAGTGCATAATGGTGAAGATAAATTTAAGGCAAAGAATTTGTGCAAGAAAATTGTTAGGCCATAAAATAGTTCCAAAGGTGGTTATGTTACTGAATGCAAGAACCAGGGCAATGAGAATGATAAAGATGAGGGTGGTCAGAAGTTCTAGAACATTGGCTGAGGTTTATGTAGAATACAAGAGTGGAAGTGAACGGAGGTACATTTTAGACATTGGAAACAAGACTTGTTCATGCAGGCAGTGGTAGATTGCTGGTCTGCCATGTCACTATGCAATTTACTTCATCTTAAAGCTTAGAGGTAACGGAGCTGAAATAGAGAACTATGTCGACAACTATTTCTCTGTGGACAAGTTTGCTGCAACTTATGCAGAAAACATACCACCTATGGCCGATAAAAATGATTGGGAGATTGTCGATCCAGGGTTCAAACTTCAACCACCAGTTCTTAGGAGGCCACCTGGGAGTCCTAGAAAGCTAAGGATCGTAGCCTCCACCAATAAAGGTCCAAGGCTTGGTCCTAGGAAAAGGAAATGCGGACGTTGTGGCGGATTCGGCCATATCAAGAGGTTGTGCAAAAACCCAGTTACACATGCTATTATCCCTGTTCACACCCAGTGGCAGAAAATGAGGCTTCTCAGCCATAACTGGCGGAAGAGCAGCGCGAAGACGGTGATGAGCACTCGGAGGAAAACGTACGTAAGCAGCCAATTTATGAAGAAGTGGAGGTGCCGGCGAGAAAAAGGTGTGAAAAGAAACAAAAGGGTAATCGGAACAGGGAGGAAAGGGCAAATAATGGAGGTGTATTAGAATATGAAGAAGTTGCAGGGGTGATTGAGGATGTTCTTGAGGATCTTTCGGCTAACTACAGGAGAAATAATAAATCCCTGCCAATTTCATCTTTGTACGATTCTCCAGATGAAAGGTAAGCTTAAAAATTGTTTTATTTGCCATTTTATCATTTTTTATCGTCATCAACTGATGCTTAATGCAGTGTGGACTAGCAGACTAATAAGAGGTGCAGAAAGATGCGAGAACAGTAACGTCCTATGTTGAATTGTCTCATTGAAACTAAACTAGCCGTGTCGTCTTTATTTATATCTGGCGCGTGCAACGTGTCTGTGATGGGGTCATGTGGACCAGATTACATTTTTTTTAAATATTATTATATTAATTTTTTACCTGCGTTTGGACGCGGCTACTAGTTCCCATCTCCCTTGCATTCCCATCTCCTCTGGCACACTCTAGAATTATGGTTGTGCCATCAAGTAGCAGAGTCAGCGTATTATCCCATCAGGTGTGAACGCAATGACTTTGTTTGCTCAGAATTTGACGACTTTTGATTACTTTGAAAGAGAGAGAAACCTAAGTGGGTATAGACACATTTATTAAATATCTAAAAAAACTAAGTCAGTTATATCTGGACAGGAGTAGTACACTATTACAACACGCTCGATCCCTTCTCCTTAGGCGCACTCCAAATTACGGTTGTGCCATCAAGTGCTGGGAGCAGAGTCAGCGTATTGTCCCATCAGATATGACGGGGAACGCGTGAACTTTATTTTCAGGATCGGACGAGTTTCGATCGACTAGTTTCAAAGACAAAGACAACTAAAACATGGCCAACATATATAGGTTATGACGATAATCGACCATGACTCAGGTGACCCAGATCCAAAGAGCGCATTAAGATATCGTACATAGATTTAATTTGGGAAAATTTGCTACAAGACATCGTTATTTTCTGGTGTTTGCTAAAACACACCGCTCAATTGTAATGGTACCTGGCAAAGACACAATCGGATGGTGGGTTGCAGCAAATGATAGAAAATAATGGTGTCTTGCAGCAAAATTTCCCATTTAATTTATGCTTAAGTGGCCTTAATCGACTATGCCGCTCCCGCAGTCTCCATCATTGACGATGTTGTCCGCGTCGCCGCCAGCTTCCTTCGCGTAGGAATCGATGCCGACATTCCCGGCAGTGTTCCTCCTCCTCATGGATTCTTCACGGCGCGCTGCATCGATAACGGTGGAGGTCATACGACCAGGCACTACCTAGAAGCGCTGCCTCCCTTCGGGGTTGCGTAGATCCGGGTGGATCTCCCGCCGGTGGGTTCCGCACAGCGCAATCAACACAGCCCGCTCCTTCTTGAATAGCTTTCACCAGGACGCGCTCGTACGTGAGTACCGCGCCATTGCCCTCTTCTGCTCCAACAGCTGCCGGCGGCGCTCCTCGATCTGCCTCGCCAATGCATTGTCGCGCAAGAGGGGCGCGACAGGAAACCCGGCGTAGCTGAGCTCGAAGCCGGCCAGAAGCCTCACTAACGGTGGAGCGAGTATGTCGTACTGGGCGAACATCTGAGCCTCGTGCAAGCTGAGTTTGGGCCTCTCCCTCTCCATGGCGATGAAGGAACACGATCTGATTTTCGGCCCCAAGGTTAAGGGGATAAAGGCAAGGACGTAGGCCCAGCATAGTTGCCACGACCAATCAGTTCGCAGAACAGACTTCTCGCGGATCTCCCTCGCGAAGGACATCACTATCGTCTACACACCCCGATCCAACAACGCCTAACAATCAGGGATCGGGTCTTCTAGAAGCCCAGAGCGGTTGTTGGTTAGTTCTACATCCCGATTGTTTGTGGCCAACGGCGGTAGTCGAAAATAATACACATTTCAATGACACTTGTGGATCCATGTGTGGTCTCTAAAGAGAACACACATCCAATGACTCTGGTTGTTGTTAGTAAAAAGAACACACATGCAATGACACTGGTGGATCCATATGTGGTATGTGAAAAGAACACGCATGCAATGACTCCAGTTGTTGTTAGTGAAAAGAACACACATGCGATGACACCGGTGGATCCATGGGTGGATTGTGAAAAGAACACACATGCAATGACACTGGTGGATCCATAGGTGGTATGTGAAAAGAACACACATGCAAGATGACTCTGGTTGTTGTTACTAAAAACAACACACATGCAATGACACTGGTGGATCCATGGGTGGATTGTGAAAAGAGCACACATGCAATGACACTGGTGGATCCATGTGTGGTCTCTGAAGAGAACACACATTTCAATGACACCGGTGGATCCATAGGTGGTATGTGAAAAGAACACACATGGAAAATGACTCTGGTTGTTGTTAGTGAAAAGAACACACATGCAATGACACTGGTGGGTGCATAGGTGGTATGTGAAAAGAACACACATGCAAAATGACTCTGGTTGTTGTTACTAAAAAGAACACACATGCAATGACACTGGTGGATCAACGGGTGGATTGTGAAATGAACACACATGCAATGACACTGGAGGATCCATAGGTGGTATGCGAAAAGAACACACATGCAAGATGACTCTGTATGTTGTTACTAAAAAGAACACACATGCAATGACACTGGTGGATCCATGTGTGGTCTCTGAAGAGAACACACATTTCACTGACACTTATGGATCCATAGGTGGTATGTGAAAAGAACACAGATGCAAAATGACTCTGGTTGTTGTTAGTGAAAAGAACACACATGCAATGACACTGGTGGGTCCATAGGTGGTATGTGAAAAGAACACACATGCAAATAACTCTGGTTGTTGTTACTAAAAGAACACACATGCAATGACACTGGTGGATCCATGTGTGGTCTCTGTAGAGAACACACATTTCAATGACACTGGTGGATCCATAGGTGGTATGTGAAAGGAACACACATGCAAAATTACTCTGGTTGTTGTTACTAAAAAGAACACACATGCAATGACACTGGTGGATCCATGTGGTCTCTGTAGAGAACACACAATGCAATGACACTGGTGGATCCATAGGTGGTATGTGAAAAGAACACACATGCAATGACTCTGGTTGTTGTTAGTGAAAAGAACACACATGCAATGCCACTGGTGGATCCATGTGTGGTCTCTAAAGAGAGCACACATTTCAATGAGTCTTGTCGTTGTTAGTAAAAAGAACACACATGCAATGACACTGGTGGATCCATGCGTTGTCTCTAAAGAGAACACACATGCAATGACACTGGTTGTTGTTACTAAAAAGAACACACATCCAATGACACTGGTGGATCCATAGGTGGTATGTGAAAAGAACACACATGCAAATGACTCTCGTTGTTGATACTAAAAAGAACACACGTGCAATGACTCCGGTGGATCCATGGGTGGATTGTGAAAAGAACACACATGCAATGACACTGGTAGATCCTTAGGTGGTATGTGAAAAGAACACACATGCAAAATGACTCTGGTTGTTGTTACTAAAATGAAGACACATGCAATGACACTGGTGGATCCATGTGTGGTCTCTGTATAGAACACACATTTCAATCACACTGGTGGATCCATATCTGGTATGTGAAAAGAACACACATGCAATGACTCTAGTTGTTGTTAGTGAAAAGAACACACATGCAATGACACTGGTGGATCCAGGTGTGGTCTCTGAAGAGAGCACACATTTCAATGACTCTTGTTGTTGTCAGTAAAAAGAACACACATGCAATGACACTGGTGGATGCATGTGTGGTCTCTGAAGAGAACACACATGCAATGCCACATGTTATTGTTACTAAAAAGAACACACATCTAGTGACACTGGTGGATCCATGTGTGGATTGTGAAAAGTGCACACATGCAATGACACTGGTGGATCCATATGTGGTATGTGAAAAGAACACACATGCAAAATCACTCTGGTTGTTGTTAGTGAAAAGAACACACATGTAAAATGACACTGGTGGATCCATAGGTGGTATGTGAATAGAACACACATGCAAAATGACTCTTGTTGTTCTTACTAAAAAGAACACACATGCAATGACACTGGTGGATCCATGTGTGGTATGTGAAAACAACACAC